>BCIO01000002.1:1240681-1600132 GCA_001599975.1 Cystobasidiopsis lactophilus
TGGAGTAGGCGAGGCGAAGGAGGACGAGCCAAACTCTCTCGTTTGAATTTGGGCTTGCTGATCTGGGCCTTTGGAGGCTTCGCGGCGTCGAGTCAGCAATTAATCTCGTTGGCTCGGCAAGAGGCGAGCCAGGACTGTCGAAGGCTCACAGACTGAAGGCAAAAGGCCAGCACCCTGGCGGTGAGGGATCAGGAGGTTTTTCGTCGAGCTAAAAGCGGAACCATGTGCGGAATCGGCCGTTGGCACGTGAAATGCTTATAGCGCCTGTGGTGGCTAGAAAGGTCTACAGCGTCTCTGATTCCTGCTGTCGGCCTCGAATTGCACAAGGAAAGGCAACAAAAACGGGCAATCCTCCAAAGTGGTCATGAAAGCCAGTGCAAAAAGTGTGTCTCTATGACGTGTGCAGAGCTCGGTGCAATCTGCAGCTTCAATGTCAGCTTACAAGGAAGGCACAAAGAGTTGAAAGACATTCACTCTGATAGCAGAATGTTGGCGTTGATCCAGGCCAAATTTGGGCCTTTGCGCACAACGAGCATCAGTTCTGACTCTGAAGGCCCCTCCAACATGAAATCTACCTGGGTGAATATCGTCACGGTACTGTGTAGGGTCAAGCTTCATCAATGTTTGGTTGCTAACTGAAGACGGGGCATCAACGCACCAAATGATCGAAACCGCGGACCACGGTGCCAAACTGCGACGTCCTGATTCGCCCATTGAGTGGCGCCCTCCCATCTGCATACTGCCTAGCAGCAGCAAGATCAATCATAGAGCTTCTTTGATGCCAGTCCGTTCCGGTAAGGGTATTTAGCGCGACCTCTGAGCGGTCTGCGAATGCAAAGGCGGTTCGGCCAGGTAGTCGTTCGGAGGCCCTGATGCTGTGCGGCGTCCTCCACAAAATGGGAACACCAACTGGCAAGCGAGCTGCTAGTCGAGGCACCAGCGCTTCCAGCCGCTGGCCATAAGTCGCGACGTCCAAGGGGTTCACACTCTCAGGGTGATTGGTTCCCAGGCGATGGAGGTGCTGTACGTCCCAGAGGTAGGAGGAAAACTGAAAGAGGTCGATGTCGCGCCCGAGGTTCTTCATCAGTGGCAGTACAACGTAGTCGAGGCGGTCCATAATTTCGGCCGGCTTGTTGAACGGCCACTTGTCCGTCAAAGCGCTAGCTTCTGCTTCATGACGAGACTCGAGCCCATAGTGGTACGCTTCAAACGACGTGTGAGGGCAGACTTCAAGGCAAAGTTGAACACTGGTGCGCACCAGCAACGATCGTGACGTTGAGGATTGGGATCTCGCAGACTGTAGGGCGACCAGAGGTTGTATTTGTCTTTCTGTAATTCCGAACAGCCACAGGGAATGAAAATCAGGAAGGTCAGCCGAGTTTCAAAAAGAAGTGGAACGCACGCTGGCTCAGCATCGTATTGCTGGAAGCGATCTGGCAACACTGGCGTAGCTGGATCGCTTTCGGCAATTGTTTTCCAAGGTAATCCCAATGTTGAGCACCTGTCGTATCGCTCAGGTCCAAGCACAGACGCCAAATCGAACGAGGGAGCGCACCAATCTTCGACCGCAAACCGGTCAATTGATGACCCAAATAGAACGATGGACTGCACACATGCAATCAGAGCGTGTGAGAAATAAAGACAAGGATTATAATCAAGGAAAAAAGGCAGTCGGCTTACCTTGTGCTGAAGCCACTGGAGCTCCTTTGGCGGTTCCGAGTCGTTGACATGCGCCTTGATGAGCGACATCCACTGATCAGGCTGGCAATTTGGGTCGAATGGCATCCACCGCATGTCCTCCGGCTCTGGTCCGGCCTCTAAAATCCCTCTGAGGTGGTAAGGGTCGCACCTGCGTTGCCAGAGTGCATTAACCACCGACCCACCGCGAATATCAAGGCTTACTCATCCTCCCACTCTGTGACGTCTCCTGTTGCGACAGAGCCTTTGAAAGATGCGCTACCTTGAGAGCCGGGATTGTAGCATTGCGCGGGCTTTCGCAGCGGCCATCCGGTGAACTGGCTGATGGAGGACGAGACAAAGGTGAAGAGGATGAAGAGACCAAGAACAGACACGACAAAGAGAGCAACAGTTTTCAGTCTTCTCGAACGCGAGTCACTCTCGTCGGTGGTCTGGCCCTCTCCTGCTTCCCATGGGTTCAAAAGGGGCGACTGGTTTAGCACCGGCGAGTAGTAGCGCTTGTCAGACATTCTTTGGTGGGTGCAGAGCTACCAACACCCAACGCGAGATGGCAATAACAAGAATGGAAGTCGAAGCGCCAAGACTCTGGCGATTTACTGAGGCGCGCCGATCCGATGGATGATCCATGCCGGGCCCCTCCAGGCTCCAAGCTTGACGCGACTGCCAGCTAAGTAAGACCTGGCGAGTAGCCACAAACCAGCGACAGCGTCGATCTAGAGCACTTGGTCCACTGTTCGGCGCGTGTCAAAAAGGAGGAGTCCACTGATCTCATGAGCACCAGGCGAAATGTGGCACCATATAGTCATGAATGATGACAGCGTTGTGGCCATGACAACTAATACTGAAGCTGAATCCGCCAATCGTCGGAGACCCGTCGGGATGGGACCAAAGAGGTGACGGGCAAATGGTGGCAAATCTGAGGGCGGCATGCGAAGGTGTGGTGCTGGACCCGCTGGCTCATCTCACTCTTCTTTTCAGTCTAGGACAGCTGCTGAGACGTATGTGTTCTATATTGTTACCAAGTTACTAGCTCGAAATGCCAAAATTACCCGTTCTGTGACTACGATGTGGAAAGAGCTCGGTTCAATCTGCAGCTCTAATGTCAGTATGGCACAGGGCACAAGGAATGGAAAGGTCTTACTCTGCCAGCAGAATATTGGCATTGAGCCAGGCCAGGTTTGGTCCTTCGCGTGGGAGAATAAGCTTGGGCGCCAAGCCTCTGAAGAAAGAATACCTGGATGGATATCGTCACGATACTTCATTCAAGCCAAGTCTTTCAGTAGAGTCCAGTAGAGGGAAGAAAAGGCCGTCGCGCACCAAATGGTCAAACCCTCGGACGACGGTGCCAAACTGTGATGTCCGTACTCGCCCATACAACGGTGCCCTTGCATCAGCTTGCTGTCGAGAAGAAATCAAATCGGCCATAGAGCTTCTCTGGTGCCAGTCTTGTCCAGTAACCGCATCTAGAACGACGTCAGACCGGTCTGCGAAAGCAAAGGCGGATCGGCTGGGCAGGAAGCTTTGCTGCGAGGACTTGATGCTGTGCGGCGTACGCCAAACGATCGGCACACCAGCGGGAATCCGAGCTGCTAGTCGAGGCAGGATCGCTTCTAGCCGTTGGCCGTAGGTCTCGATGTCCAGCGGGTTGACGGATTCCCGATGCTGGTGGGGAATTTTCAACCGGTAGAGGTGCTGCACGTCCAAAAGGTAAGAGGAGAACTGAAAAAGGTCGATGTCGCGGCCCAGGTTTTTCATCAACGGCAAGACAAGGTATTCGAGGCGATCCATGAGTTCGGCCGGCTTGTTGAATTGCCACTTCTCCGTCAGAGCACTGGCCTCTGCTTCGTGCCTAGACTCCAGTCCATAATGGTAGACTTCAGAGGTCGGTCATGTTCAATCAGGGCCAAGACGAAGTTTGGAAGGGCAGAGGTAAGGGCTTACTGGAAGTGATTGTGAAGTTGAGGAATGGAATCTGGCAGAATGTGGGGTGACCAGGATTTGCATGGATTGTTCTATAATGCCAAGCCGCTCGTTGAGTAAGAAAGGTTCGTTGTGAGAGAGGAGCAAGAAATCATACGCCGGTCCGGCATCGTACTGCAGGAAACGATCTGGCAGGACTGGTGTAGCTGGATGGCGTTCGGAGATTATTTCTGAAAGTAGTCCCAGAGTCGAGCACCTATTGTAAAGTTCAGGGCAAGGAGAGAACGTGGAAGCAGATGGCGAGACCGCACCAGTCTTCAACGGCATACCGGTCGATCGAGGACCCAAACAAGACGATGGACTGTGTACCAGACCCATGAACATGTGAGCACAACATCATGAGCACGAGATGAGCTAAAGCCAAGTCGGCGCACCTTGTGCTGAAGCCACTCAAGCTCCTTCGGCACCGAGGTGTCGTTGACATGTTGTTTGATGAGCGACATCCATTGGTCGGGCTGACAGCTTGGGTCGAATGGCATCCACCGCATGTCCTCCGGCTCTGGTCCAGCCTCCAAGATTCCCCTGAGGTGGTAAGGGTCGCACCTGCGTTCGCCAGTGAACAATCAGCTCGCGTGCAACCGATGAGGGCAGGTAGCGCCAAGAATCACTGGCTGTCCACTTGACTCTTGTAGCCTGCTGAGAAGAGACCTTTGAAAGACTCGCTGCTCCAAGAGCCGGCATTGGAGCATTGGGCGGCCCCTCTGAGTGGCACCGCGTTGAAGTCGCTGATGGAGGACGAAACGAAAGAGAACACGACGAAGAGACCAAAGACAGAGACGGTAAAGAGGGCAACAGGCTTGAGTCTTCTCCACCGCGAGCTGGTCTCGTCAGGAAGAATATCTCTGGCAGCTCTGCCCTCCCACGGATTCAAAAGCGGCGATTGGTTTAGCAAGGGCGAGTAGGGGATCTTGTCAGACATGGTGGTTGTAGACCAAACAGCAGGCATTCTAGCGACTAGCGGGCTCAAACAAAGCGATTGTGCAATACGCGTCCATCAATGAACAGAATGGAAGTGGAAGTGTGGTGATTTTCAGGGGCTCGACGATCCGACAATCACGACCAACTGGCACTCTTTTAGACCTGCTACGGTTCCTAGGGATTGGAAAAGAGCCAGAGGTCATGCAAGCGCAACCTTCAAACCTGGAAGCCGACGTCTTCGAAATTTGAAGCTCACGCCAGTAGTACCAACAGCAGCAGCTATTCAAGCCCAAGGCATCGCAGCACTGAAACACTCCATAGACATAGACCCAATGCGCTAATGTGTGATGTGGAATTCGACGAGCAAGGAGAAGGATGACGTTGGCACGTGAAATGGAGGCAGGCAATTGTGCGAGCTGTGCGGCATGTGGTGACGGCGTCTCTCATCTTGCCTTCAGTCCACTGCGCAGAGTCACAATCGCTAAGAAGTATGTCATCATCTAGAGTGAAATGCAAAAGGCGAGTTTTTATGGTTAGGCAAGAGTTCGGTGCAATCTGCAAATCCAGCGTTAGCTGGCCAGCAGGGTTCAATACAAGAGCAAAGAGCTCACTCTGACAGCAGTATGTTGGCATTGAGCCAAGCCAAATTCGGACCTTCGCAGATCAGAATAAATTTTGACCACCAGATCAAAGGTTTTCAAAGGATTATCTACCTGGATGGATGTCATCACGATACTGCAGGGACATATTTGGTCAGAACAGTCGAACACAGAAAGAGGGAAGACATCGGCGCACCAAATGATCAAATCCTCGGACCACGGTGCCGAATTGTGATGCCCGCATTCGCCCGTACAAAGAGGCCCCTGTATCGACATGCTGTCGACCGGAAACCAAGTCGACCATAGAGCTCTTTTGGTGCCAGTCCATTCCGGTGAGTGTGTCCAAAACCACCTCTGAGCGGTCGGCGAAGGCAAAGGCAGTCCGGCTGGGCAGGAAGCCTTGCTGTGAAGACCTGATGTTGTGCGGTGTCCGCCATACGATTGGTACACTCTCAGGCAGGTGAGCTGCTAGGCGAGGGAGAAGTGCTTCCAAGCGTTGGCCGTACGTGGCCACGTCCAGAGGGTTCACACTTTCAGGGTGCTTCGATCCCAGGCGGTGCAGGTGTTGGACATCCCAAAGGTAAGAGGAGAACTGAAGGAGGTGGACATCTCTGCCCAGGTTCTTCATAAGGGGCAGCACGATGTACTCCAGGCGATCCAAGATCTCGGTCGGCTTGTTGTACTGCAGCTTTTCCGTCAAAGTGCTAGCTTCTGCTTCATGTCTAGACTCCAGGCCATAGTGGTAGACTTTGCGCGTCGTGTGAGAGTAGTCCTTCGAGCGGGTTCAGAAAAGCGGTCCTCACCCGCAGCAACGGTGAAGTTGAGAAATGGAATTTGGCAGACTGAAGGGTGCCCAGATTTTCCATTGTCTTGTCTGTCATTCAAGGCCAAGATATAAGACTTGGTTGGCAAGCTGAGGAAAGCAAAACCTACTCCGGCCCAGAGTCGTACTGCTGGAAGCGATCTGGCAAGACCGGTGCGGCAGGATTGCTATCCGAGATTGTATGTGCATGCAGACCCAGGGTTGAACACCTGTGACCGGCCTCGCTCAGACGAGGGCGAGGAAAGAGGGAAACAGCTTCGAAAGCGCACCAGTCTTCAACACCAAATCGGTCAATTGACGACCCGAACAGGACGATGGACTGTGTACGTAGACGCAGAGTACATAAGGACCACATCGAGGATTGGAATGAAAGAAAAAACCCAGTCGGCGCACCTTGTGCTGCAGCCATTGAAGCTCCTTTGGCACACTTGTGTCATTGACGTGCTCTTTGATGAGCGACATCCATTGATCCGGCTGGCAGTTTGGGTCAAATGGCATCCACCGCATATCCTCCGGCTCTGCTCCTGCCTCCAATATTCCTCTGAGGTGGTAAGGGTCGCACCTGCATTGCCAGTTATCACCCGCCTAGCCAGCGAAAGGCGCATCGTCAAGACCCACGAATCATCGACATTAATCTGGTCGCCTGTTGAGAAGCTGCCTCTCAAGGAAGAGCTGCTTGACTGCTGAGAATTGGAGGTGGAGCATTGAGCTGGCCCTCCTCTGAGCGGCAGGACGTTGAACTGGGAGATGGAGGAAGACACGAAGGAGAAGACGATGAAGAGACCAAAGACGGAGACGACAAAGAGGGCGACGGTCTTCAATCTTCTCCACAGCGAGCCCGTCTCCTCTGCAGCGTCTCCTGCTTCCCACGGGTTCAAAAGGGGCGATTGATTCAACACAGGCGAGTAGTAGCGCTTGTCAGACATGGTGGCTGCAGAGTCACCATCAGGATTGAGGCTAGAGCAGGGTGCTATTGTGCAATCCTCCCTCTGAGGAATGCGCGATTTGCAAGGTCCGGCGATCAGCATTCCAGACCAAATTTCCGCCCGGCGCCTGCTCGACAAGCAGGCACAGATCAGACCTGAGAAGCGTACAAAGAAACTATGCGCGACATCGTAAGCCGGTCAACAAAACACGCATTCATGTTGGTTGCCAAACGGGAGAGGTCTTGGACCGATGCACGAGCGCGTGAACTGGCGCAGGCGAAGTACCAGAGCAGCAGGTCTAAACGTGAATCAAGACTCAGAGACGAACCAGCATCACTTCAGAGCGCAAGTCGCCGTCGAGGCTCAAGGCTCGTCATCCCGGAACGACGACTTGGCGCGGCGTTTGATCTGAAAGATGGCCTCATTGTCAGCCAGATCTGCCCAGATCTCACCTGCCTTGCGTGCAGTCTACTCGCCCCGGCTACGGTGAGCAGTGTCGGCTTTGAGCAGAGCGACGTCGGCTCAGTGTTTTCACGAGCACCTAGGGCTCAACCTGAAGACCGGCTGGATGAGCAGCTACTCGAGGACCTGACGCTCAACGACGAGCCTGAGAACGTTGATGGCACTGGCTCAGATACCAGCGAGGACGGGGAGGGGCACGAGTACAGCGATAAGGCGGTCCACGTCGAGGGCTTGCCTCGAAGCAGCATTCGCTTAGACGCCAGGTGAGATTTGGCCCTTATCTGCTCTTCCAGTGTACTGCTTGAGCTCATTCCTACATCCTACACGTTCCCAGGCGCTACACTACGCCAACATTTGGCAACTTGCTGCTCGAGCTGTTGAGCGAGCACTTGCAGGTCGACGGCTGGACCGACTTGCCCACTGGCGTCCAGGGTGCCCACTTGACCATTCATAAAGTCTCTGGCGCGACCACCAACGCCGTTTTCTTCGTCTCTTGCCCTGACGTATCGCCGGCACCGCCCGTCGTCCTCGTTCGAGTCTACGGCCCATCCTCAGGGCAGCTCATCTCCCGCCGCACCGAGCTCTACCTTTTGCATGTGCTCTCTTCCCACTACGGAATTGGACCTGCCGTGCTAGGAACGTTCGAAAATGGGCGGGTGGAGCAGTTTTTCAACTCAAGGGCTCTGCATAAGGAGGAGCTCCGCGAGCCGAGAGTGACCAGGTGGATCGCCCGACGGATGAAAGAGTTCCACGGCGTGCCAGCCGAGTCTGTTCGCCCGCCCGTGACGGTTTCGAGCTCGTCTTCCAGCAGCGTGTCGCTCAACGGGCGGGATGTGTCGCCTGGCCCAAGACCCGGTCTTTACCACAACCGCAACTCGTCCCAGTCGTCGCTGCACTCCGTCTCTTCCAACTCGTCCGCCTTCAGCTTTTCGTCGGCCTATTCCACCGCCTCTTCCAGCCGAAGCTCCTCGTTCACCAAGAGCTTCACCCCTTCGACCGGCAAGCCGCACCTCACGGAGTCCATGGCGCCGGCTAAGCGTAGATCGAGAGGGAGCATGCGTGGCGACTCTTCGCCGTACTTCCCTTTGCAACCACCCGTGGAGCCGCATCGACACAGCAGCCGGTCCCGGAGCCGGTCGAGGGGCAACCACAAGGAGCGTCTGGGCATTTGGGACAACATCACCAGGTGGACGCGCGAGTCGACCAAGATCCTCAAAGCGATCGAAAAGCTGCGCAACCTGCCGGGCGCTTCCACACCCTTGACGTCGACGACCGCCACCCCTTTGGATTCGCCTTCTGCCTTGCTCGCCTTCAAGGACGTCATGGATCTCCCTCTGTTCGAAACCCAAGTCAAGAACTACCGCAAGCTCGTCAACGAATGGGAGAAGGTCAACGGGAAAAGCAAGCGGTGCCTGACCCACAATGACACTCAATACGGCAACTTGTTGGTACGGAGGCCAGAGGGCCAGGCCTCAAACGACACGCCGGCCAAGGACATTGCGGTCGAGCCAGGGCTGGAAAAGCCGCACCAGATGCTCATCGTCGTTGACTTCGAGTACGCGTCACTAAACCCGAGAGGCTACGACATTGGTGAGTTCCTGTTTCCGTCGACATCGCACTCTTTAATAACCGCTATGCTTTTCCAGCCAACCACTTCGTCGAATGGCAAGCCAACTACCACGACCCCAAATTGTCTTACTCGCTGTCTAAGCATTTGTCTTATCCCACCTTTGACCAGCGCCGCCTCTTCTACCGAGCCTACCAAGGGGTCGACGACGGCATTGATACCAACGACTCGTCACTCCCCGATGCAACCACAGAACAAGCACGGGTGCTGCGGTTGGAGGAAGAAGTGCACATCTGGCAGCCCTCATCGCACGCGCAGTGGGCGCTTTGGGCCATCGTGCAAGCTCGCGACGAGATCCTCAGCAAGATTGAAGAGTGGGTCAAGCACCCAGATGTGGCGCAGCAGGCCAACGAGCAACTCTCCTCGACGCCGACGGAAGACAGCGCCATGCCACCGCGCCTGACCCGCAACAAGTCTGGCGAGTTGGTGGATACGGCAACAGGCGACATCAAAGTGGATCTGGATCCGGCCACGGGCGACCAGGTCGAGGCCGAATTCGACTACCTCTTGTACGGCTTGGAGCGGATGAGCATGTTCAGGCACGAGCTGCAGGCTATGGCCCCTTAATCGTAATCCACGAAGTCACTTAGGCTTGGCTATCAATGCAAGACACTGCTTCCAAGGACCGGTAGAGGTCACGCCTCATCCCTCCGGTCTGAACCTTCGCGACCTTGGTTTTTAGCCCTCTTCCTGTAACCATCGCCTGTCGGCTGCCCTTTCGCATGCAGGGCCCCAGAGCCCCAGTCAAGCTTGGTCGTCACTCTTCCCAGCTGCAGCCAGACAAGCTCCAATGGCCAGACTCCTCGGGCGAACGTGAAAACCAAAACGCGGAGGAAATCGCTGCGCCAAGCCAATTTACATTGTCTGCTGGTTTGGCCGGGAAGACCGCTGATGACAACTTCAAGAAGCGCAAGTGGAAAGCGCTGCGGGCGGTCAAGTCCTATGGGGCTTTCATCGGACCTGGTAAGTCGCTCTTTTCGCCAAGATGGGTCGACGAAGCATCGCCTGATTTTCGTCATGCAGGCATGGTGGCTTCCATCGCGTATATTGACCCTGTAAGGATCAGTCTGTATTAAAGAGACAAAGGCTAAGACGCGTGTGTCTTCTACAAGGGGAATTGGGTGAGCAACTTTCATTGATGCTGGCAGGGCGTCGGCTGACACAGCCTCTTAAAAGTCGACCGATTTGAGTGCTGGCACTCTGTATGGCTACTCGCACCTCTTTGTGGTCCTCATGGCCGGCCTATTCGCTATCCTCTTCCAAATCTTGAGCACCCGCTTGGGGATCGTCACCCGCAAAGACCTGACCCAGCACCTGCGAGCCAGCCTGTACGACCGGCCCAAGCACACCTTGCTATGGCGTTGGGTTGGTCTTTATGGCCTTTATTTTCTCTACGAATGCGCCATTGTATCGACAGACGTGAGCGTCGTCTAATTGGCGGAAGTCGACTTCCCTCTAACCGATTTCTCCAGCTGGCCGAAATGCTTGGTACCGCCATCGCTCTCAACCTGCTGATCCCTCAAATCCCAGTTTGGGGCGGCATCCTCCTGACCAGCGCCGACGTCCTCATCGTGCTGGCCTGCTTTTCGTCTTATCCGTCCATGACTACCAATCGGACCATGCGCGTCTTTGAGCTCATCGTCGGCCTGCTCATTCTGCTGGTACTTGCATGCATGGCTGTCCTCATGGCTAAACTCCACCCTGACTGGGTGAGCTGGCACTTCGCTTTGGCCTGCTCATTCCTGCTCTGACACGTGCCCAGGGCCTTGCCTTTCGGTCATACCTTCCCAACAGCGGCGTGGTCAAGTCTGGAGCAGTATACCAAAGTGTCGGCATTATTGGTGCCACCATCATGCCGCACGCCATCATCTTGGGCAGCCGGATCGCCGTTGCCGAGCGTGTGCCTAGCAGCAAAGGCTCTCCTTCGCTCGACTACCTCGAGCCAGAGGCTTCTCTGTATTTGTCTCAATCCGACCATGGCTCCCAGCAACCGATAGAACCGCCCAAATGCGTGCCCAACCTCCACTTCATTCAGAAACACATCAAGCGCGCTTCGATTGATATTGCAGTCAGCCTGGGCAAGTCGTGCTTCTTCTTTGAAACTGTGCTGAACGTGCGTTGACCTGATCCCAATAGTGTCTTTTGCGCTGGTGATCAAGTAAGAGTTCTCGTGGGTTGGCTACCCGCCTGTTTTAAGACCAGCCTTTTGCCACAGCTCGTCTATTCTAATCATCGCTGCCTCTGCCTTCCACTCCGAAACTGAAAACGAGCAATTGGCCTCTGGAGATCTCTTTGCGGCGCACGCTTTGATCCAACAGCGGCTTGGTCAGGCTCCCGCCATTCTCTTTGCGCTGGGGCTGCTTGCGGCCGGACAGTGTGCTGCTGTCACTGTGACATTGTTCGTGTTTCTTCTCGCTTTAATTTTGAGTTGGGAAGTCCTGACGTCAAGCACTCAGAGCGGGCCAAGTGATTTCCGAGGGGTGCATCGAGTGGAAGACGCGGCCATGGGTGCGAAGGATGTGGACTCGCTTGATCGGCATCATCCCAGCTCTGGCCGTCTCTATCGCAGCAGGGAGGGACGCCATCGATACGATGCTTGTGGCGTCCCAAGTGGCCTTAAGCATAGTACTGCCCTTTGTCGTCTTCCCGTGAGTCTCCGGCTTTGGTTCCCAGGCAAGGACTGACTCTGTTCGATAGGCTTCTCTGGTACACGTCAAAGGCACAGCTCATGAGCGCAGTGCCGCCATCGGACTACAAAGCGCCAAAGCCGGCATCAGGGACGGCCAGCCGGCGCAGGCGTTTTATGGCGCTTCTAACCCATCGCCCCAAGGTGTCGGACGAGCTCGTCTCCTTCGCCACACCCACCGCCATTGCTGTCTTGGGCTGGAGCATCTTTTCGTTGATTGTTGTCTGTAATATCTCCGGCGTAGTGGAGCTGGGCATTGCCAATGGCTAAATCTGTACAATTGTAATTGCGAGCTATTCTGCTCTTGTCGTTCTCACTCATCATTTTAACAGGCCAAAGTGTTGCTCTTGCAGAGGCTGTGCCCCAACAAAGTTTAGCCGAAGCCGAGCCCGCCTGGCGAAATCCACGCCCGTTGCCACCCGACGTCGATGTGCTTCGTCCCTGGCCCTTTGAGCTGGTCTACTGGCAGTACCCATACGACTCAACGACTTGCAAACCCCACCTGCTGCTATACCCTGGTCCTGCTCTTGAGAATGCGGTCCCGCTCCCGCTCCCGGCTGGCTCGGGCGGCGGCCTCGCTGCGAGAAGATTCGACTCGCCTGAGCTTTCGCTGTTGTTTTCGTCTCCTTTTGTAATAGTGTATAAAGGAATTGATCGGGAAGACGAAGTGACACCTCGACCATCCCTCGAGAGCCCAACCCGGCAAGACCGGCAATGCCATTCGGGCCTGCTCCGAACCAGCGCGCAGGCTTCCCTTTGTTGCTCAGCGCATACTATGGGCTTGTGGTATACGTGCTTTTGACAAGTGCTCCAAAGGAGCTGTTGCTTTACGCGTCTGGGAAGACAAAAGGCTCCCTCTTACACCATTTGCCCACTTTGCTCCATTGTCTTGCACTTTGGCCGTTTTTCTTTTTTGCAAGAACTGGACTATTTGGAACCGACAAATGGGCCGAATTTCATCTGCGCAGATAGCTTAGCATTTGCCTTTTTTCCAGATTTTTGCCACCAATTTCGGCCCCTGAGGTCGCCCTTTCGCCTTTCGCCTGCCAGCCCCGACCCCGGGTTCGACACTTGGGTAATGCTTTAGTCGCGAGAGATTTAAGCAGGATGAGCATCAATCGCGCTGGTAAGTTTGGAGCTACCTGATGAAAGTTTTCATCGACTAAGCACTACCCAAACTGCAGGCCGGCCCGAATTGGCGACAAACTGGCGACAACCGCAAGATGCAAGAACGAAGCTGGAAATACATGTAAGAGCCTTTCTTTTTTGTTGTCGCTTTCGACTTTTTGTTTTTGTTTAGAATGGAGGGTTCTACAGAGCGCTGCTCTTTTGACCCTCTTTCCCTTTTCCCCTGAGAACCAAGTGAGGTCAGCTTAATGTAAAGTGACTCGATTGTCCCTAAGCTCGTTCGCAATCAATAAGAGAAAGTGGTGGCGTCGACCCGAAGCTGTGATACTCCTCTGGAGCAACACACCGTGACTTTGTGAAAGGCTCGCCACCCAAATTTGCCTTCGCAAGCTTGCTCTCCGCTTTAGGCCTCTTCAGGATTGCTATTTCGAATAAATAGGCGGTTGCCTTGCGCCTGCCACAGTGGCACTTGCTCTTCGCGCAGCACAGTGGCACTTGCTCCTCGCACAGCACTTCCTCGCTCACATTTCTGCTCCTATTGATCGCGAGCTTGGGCCTACGTACTACTGCCAACCCGATTGTGATGTCCTTTAGGACCGAAGATGAAGCTGGTTGCCCGTCCCAAAGCGTCTTCCCCGGTTCTTCTGCGGGTTTCTCGAGTTTTGCGCTGCCAAGTGGCGAATGCGCCGCCGAAAAATAGCCTTATCCACGGGTGTGGCGCCGTCAACAGAATCATAATGAAAACACGCCCACGGCCGAAGGTAGCCGATTTGCCCCAGAGACAAGGGGAAAGGACGGCCCCCTGCGCACCATCCTTAATCCTTTTCAGCCTCCGCGTCCCAATCGCTCACAATGTCGGTTCCAGCTACCACTCCAACCATCACAGACTCAGCACTCCTCGCTGCTGCCTCTTCTGCTGCCGCTCAAGCTGTCGCCCAGACGACGGCCCAAATGGAGGGCTTGATCGCTTTCTCAAACACCTTGTTCGGATACAAAGCGTATATCATAGCCATTATGGCCGTCTTGGGTTGGGACTGGCTCACGACGTTGGTGGATATCCGACTCTCTAAAGATGGACGCGGCTGAAAACGGCTTGGGCTTTAGGTTCAAAATGGAAGTCGAAAGGTTCTGGCGGGGTCGACTGTCCTTCTATTGTGCGTGCCTGACCTTTCTTGCGGATCAAACGCGAAAACTCAAGGGAGAGCAGCGGGCGCCTTCCTCTTCTTGCGCTATTGGACTTTGATCAGCAGCATCGTCTACTGCACTCTATATTGGCTCCACTGGACGCCGTCACAATGCTACGTTAGCTCATTGCTTCACTTTCATAGCAAGTGCGATGCTAACGGGCACTGCCGTTCAGCATGCCCACTTTCTTTTGCCGACCCTGGCGATGCCCATGGTTCTTGCCATCAACTTCCTGGCAGGCATGAGGGTTTATGCGCTATACGAAAAGAACAAGAAGGTCTTGGTTCTTCTGGGTCTGTTGACTCTGGCTGCGATCGGTCTGCAGACTGCGTCTATAATTGGCGATACCATGCTCGCCATCCCACAGCCTCTTACCGGGTGCTTCTGTGATGTTGGGTCAAATAACCGCTCATATTTGTTCTGGGTCGGTAAGTGGTACTCCGTCCGTCGAAGGTGCCTGTTTTCCTCGTAGCTCACCGGCAGGAGAACAGCACCTCTCGTGCTGGACAGCGCCATCGTTGCATTGACAGTCGGAAGGGTTCTGTATAAGATTCGAGAGGGTGAGTGAGTGGTCTATTGGAGTGGAAGCCCTCTGAAGTGCAGGACGAACAGGCTGCGCGCCACCAATTTTGATGGTCATGATGCGCGACTCGCTGCTGTATTTCATACCCATTCTGGCGTTCAATATCTTGTGAGCACTCCATCTGTTGAACAGATGGCCAGTACTGGCACTCAACGGGTTTGAAAGGAACATCGTTTGGTTCTTGGTGGGTTGTTCGAGTCTTCAAATGACATCTCCGGTGCTGACCAAGAAGTAGCACAAATCGGTGTCGGTCAAGGTGTACCAGTGAGCCACACTTTTCTTTGAAAGGCGAGCTCCCTTCTAACCGCGCTATCATGTAGCGCCTCGCTGTCCTTGATGTTCAGCTCCATCTTGATTCAGCGCCTGTGCCTCAACCTACGAAACCCGGAGGCAGTCAAAATCAAGTCCAACCCCCACGCTGTGGATGTATTCAGCCTTACAGTCCGATCGACCGAAACCGGCAGGATTACCGCAGCTACGGACAGCAAGAACGGAGCCCCGTCAGAGCACACTTTCGACAGTCGCTCTCCTCTCTATGAGCACAAATACGAGGCCAGATATCCTCCCGGGCCAGGCGAGGCTGTTTAAAGTTGTTCGACTTGTGCATTCTAATAGCACAAAGCATCCCTTCGTAATATGTCTTGGCAGCTCCTAGTTCCTTGTTCCGAAATGCTGCCTTTGAAATCACCATTTCAATAACCTGGTACCTCGAAAGCTGTAGGCAAATCCGGTAACGCATGTCAAGTATAAGCCCAAGGTCGCCATCGCGAACATGTCGCTCGCCCGCGTGGTCTTGACGGAGAGATTGACCAGTCCAGTGAGAATGTTGGCCTATTGGAGGCATTAGCAATCTTAGCGCATTTGAAGAGGCGCGCCTTACGACAAGGAAGACCGGCATCCCGTTCGCGTTGAACGCTGAGAACAGAGTGGGAATCGCCGCATCGGTCCCAGCAGCAGTCGGCCAGATGAAGCTCTGAAGGGCCAGGTTCACAAAAAGGAAGGAGGTATTGAAGGCGCAGATCCATGTCACGTAGGTGAAGTTGGCCTGATGGGTCCGCCATTCCAGTTGAAAGTCAACAATCGCAGAGAGGCAAGACGCACAAGTTGTCGAGACGGCGTGAGTCCCACGAGCGTTAAAACGACAGTGGCACTCCAGTAAAAGAATGCAAATGTGGCGGCTTCTGTGACCGAGAGAGTTGCACTAAAAGGCCCGCGCTGCGAGAAGAACCTCTCCTGGAGGGTCTGCTTGACATAGTTTGGATGTCTTGGAAGCATGACGTGGCCGCAGTGGGTTCCCAGGAGATACAGCGCCAAGTAGCCTGCCGAACCTATTCGACGTGTGATCAGGCAACACCGACACGGAGGTCCATACCTGGCAGCGATGCAAGGCCTTCTTTGTTTGCTGTAATAAGAGACGTTCTAGCCGCTGAGATGGCCCAATCTGCCAGTCCAAGGCCGAGCAGCAGCTGGTGAGCTACCAGAATGCCTCAGCGATTGCAGACCGGTTTCCAAGGTGAGACCCACTTATTAAGACAATGAAGCCGCACTCTAATGGTTTGAAGTGAGGCATCTCTTGCAGCAGCTGATAACCCAGCGGAAGAAGGGCCAGAGTGACAAAAAAGTTCCAGTGCACACCGTACTCGGTGACATGTTCCTGTCCGAATGGAAGGTACGTCAGGACTTCGTTAATGTAGCTCAATAGAAGGACTCGCACGGGATAGTCGACTCCCTTAACGAGGATGATCCTCACAACGCCGAGCAGCAACACAGGAGCGACCCGACGGAGGCTTCGCCCTATCCGCGCCAGCGGTGGGGCATGCTCATCGCATTTTAAGACTTGCTTATTCTCTTTGGACACATCTTGTTGGGGCTTCAAGCGGCGGAGAAGCTCCAAGGATTGGGCCATGCCGTTCGAAAAGACGAACGAGCCAACGCCCAAGTCCATCTGCTTTGACTTTGGGCGGGCGCTGCATTTAAAGCAGAGGAATAGCCTACAATGCTGGTACCATACGTCTCACATTTGCCAAACACTCGAGGAAAGACCGGAAAGTCAACCGCCAAAATGCAGATGACAGTCATGACCATCATTTGAGCTCGATGCGCCGTCACAAATGGCTGACTGAAGTCTTTGGGGAGCTTGAATTGCTCTTGAGTCTTCAGATTGGGCCACAACAAAGCGGTAACGACGGCTGAGGCGGCGAGCACCAAGACCAGCGTGAAAGTGGCCAAGGGATCCGAGAAGATGGTGAGGACCAGGAGCAAAGGCATAACCAGTAAGCCCACATCCACGAAGAAGCCTGGCTGAGAGGCGGCACGCGTGCGATAGACGAGCCAGAGGGCGTATGAGGCCTGCAGATCCCGGTCAATGGCTGACGTTGCTTTGGGAATGAGCTTACGGCTGCGGTTGCGCACACCACATTGATTCTGGTCATCGAAGTGCCAGCATTGTCAGACACAAAAGCGACTTTCTCCGCCCGGTAGTCATCTTGCATCCTCTTCTTTCAAGCGGAGTCGGGGTATATGCTGGCGCAGGGCCTTTCGAGGGGCAAGGGCTTGCTCGGTGTGCTTCTATATCTTTGTTGTACACGCTGAGACGCCTGTCCAGACCACCAGTCTCGGCCAAGTTGGCTGGACTGGGAAGACCTTCGGAAACCTCGAAGTTGCTCTGGTCCGACGACGTGACTTTCCTTTCGACTTTTCACCCCTAGCAACCAAAAGCAAACGTCAAGATGGGAGTAGTTGGTACGCCTCCTTGGCTTGTGCTGCCATTTGCGCTCACTCTCTCCCAGACAAGATTCAAGAAATCGTTCGTTAAACTCATGCCGCTCACCTTCTCCTTAACTGATGCGTCTCTCAGGAAGCAGAGATGGTAAGATTCAGGGAACAGTGGAAATCGGCTATTAACAGGGTATCTGCAGCGGAAAACGCAAAAGAATAAGGTGCAGTACCCATATCGTGCTTCCTTCGCCGTCCCTGCCATGTTCTGACAACAAAAAAAATTTGAACCGTGAGGCGACTGAGTTTCATTTGGGCATGCTGAAAGCCAAGCTAGCGAAATATGTGAGTCCGGGGCGAGTTGGCGACGAAATGGCGGAGCTCACCGACGTCCAGCGCGCCCAACTGCTTGAACCTACCAAGAAAGGCCCAGCCGGTGAAGTATGCTTACTCTCCATGACCACCTGATATTTCAGGCTCAAGTTGCGTTAGGGCTTCGACGTCGCCAAGAGTGGACATGCCCGAGTCGCCCTCCTTGGTTTCCCCTCGGCCGGCAAATCCACCCTCCTTTCCAAAACAACCAAGACCCAATCTGAAGTGGCTGCCTATGAGTACACAAGTACGTCGATGCGCACCTGCTGTGACCCGGAGTTGATTGAAATCTTGGAATCACAGCCTTGAGTGAGCGGTCCGCTTGCCTCTCAGAAGCGCGCAGGCTCAATCTGAGGACCGCCTCCCAGCTGCAATTCGTGAGTGCTGGCTATACAAAGCAGAATGTTACCAACTAAGTCAAGGAATATAGCCGGCGTGCTCCAGATCGAAGGCGCGACAGTCCAGCTGCTCGATCTGCCAGGTATCATCGAAGGCGCCGCACAAGGAAGAGGTAGAGGTCGACAGGTTGTCTCAGTGGTCAAGACGGCAGATTTGATCCTCATGATGCTGGATTGCACGAAGAGCAAAGATCAGCGGCGACTCCTGGAAATCGAGCTAGAAGCAGTGGGCGTTCGAGTCAACCAGAAGAAGCCAGACATCGTCTTCAAGAAGAAAGCGGCCGGCGGAGTGTCCATCTCACAGTAGGCGTCTTCTCGTTGCCACAGTGGTGATATTGTTTAACTTGTGCACAGCACCGTGCCAATGACGAAGATTGACGAGAAGACGATCCGCAGCATCTTGCAGTCTTACAAGTTGCACAATATGGACGTCATGGTGCGAGAGGACGTCGATGTCGACCAATTCCTTGACGTTTTGTTGGGGTCACGAAAATACACTCGGTGTCTATACGCTTACAACGTGAGATATTCCATCTCGATGTCTCAATTTCAAAAGCTCATGTCAAGATAGAAAATTGACGCTATCTCTCTCGAGCTCGTTGACCAGCTGGCGCGACAGCCCAATTCTCTGGTAATTTCATGCGCATTGGACTTGAGTGAGCGTCCATGCTGGCGGTGATACTCTTCCACAAACTAAGCCTCGCTTCAGATCTCAAGGGCGAGGGCGGCTTGCTCGATCGCATCTGGGCTGAGCTCGGCCTCTTACGCATCTACACCAAAAAGCGAGGTGACAAACCGGACTTCGAAGATCCGCTGGTCGTGCGGGCTGGGTCATCAGTTGAAGGTATGTGTCATACTGTCCCATAGGAATTATCCAGATGCTCATTGCACGGAATGAAAGATGTGGCGCGACAAGTGCATAAGAGGTGAGTTCTGGCTGGCTCCTTGAAGATGCTACTAAGGCCGAGGGCTGACCTTGAATCCTTTAGCTTGGTGCCATTGTTCAAGGTGAGGCTTTTCCTGTACCGCCACGACGTTGCATAAGCTCAAGTGCAACTGTCCGTCCGCAGTATTGCCTGTGCGCTTTGTGATGAGCCAACTGTTCTACACCTTCTAACGCATGCTTTCACTCTACCAGAGTTTGGGGCAAATCCAGCAAATTCAACCCCATGCCGATGAAAGTGGGGCTGTCGCACCTGTTGTGCGACGAGGATGTGATCAGCATAGTGAGTGCTTTTCGTGTTGGACCGATCGTTCACGGCTAACTCCTGCTTCAGGCGACCAAATGAAGGGGTTTCCTCACTCATGTGTCGTGGGACTGCGGCTGCATCGAGCGGATCGGAGAGGTGGTGCTCGGGTGGACGCAACGCAACGCGCAAAGGCTGCAGCGTCTATATGGTCGTCCCGGAGCTCATCAGTAGTTGTAGTAGAGATGCTCAATAACAGGCGTCTGAGTTGCGAAGACGAAAAGAACAGTGTCCACTCGACGAGGACAAGGGCAATGCAAAGAGCTGCAACGTTCCACCAGCCACGAAGAAAAGCCCGTCCGCCAGTCCTGTTCACACGTTGTATCTGCCAATGCGATGCTCGGCCTATAAAAAGTGTCTAAGCTTGATCTGAAGAAGATCATGGTGAAAAGGCTCACCTCGAGAGCTTGGGTGGCGGCCTCGAGCAAGAGCCTCTTGATCTCTGCAATGGCGCGCTTGACCTGTGTAGAAACATTCAAGCGATTGTTGGATTTAGAGGAGCAAGAAAACGGACCTTGGTCTCGTCGGCCGACTCGATGAGCAGGTGCAGCTTTGGAGCGTCGCCGGCAGCCGGCTCCTTGCCCTTTTCGTAGTACACACCCTTGTTGGTGACTGAAGCGCCAGTGGCTTCGACCAGAGCGGACATGGTTTCGCGATTGGTGACGCGCCAGCGAGCCTTCTGCGGGTAGTCGTTGATGGGCACGATGGCGTGGAAGGACGCCGACTCCGAATCCCCTGCGCCTTCCAGCGTCCGAGATGCGTCGGCATGAAGGTTGTGGTGGTGAAACTCGGCCTTCTTGGCCTTCAAAGAGGCGTTGAGATTGGCGGCGACCAGTTTAGCCCGATCAACGGCGCTTAGATTGCTCATATCAGCTCTGCAAAAGGCACATGTCAGCGAATGACGAGCGAAACGGCAACAAGCAATGAACGCACGGGAGCTTAGGTATCGTAACTTCTGGCGTTGCCGACCTCTCGCCAGGCGCTTGAGCCAGGCCTCGCCTGGAAGTATCGGGTGCCGGACCGCGCCGAATCTCGACCTTGAGATCGGGAACGTTCGAAGATGTGTCTCCGGCCGCGTTGGAGGAGCGAACAACGCCCGACGACTCGCCCTCCTCGTCTTCGTCGTCCGAGCCAAAGTTGTCTTTGGGCGCCGCCTTCTCCTTGTCTTCCTCCCCTTCGCCATATGTTGCTCTTTCGGCTTTCCGGGCAGCCTCGCGGTCTTTGTCGAACCGATCCAGGCCTTTCCCGCCGAAGCCGGAACCAGCCATGCCAGCTCGGCCAGCCTTGACCTTGGCCAAGAAGTCTGTGCAACAAATGAATTTGAGTACATGATCTGATAAGCAAGAAATGATAGGACGAACCATCAGACATCTTCTTGAGCTGCTCGGGCACCGTCGCAGAGGACGCCTCCAGAGCGCGCACCAAGTCGACGGCGTACCGGTCCTGGTCCGGAGTGATGAAAGTGACGCAGGTGCCTTTATTGCCCGCTCTGCCAGTTCGGCCAGCTCGGTGGACGTAGTCCTCCATGTGGTTGGGCGCGTCGTAGTTGACGACCAGCTTGAGCTGCTTGACGTCCAACCCTCGAGCCGCGACCGAGGTAGCGACCATGATTGGGATGACGCCGGCTTTGAAATCGGCCAAGATGGCGTCTCGGTCCACCTGATCCTTACCACCGTGCAAGGACTGGACGACGTAGTGGTTCTTGAGCAGGTCCCGGTTGAGCTCGTCGGCGGCCTCTTGGCGGTCCACAAAAATCAACATTCTCGCTTCCGGGTCGTCGTTGCTGAACCGGCCCAGGAGCTCGAGCAGGCGGTTGAACTTGGTGTCCTCCTCGCGGACTTCGACGATCTGGTCGATTTCGGCGGCGACCACGGACCGGCCGCCGACGGTGATCTCGAGCGGCTTCTTGAGCACCTTGCGGGCCAAAGCTTCCATTTGCTTAGGGAAGGTGGCGGAGAACAAGACCGTCTGGCGGTCCGGCCGAATTTGGCTGATGATCTTCGTGACCTGTGGGCACGCTCCAGATCAGTCCCGAACAGGCTGGAGGAACAGAAGCACGATAACGCACCTGGGGTTCAAAGCCAAGATCGAACATGCGATCGGCTTCGTCCAGGACCAGATAGGTGATGCGGCGCATGGAGAGGATCTTGCCGCTGTTGGTGGTCAAGAGCTCGATCATGCGGCCGGGTGTGCAAACGACAATCTCGACGCCTCGCTTGAGCTCAGCGATGTTGTCCTTCAAGGGAGAGCCGCCGTAGAGGCAGGTTGCCTGTGCGAAAAGCTCCGACGTGAGAACGAAAAGGTTCTTGAAAAGAAGGAAAAGACGCACCCGAAGATTTAGGGCTTTTAGGAACGGCTTGCACTCTCTGTGGATCTGCACGGCCAGCTCGCGGGTGGGCGTCATGATCATGGCGATGGGCCCTTCGAGCGGTTCGAGCGGCCGCTGGTCCTTGATATGCCGGAACAAGGGCAGCAGGAAAGCAATTGTCTTGCCCGACCCGGTCTTGGCCACGCCGATCACGTCGCGCCCTGACATGATGGCCGGGATGGCCTGCGTTTGGATTGAGGTCGGAGCAAGCCAGTTGTTAGATTTGATCACGTCTAGCCTGTTTGCCACCCAATAAGTATCAACTTGTGTCTCTCAATGTGAAGGCAAGGAAGGGACGAACACGACGGCAGGCAAGCCACAGTGGCTCCACTTAGTGACCGGCTTAGGGCAGTTGAGCCCGCGAATCTTGATGCCGTCGAGCGAAAGCCGAAGCAGGTTGGCGTCCTCGTCGGACATGGCCTGGATGTCGGGCGGCGGGTGGTAAAACTCTTTGCGGAACGGCTCGTAGGCGATGGACGAGTGGTCGATGGTGGCTACGTCCTTTTTCTTGATCTTTTTCGCTGCTAGTCTGTGCGTCCCACAGGCCGCCTATTAGACTTGACTCGAAGGCAAAAGGGGAGAAGGGACGCACGCCATGATATCGGCTGCGTTCAAGTTGACAGCCTCGGCCTCGTCCACCACGGGCTCGCCTTCTTCCGCCTGGCCGCTGGTGCCTTCATCTTCCATGTTCAAAGGCGTGATCTTGACCTTGGGGACAGTGCCGTTCGCTGCGCCTTTCGAAGTCGAGGAGGCAGACAGGTCGGCGGCGTCAACTTTTTTGACTTGGGCGGTGACGGCAGACATGTAGGCGTCGAGCGGGTCGATCTCTTCCTCTTCCTCCTCCTGCTTGGCTGGAGCAACCGGAGCAGGGTCCACCTCCATCCTGTCTTCGCGCGCTGCCCGCCGCGGCTTCGGCTTGACGTCCTCCATCTCGACGTCGCCACCATTGGCCTCTTCCACCTTGACCTCTGCTTCCCCTTGAGCCACCGTCGCAGCAGACGGCAGGACGCCTGAGTTCATGGCCTCCTTGGCCTTGAGCTCGTTGGCCTCCCTGGCGGCCTCTGCCCTCGCCCTCTCGTCGCCGGCATCTGCATCGCCCAGCAGATCCTCCTC
The DNA here is from genome assembly GCA_001599975.1 of Cystobasidiopsis lactophilus. Classification (NCBI taxonomy): domain Eukaryota; kingdom Fungi; phylum Basidiomycota; class Agaricostilbomycetes; order Agaricostilbales; family Chionosphaeraceae; genus Cystobasidiopsis; species Cystobasidiopsis lactophilus. The sequence goes on from BCIO01000002.1 coordinate 1,263,510, forward strand.
GTCCGACTCGTCCTCCTCGCCTTCCTGAGCGGTCGGCGCCTCTTCCAAAGGAACAGCCGCGTCGGGCCTGAACATCTTGAGCGCTTTAGGGGCTTCCGCGACGGCCTCGTCGTCGTCGTCGGCGCCCATGAAATTGCTGGCTTTGGCCCGGCCTTTGATGGAGAACGCGGTGCCTTTGGAGAGCGCGGACGACGCAATCTTCTTAGGCGGTGCCGCTGCTGTTGCTGGCGGCGGCTTGGGCGAGGCAGGAGCAGAGGCGGGCTTGGACGAGGAGCCTCCTGCGGCCGCTGCTTTTTTGGCCTTCCAAGCCTCGAGTCGCTCCCTCTTCTCCCGCAGCTTGCGCTCCTCCTCCGTCTCCGTTGGCTGCGCTGGTGCTGCTGCTGCTGGAGCGGGTGCAGGTGCAGCGGCATCAGGGGCAGGCGACCGCGCTGCTGGCTGCTCGTCTCGCCGTCGCCTTGAAGAATCCCTGTCGACGTCGCGGTGGCTGCTGTCCCTCGAGTCCCGGTGGTCCCTGGAGTCTCTGGAATCGCGCTCTCGGTGGTGGCTTCTGCTGCTGGAATGCCGGTCCTCGTCCCTGGAGTAGTCCCTCGAGTCCCGGTGCGAGGTCGAGTGGCGATCTCGAGGCTCCCTCGACCTGGACCGCTGCCTCCGGCTGCTCGAGCTGCCGTTCTCGTAGTGGTGCGAGGACGACTCGTGCGTCCGCCGCCGCTTGCGGGCTTCGTAGTCCTCAGGCGACCGGTCGCGGGCCATGCTGTTTTGCTGGCTGCAGCAGAGCAACGCCAGCCTAACAGCTCTCTTCCGCTGCCGGCCACTTTTTTCGCACGCTTGGTTGCTTGCTTTCGTTTGGATAGCTCATCGAGATGAACTGTGGCCTGCGAACTTCTGGGGGCTTGCTCCTCCGCGCCTCCAATGCCGCCCAAAGGCAGGGCATGCGGTCATCTTCTGCTCTGGCTTTCCCTCGCGCTGCTCGTGCGTTCCGATGCCTCTCATGTCAGACGATCTCCGCCTCAACTTGAGCTTGGGACCCACAGAGCAAGGCCGAAGCTGGAGGACGTGGGCGATGGGCTTGACGGCAGCGGCCACCCTCAGCGGCTTGGCGATGTCGAAGCCCGCCTTCCTCTGCCAGCCCGCCACCACCGTCGACCCGGCTCTTCCAGCCACGAGCAAGCCCGATCCCTGGAGCGTCCCGGACGATGTGCCCAAGAGCAACGTCAACCTGTACTCCATGGGGTCGGTTCTCCTCCGTCTCTGCCTGGCTTTCAAGTCTGATGAAGAGATGAAACTCGCAGCTTTGGAACAGCGGCGGGCATCTGCGCTGGCATGTTCGTAGCTAAAGGCTTGAAGCTGGTCGCTATCGTCCTCGGCGGCCTCTTCATCTTCCTCCAGGTCCGCGTCCTCTGGCTTATTGACCATATCTCTTCATTTACTGAGAATGAAAGTATACGCAGTACACCTCGAGCAAGTCGCTGACCAAGGTGGACTGGAGCGCCATGGGCCGCCGCTATGACACCGCGCTCGAATCCCTGGCCGGGCCAGCCACCGACAAGCAGCAGCCCGTGCTCAGCCGCGTCTTTTGGAGGTTTGCAGACTTCTTGGCCGTGAGTGCACCTCGTCGCGTTCTTCTGGACTTTGACCGGTTGCTGAGCGAGGTGGCAAACTCCCTCAGGCCGACTTCCCCCAGAGAGGTTCGTTCTTGCCGCTCCCCTCTACAGGTCGTAGATTCACATACTGACTGTTGCTTCTGTGAACCAACAGCTACCTTCCTCGCCGGCTTCGTCTTGGGCTTGAGGATGGGTTGAGGGAAGGCGGGCAACGCAGGGATTCGGAGTCCATGAAACTGTACGAGACCATTCGCGTATCTTATAGGCTTTGCAAGAAAGTTGGTCGTTTGCTGGCGAATGGTCCCAAAGGCAACCACGGCTTCCGAGCTGTCTGGCAGTCCTGCGCGAGCGTTGTCGCCCCAGTTCTTTGCGCTGACGGTCAAATCCTTCCTGCCCTGTTTCCGACTCAGTCAGTTGAACAGAGGAAATTTTTCATCTGCGCTGGTCTAGGGATGCAAGAAGGAGACTGCGGCCTCTTCTCGAGCCTGTGGCACCTCGCGAGCCTTCGCAAGTCTCGCTCCTCAGACACGGTCTCAAATGGTGCCACCCGACTGCCTATTCTGAATGCATCTTTCTTTTCGCTTACAGGCTTTAAACGTTGCATGCTGGTCTTGCAAGGAGAGGTAATAAGTCATCGAGGTTCTTCTTCCTGGGCGCGGCCATTAGCGCTGGTTTTTGGCGCACTTTTTGCCGCCTTGGAGAGGATACCAGCTGGCACTTGCAGACCAGCTGTCACTTGCTCTTGGGGACCCTGTTTCAAAAGAAGACACCGCGGTGTCGTGAAAACGCCTTCGCTAGCCTTCCTCCCGTCCTTTTCGCCTCAAGTCTTACCTCTGCGATTCTTCGACCATGGCTGCAGCCCAAGCTCCAATGAACTGGACTGATGCTGAAATCGACCGCGCCAAGGAGGAAAGCTTGCCGCTTTTCGATAAGCTGGCGACCAAGTGTCTGGAACGTTGGCCCGCAGGCGATATACCAGAAACGCGAGCAGACCGCGAACGGCGGGGCAATCACATCAAATCTCTCTTTGGAGAAGCTCTGGAGGCCGGGCTGCACGGAAGAGGTGGCCTAGGTAAACCACTTTGCCAGACTGTGCCAGATTGGTCCTCAGCTTCCGTCGAAAACAGGACCTCAAGAACCGCGAGAACTTCTCGACAAACTTCGTCTGGGCATCAATTGGATTGGCCGCACTTTCTTTTCCTTGCGAACCGGTATGGCGAATGCCGGACAGCACAGCCACATTGAATGCTTCGAATTGCTATTGCGGCCGTTCTTGTCGCCTTCTGGCTCCTTTCTAAAAGACCCTCTACTGAAATTGGCAGAAACAGCAATGGCTGGGGGTGAGTTCGCGACATGCTTGGGGTGAAGCAGTCTCATGAACGACCAGGCGCTTCATTCGAACATCTTTTCTTCTACTATGCTGGTGTTCAGCTTCGAGACCGTGTGATAGGCTATGTCCTACATGATTCAACCTTCTCGTTCCCCCAAGGTTTCGATTTTCCAACTCGCTGGCGAGAGCGTCTCGATCCGTTCATCATTGGCCTGGAGCGCAGTATTTCCTTCGGTTTGTCCGCTTCTCAGACAGTCATTTACGAGTCTGGTCGCGAGAAGCGCTCCGAAATGGACCAAATGCTGGCGACTTGGAAGTGGCTTATGGAGACAGAAGCCAACAACATCAATGACCCCTCGAAAATCAACCTATTGTACAGTGGAGCCTTCGATTCAGATCGTCTGATCGATTCTGCTCCTAATAGGCGTGATCGTGCTGCGAGGAAGGAGATCTTCGGGCAAGGCTGCCGTGCGGACTTCCAGCGGCTCTGTTTGTTGATTCCCACAGCGGTGATGGATGCCTCTTAAAACTCGTGCACAGGCTCTTTACAAACGCACGAGGAGGCTCTGTGCTATATGTTGCCGCGCCTCTTTCTTGCATCGTCGCGCCCAACACACTTCAACAATCTGCGACGACCCAACTTGCTGCGCCTCTTCCTCGAGCAGTTCCACAAGCAGCCTAGACCAATGTTGTGGGAGCCACCTGCCCAAACGGCTGGTGATGAACAGGAAGAAGGAGCCAACGGGGACGTTGAAGCTCTGCCTCTGATCCGGCTTCGCATCTTGTTTCTTGGCTGGTCTGCAGCTCGCAGGTTGAACGAACATGTGGACAACTTTCCTTTGCTGATACATGAAACCGCTACGTTTGTTCGGTTCTGCATCATGGGCTATGATTTGGATCCCTTGCCCGCACATAGTAAGCGTTTCCCAAAACAAGCCGGAGCTCTTGTGACACATCGCTTGTCTTCAGCTATCCAAAATGACCGGACCGCTTATCTGACTGGCATGAAAGCTCGCTTTAGAAATCTTGAAGTGAGCTTCTTCAGCGATAATCCAATAATGTCTGACCATGACAAAATCCATCGCCAAGGTCTTTCAGCCGGAGGGCTTGTCTCTCATTGGATACAGACAAGAACATCGAGGCGACCGAGTCGAAGCTCTGTGGTCGTGCAATGTTTGGTGCGGTGTTCGGATTTGTATGCCTGAGTGGGCTAACAGCAAGCATTCTCTGTGTAGCCTCAAGGAGTCTTACGGCGAGAAGGGGAAAGAGCACCTGGAGGGCCGCAGCCGGAAGATGGGCGACGTGCCAGCCAACTTTCCCGGACATAGCAATGGGGAGGTGCGGATTTCATGCCGACAGAATGCACACCGCCATTGCGTGGAGGCGCTCCCGACTATTCCGCATAATCCAAACGAGAGGCTCTGTGTTGACCGGTTCGTAGTCTTCTGCCTGTGGCGGCGAGCCCTAAGAAACTCGCGAGGCATTGCGGCAGTGACCATGCAAATGCTGACCCTTATTGGCGCCTCAATGACTTGCGATACCACACTATTGTGAGCTGTGTGATTTTATATTGCTTAGGCGCTCTGACGGAATCTGATCTCGGTCCAGAACGATGATTCGAGGGCTTGCAGGCTCAACATTCTTGAACGCCTCTGGCCAAGTTTGCGCGTTCAAATGCTGCTGAAGCAGCAAGTTCCCTCTCGAATCCTCCATTGCACAGATGTGTCGGCTGTTAGCCACGTCACCTTGTCGCGACTGGCTCATTGCTTTCAATCGTGGACGTTCAATGTTCGGCGACAAGCTCTGCAAAATGGAGCGCGCTTATGTTTGACCTCTTCTTCCTCACCCCCTTACGGCCTTGTGGGAACATGCGAAAACGCTTTCTTGGTGCTCAACGTTCGGCGGCCCGCTGGCCGACCCAACATTTTGAAGGCATTCGAGGTTATTCAAAATCTTGCTCAGAGTCGAAATGGCCAACCTCTCCAAGCCCGAATACCATCGGGCGCCACGCAGGAATGTCATGAGCTCAACTGTGTGGCTGCTGACCCTCTGCTGGGCCACACTGGGTTTTTCCGACCTCCAAATCCCGACTTGGTGGCGCTTTGGTTCCCGCGAGCGCCCTTGCTGTCACCCGCAGCTCCTCTTATGACGGACTTGTATCGCCGCATTCTCACTCCACATAACCAAATGGCGCAGCTTGGAGATGTAGTGGGCACGTTGATTGCGTCGGAATTGACATGGGCGCCTGTGGCCGCGCGGCGCTTGGCCGACGTGGCGAACCACCAGCACCCTCCTCTCGTATAGCATCCAGATCTTTTTCAGTGTGCATGTCAATTCATACTTTTCAAATTCAAGACACCTTTTTTACAAGACGTCGCCACCGACGAATGCTTGAGTGGACCTGACTTGCCCTACGTCGGGATTCACCTCGATACAAAGGCCTGATCACGCCGTCAAAAAAGGCCCGATCACGCCGTCAAAAACTTCTTTGGGACATCAACAACGCGGGAGCGAAGCCAGTCTGCCACACCCTTGCCCAATCCGTCTAGACGAGAGGATGAACTGATACCTCTGCCCAAAGGACCATACTGCCAGGGCGCGGCTTAGCCTACGTTCATATAAAGAGTGAACCAGAGATGGTGCTCACCACGACAAAGTGCACCGCCAAGATCTTGGGCATCTCGACGCGCTCAGTGAAAAAATCGGGCTGCCAGTCTTTGCCGTACAGCTCTTGCAGCTTTCTCTTGGTCAACAAGGCCTGCAAGCTCTTCTTAAATCGATGGCTCTCTGCACTTCAGAGGAGAAGACAAACCCTCAGCCACTCGTATTGCTCGGGCTTTTGGACAATGAAGCCAATGTTGACGTTAGCGCCCTGTTCGAACGTCTGAACAAGACTGCCGGAGAAACACAAGCCGTGAGACTGCTACCTTATCACCGGATCGGGCCAAAACAATGTCACCGAGCTGGGCCTTGACAGTTTCGCCAAACGACGCGAGGTCGGCGGGCGACTCAGGGTCGAAGTCGCGTCGAGGCTCCAGGGCTTGGTAGGCAGGAGGGTGACCAGCTGGAACAGTGACTGGCTTGAGCGAGTTAGGAGCGTTCAAGATGATGGCCTTTTCGTCGATCTTGTCTTGCTTGTAAAGACCAGGATAGAAGGCCATGTAGGCGAGCGGACTGGCCATGCGCAGATCTGACAATCATAGCACTCCAAATTAGTCGTGTAGTCAGCAAAGAAATCTCAAGACGGACCTAGGCAGCAGTGCATGCCTGTTGACACCGAGATCAACAGCAATTCGACACCGAAGTGGAAGCAACTTGCCTGAAAAATGGACCATGGCAAGTTCGGCCCACTATATGCTGTCTGTTCAGTCATCACTCGAAAACGTTGAGGCGAATACAATTACAGCTTGTTTAAGGCGAGCGATGGGCTCCTGATCGGGCGACTGGGCGAAAATTCGGAGGCCGGTCGTCGAAGCGAGCTGAGTATCGGGGTCCGATGCAGGAACGCCGAGTGGCTGAAACTCTAACAGCTCAAACTCGAGGCCCCAGTCGGCGAACTTCTTGCGCAACTGTGCTTCGGCCAGTGCCCACTGCCAAATAATGTTGACCTTCTTATCAAATCTCCCCTTTCAGTAACTGCTTACCTTATGCTTGGTATTGTAGGCAGTCTATATGATAGGTCAGCCAGTGCCAGTGGAGGCATGCACTCAGAACAGAAAGTGACAAACCGAGTACAGAGTCTGAAGAAAAGCCTGAGCTCTATTGCGGTATAGATTGAGATACCAGCACTCACGTATTCGCCTTGCCATCCTCCCTTGTAGAATACGGCAAGTTTAGTGGTAGGTGGCGGCGGAGACCCTTTGATGCCAGCCAGGCGCACTCGGTTCTCGCCCTCTTGAATGAGTTGAACATCCCGTAGATCAGCTGAAACGTCGCTGTTCAAGTAGACGTCGCCTTGGAGCTCGCTGAAGGACCATTCCGGTAAGCAGGAACAGAGTGAACAGGAGTCTCGAAATGGCTTACTAAAGGAACTGGCATCTGATGATCGGCTCTGTAACAAAACCAGCGAACTTTTCGTTTTTCGTGATGACAACGCCGCCATCGGAAGCAATCTCGGCGATCGGACAGGCGAGATCAAGGAGTTCCGACGTTTCGTAGATGTCGAAGCCCGAAAAGTTAGCGCCCGTACTGTAGCAAGAACATTCGATCAGATGGCCGGCGACCAGAGATTGTGCACTGAAATCAAGTACACAGTAGGCTTCAGGACAAGGCGGAGGAATACGAAGAGAGGCAACTTACAGCTTGTCCCATTCGTCATCGGCCCAATCGTGCCACCACCAGGCAGCGCCAATGACAGGCGACGCTGATCCAAAGTGAGATTAGAGGCGGGCAGACCAAAAAGACAGCTAACCATCAGCGACGCGGCCACAGATCACGATATCAGCGCCGCCACGCAGAGCAGCAACAATGCCGCGAGCTCCCAAGTAAACATTTGCACAAACGATTGGCTTTCGGGGGTCTTTTAAAGGTTTAGTAACGAGAACAAAGGGCCCACGAGAATGTCGGCAATGCTTACCGTCAAGAAAGTCGGTGGCGTGAGCAACGCGCTTCACATTTGGGTTGTCGCTGTCGAGATGGATCATGCCTCCATCATTTCGTAGGACGTTTTGAATATCAGGGAACAAGTCGTCGCCCGAGACGTAAGCGACAACGAGGTTCAAATTCTTCGCCTTGACCTGGGGCAAAAGTCAGGCCTCTGTTGCCGCAGTTGCTCGAAAGGGGACATACTAGCTCGACAACCTTGTTGGCCAGCGTCTTGGGACGCAAGGCGCCTCCATTGATCACCGCTTTCTGGCGCTTCTCGGCAATGGTCTCGCTGTGCCCTTTATGAGCTTGAAATCCATTTCGACCGGTCTTTTGCTCACAGACTCAAAGTCAAGCCATCGAGCGCTGTGGGCTCAAAGCCCTCGTGTGTGCCTTCAGCAACGCCGACCGCATGCCAGGCGAGGTTCTGGTCGAAGCAGCATAAGAAGAGTGCAAACGGCACGGTGGCGGAGGATCACACCATCTCGGCAAGGTAATCTGCCCAATGGCGCATTTAGCTATGGTTCACTGGAGGGATGTTGCGCTGCTCACCGCCAGTGACCACATCAATGTTCTGCCAACGCGGGGTTCCAAATGAGTCCCTTCCTTTTGAGCGGTCACCAATCCACTCACTCCATATTTGACCTGGTTATACATGTAATAGCCTGGATCGGTACAGGCGCCACTGCAGTTGCCAATGCGGATTGGGCGCTTGGGCTGGCCATTGGCGCGGCCATTGGCGGCATTCCCATTGACTTCGTTTGCGATGGACACCATTTTCGCTTTCTCGAAGGCCTGTTCGCGCTACCTGTCGTCGCAGAGGTCCAAAAGTGCTATAATTGCGGCCAGCTGCGAGCGTTGGCACCCTCGGCATCTGCCTGCTTCATTTATCGTGACACCCCACAATCCCGCTGCCGAAGATCACCAACCCGATGCTTTTTCGCAGAGTATAGTCAGTATAGGCAGATGTGCTTTGCGTGAACTTCTGTGATGGTATCGAGCCGGGACAGATCGACCATTCGGCATCCCCTCCATTTAGAGCTAATTTGATCTTTGCCAAGATCTTTCGCTGCCTCCGCCACGATTTCTGCCCGCTTTCATGCCGTCTGCGAGCCAGATCACTCTACAAATGATTGCTCTCCCCGCGATGATTGCCCAATCTTCTCCGCTAAATGTCTCCCTTCGTGCCGCGTTGGCAGCTACCTTGGTCGTTGCTTCGCTAAAAGCTGCCGAAAACTTCAGCATGATCCTCTGGAGCATGCTTATACCCCACTTCATCAGTGCTTGGCATTCATCCCTTCTGCTTCTTGACTCTTGCGCCCGGGGCATTCAGAGCATTCGCCCAAATGTCCCGTTCCGACTCAGTGTCCGATTTGGAAAAGCCTGTGCACGGCCACCTCGATCTCAAGAATGCCAACCTAGATGCAGTTCTAGAGGCGGAGTTCGAAGACATTGACGAGAACGAGATCCTCACCCCCGCTGAACGCCGCAAGCTCACCTTCAAGCTCGACACCAGACTCTGGCCTGTCCTTGCCCTTCTCTTCTGGATCAACATTTTGGACAGGATTGGGGTTGGAAGTGCGACGGCCTATGGCTTGCTGAAGGACGTTGGCTTGACCGGCAACAAATATAACATTGGTGTGACGCTGTGGGTTTGCTCCTGCTTGCCCCAGGCCATTTTGACCTTAAAATTTTGGCCCAGATTCTATATAGTGTACTGCGCCCTAGAAGTGCCCTCAAACTTGGTGCTCAAGCGAGTGGGCGGCAAGATCTGGCTGCCATCGATCGCCGTCGGAGTGAGTTCTTCGTCCCTTAACCTATCCAAGTACTGAGCGCCGCCCAACAGTATGGCGTCGTTTGCCTTTGCACCACTTTCATCCACACCCCGGCTCAGTTCTATGGCATGCGAGTGCTGCTGGCCGTATTTGAATGCGGCACCCTCCCCGGCGTCACCTACGTGGTTTCGATCTACGTGAGCCTGCGTCTAGTTTCCTCTGATGTCTCTTAAAATGCGGTCGCTACAGTATAGCAGAGAGCAACTTGCTTTCCGTGTGCCAGCTCTTGTCAGCTGTTCGGCACTGGGCGCTGCAATTGGACCATTTCTTGCCACGGGCTACGCCACCAAGCACATCAATAATACGATTTATGGATGGCGCGTCATCTTCTTCGCAAACGGCCTGATCACTTTGGGCATTGCCACCCTGTCCTTCTTCCTCCTGCCCAGCAGCCCAGCATCATCACGCATGTTCACTGAGAAGGAGCGCACTTTCTTGATGGCCCGGTCGAAACGCCTCACCGCAGGGATTGCTAAAGAGGAAAAGACGCATTCTGAGCTGGTTTGGCGGGCCTTCAAGAGCCCGACTGTTTGGTTCTGCGTTTGGCCCTGGTTTGGTGGACAACTTTTGGGCGCTGCAAACTCATTGTTCTTGCCCATCATCCTCAAGGGCGACTTCGGCTATTCCAGCGACAAAGCCAACCAGCTGGTCGGCGCCTGCTACTTCTTCGCTCTCGGCACCACTCTTGTGTACGCCTTCTCTCTCTCCGTTCTCGCATGTCCCAGCTGTGGAGACTAATGGTTTGAGGTCGACAGGATCGGCTTCCTCGCTGACCGCTTCAGCCATCATGCTGCCTGGGTGATTGGTGTCTCATGCACAAGCATGCTGGGGACCGGCATGTTCTTTTATGCTAGTAACCCCTCCGTGCGCTACGCTGGCTGCTTCTTTTCGGTTCTCGGCACTTATGGCGGCACCGGCGTCAACACTGCCTGGCTCACATCCAATTTGGCACCTTACACGACAAGAACCACGGGCGTCGCGCTGTGCATCGCTCTGGGCGCCCTTGGAGGGATCCCAGGCTCTTGGGTCTTTCTTGCCAGCGAGAAGAGTCGCAACTATCCCACGTATGTTTCCTCTGGCTCCTCTGCCGATGTGGTGGCTGACGATGATGCTCTGCGAAGTGGGCAGGCACTCGTCTGGACATTTCTGGCCATCTCTTTGATCACTTCTATCGCCCACTATGTCTACTGCATCTGGGAGAACAAGCAGCGCCGCCTAGGCAAAAGGGACTGGCGCTTGGAAAACGCCACTCCGGAGCAAATCGAGAACTTGGGAAATCTGCACCCCAGATTCGTCTTGGCTACTTAAATGGGCTTCATACTAGCACATGTCGAGCTTAGCGATCACGACTACTTGAAAATGCAAAGCCATACTTCGTTGAACAATGGTGGCAAATCGGTCGGACGCTTTCAGGTCTTGTCCTCCCGGCCAGCGCCCTTCCTCTCAGCTACGATTCGACAAGCATGAAAGCTTCGTGTCAATGCCAACGCTTTAACTTTGAGCTGCCCTCTGACGGCCCTCTAGCGCTCTACGCGTGCCACTGCCTCGAGTGCCGCAAGCAGAGCAGTTCCGCCTTTGGGCTCTCCGCCATCTTCCCAGCTTTCGGTGTGCTGCACTCAATGAGCTGACAAGTGTGCACATTGCTCAATGCAGAGGAGAAACAGAGCTCCCGGAGGGCTTGGCTTGCTTCACTCGCCCGACCGACTCGGGTGGCACGCTCGACTGCTTCTTCTGTCCATCTTGCGGCAGCCGCATTGCGCACAAGTCGAGGAATCCAAAAGCCACTACCCTCACGGTCAAAGGCGGGATCATCGATGGGGAGCTGGATTGGAGGAAGGCCATTCACATTTGGGTCAAGCGGGCGATCGTCGAAGTTCCCTCAGGCGCAGAACAATACGATGAAGAACCTCCAGAGTAGTCTTCGGTAAGGAGAGAGAGAGGCGGGGCAGGGAGAGATTTGCGAAGCATAGCCATCCTTCCAAACAGGATGCGTCCCAGATTGCAAAAAAATGAAAGTGTGTGAAAAGACCCCGCGACCGTATCCATCATGCCTTGATCTTGAGCTGGCCCAAGAAGGCGCTCTTCTCCTGTGCGGATTGGAAGCGACCGTGGCCAAACTGTGCGCAAGCGAGCAAACTTCTTTAGTTGAGGCCAAACAACATCTAAGGCACGAGGCACGCACCTTGGAAGAGGTATCGATGAACTTGAGGCTGATCTTCTCGAGGTCCCGGCGGGAGGTGGCGACGCGGAGGGACTTGCGGAGGGTGAGGACGCGCTTCTTGACGCCGGGGCAGGAGCCCTTCATGATCAAAAAGTCGTTCTTGACAATGCCGTAGTGCACAAAGCCGCCCAGCGGGGTGATTTGCTTCTCGGTCGTGTCAAAGTCGGTGGTCGCGTTGCTCTTGTCCTCGCCGGAGCCGACGCGGTAGATCTTGTGGTTGACCGATGTCTGTGGTGCCGCACACTGTAAGCTCTTTTCGAAGGGCAAAGCAGAGAAGGCAACCCACTCGGTGATGGTAACCGTTTTGACCAGCGCGGGCGACTGAGAACATGACCTTGGAAGGATGCCAGGCGCCAATGCAAGCGACCTTGCGGAGACCCTTGTGCGTCTTGCGCGGCAGCTTCTTGGTGCCCCAACGGTGCGTGACACCCTCGTAACCGTGACCCTTGGTGACACCGATGCTGTGTCGAGAAAAATCCCCGCTTAGCTCCAAGGAAAAAGCTAGAAAGGGTGGGGGGTCGCAACGCACATGTCAATGTTCTCGTCCTGCTCGAAGACGGCGGTGACGTCGACGGGCTTCTCAAAGTGCGACTTGGCAAAGTCGACCTTGTCGGCGATGGAGCCGCCGTTGACCTGGATCTCCATGAGGTGGGCCTTCTTCTGCTTGAGGCCGGTCTTCTTGATCTGGGTGTGGGCGAGGACGCGGACGACGGTGCAGTACTTGCGGATGCGCTCGAGCTCGCGGGCGACGTTGGCGCCGGAGGACTCGGCGTGCTTCTTGGCGTAGCGGGTGAAGGCCTTCTTCTTGGAGCGGTACCAGGACTTGTAGAATCTGTGCATGCACATTTAGAGACGTAGAGCTGGAGGGGCGAGGCAGCGCACCTTCGCTTGACTTCATCAGAAAGGTGCTCGGCCCAGACGGTGGTGAGGGAGCGCAGGCCGCGAGGGGTCTCGACGTAGCCGACGACGCCGCAGATGATCATGGGCGGGGTCTCGATGACGGTGACGGCCTCCACAATCTCCTTCTTGTGCATTTCTGTTGCGCCAAACGGTCAGGATGCTGGCGCAGGCGAGCGAAAACTTTTTGGCACATACTCGACCCAGGCCTGTGCGACTCCATCGGTCTTAGCATTGACAGCATGCAAGAGCAGAAGGATTGCGCACCTGTCCAGCTCGCGAACAATGTGGGTCATACCAGCCTTGTAGCCGAGGAAGGCGGTCAAGTGAACCGGCTTCTTGGGGTCATCCTGTGCATCGCGGTTCTCTACTCAGCTCTGTTCCCAGCGAGCTCGAGTTCCCTTCGAAACGCACCTTGGGGAAGGCCTTGACCTTGCCGCGGTGGCGTGCTGCCCGCTTCCTTGGCAAGACTGTGCGCAGAAAGCGAAATTAATTTTTGGCCAAGGGCAGCATGATTTGGCCCGGCGAGGACGCACATCCTAGCGAACCGTGTCGCGGGTGCTCAAACTAGTCGCTGGGTCAGTACACTGTCGCATTGTAGTAGAAGCCGTAGAACACACCTTTCTGTGAGACATGGTTGAGGACCAAGTTGGGAGTTCAGAGGCCAGGTTTTGGCTGGCGGCTCATCTCACTCGGGAAGTTGCGGCAAGTGGTAGCTTTTAGTAGCCGCCCTCGCTCTTTGCAATTTAAGGGCTCTTTACAGTTTTGAGGACAACTACAAGTATAGCAAACATTAATGCGTTCCATGGGAGCGGGCGTTTGATGGGTTCTGAAAATCAGAGTGGCGAGCTGGCTGCCTTGGGTGTTAGATGACTGCCCAACTGTCGAAGCAGATCCACCTCACCACTACCATCAGAGCCATAAGAGTGCCATTCCAGTCATCACGAGTGAGCCAGCCCAGAGCAAAGGCGTCGAGTCGATCCGCAGCGCCCTCGAAGACACCGACGAAGTCCTCGGCCCGGATTTGCCACCGCTGACCGTGCTGTCACTCATTGGCAGAGCGGTCGCGCCCGCGTCTGGCTCGGACTGGGAGAAGATGGACGCTCCGGTGGTCTGCATCGGCGTGGCGGTTGCGGACATGAGAGTGTCCGTCGTCACACCCACTGTGCCGCTGGCGCCCGTCGAGCAGGGCACTGAGGGTTCACCGTTCAGCTCATTCTTCGATGAATGATGTAGACCGAGAGCTCACATAGGCCCGGTTGGAAACTGACTGTCGGCTCGCCCATCTGCGCAATCGAAAGTCAGTCTTGCTACAGTATGAAGGCAATCCAGAACGGAGCAGACCGCAAGACAACCAGATCCACCGTTGATCTGCTCCAATGGAAACTTCAGCTTAGAGCTTTGATAAGCCTTCACACGAGACGAACGCACAAAAGACTTGGTATCGGCCGCCCCCAGCGATCCGACGAGCGCAGCAGCGAGTACCAGGCAGAACGACTTCATCTCTTCGATTGATTCGGAGAGGGCATGGAAAGGAGAAAGGCAGAGATAAGGAGCTCTCCCCACATCAAAATGTGACGTGCAGGAGAGTCCGTTCTCTAAACTTAGAAAGTCGACTCTGCGACCAATTGAAGAGCTAAAAGCAGACCAGTCTGATAAACACCATGAACCGGAGAGTGGGCTGAGAAGACAAGCATAGGACGAGGGCCGACCAGAGTCAGGTTTTCGCGCTAGAATGGTGGCAGCCACGCACAGGCAAAGCACGCAAATCTTGTGCAAGCCACGAAGCACACAGCCATTCATGGAGAGGTAAAAACTCAAAGGTGGTCGAACAGGGACCACCGCGTCGCTCAGCATTGGTCAAACGCGGAAGACCAGTCTCCTGCCGCAGTGCGCGGTGGCAAATGTCCGCAGTGCCGAGACGATGGTATCGACAAGCTTGAAGGCCTCGTATTAACAGTCGCAAAGTGTGTTGACAATGCAGGAGGATCATCAAAAGCCCAAAGACCATATGTACACTAGTAGAATCTTGAGGTGGCTCGCAGGCCGAATTACAATTCCCTTTATGAAGACCAAACGCACGGACTCTAAGCAGACTGTTGCTTGCCGAGCTCCTCGACATGCTGGACCTCGCCCTTCTCGTTGAGAGTGGCGCCCGCCAACAAGTCCGTCTTGGCCTCGGTGGCGTGCCTGTAGGTTCGGCGACTAACGCGACTGTAAGCAGGCAGGGAGGGTCAGAATGACAAGATCAGGGAGGAAAAAGCAGGAGAACGCACTCGGTGAAGTATTCGCTGTAGTCGTGCATGAATAGCGATGCGATCAAGCCGACGCAAGTGCAGGCAAAGCCAGCCGCAGTCACATAACGGTAGGCCCGGCTGTAAGCGAAGGGGATGGCAAGGCCGACGGCGGCCAGGACCTGGTCGGTCATGCCGGGCACGTCTGCCAAGGTGGCTGGCGCAGTGAGCGCGGCCGTGTTGAGCGCCGCCAGGTTGGCTTCAGGGAAACCGTTGGCCAGCGCCGCTGCGGTGACATACTTGACGACCTGGCCGGGCAGCTTATTCTTCAAGATGGTGACGAAGACGGAAGTGAAGACGGCGCCGAAGAAGGTTTGGAAGAAGTACATGATGCACATGACGAGGCCGAGTTCTTGCTCGCGGCAGACGAATTGGGCGAAGACCAGAACGAAATCTTGCAGGACGCCGACGGGGGCCAGGGCCAAGAAGGCGAAGGCGCGACCCTCGGCCAGCTTGTCGGGCGTGATGCAGAGCAGTCCACCGAAGAATGCGACCACCCAAGCGGAGAGGACAATCATGACGATCTTGGTGTGGCGAATGTAGTCCATGAAGGGTGGCTGTAAAACGAACTCAGCGCCGTTCGCGTTCCTTCCGCCTGGAGAAGGTGCTTACGATGATCAGCAAAAGACTGAGGATACCAAAGCCGACCATGCTAGTGGTCCAAGCAGCTTCGTGCTGTGGGAAATCGGTCAGAAAATTCCAGAACGGAAGAATTTTGCCAAACCTACCCAGCGGCCAGCCGCCAACTCAGCCGGGAAGAAGATGGTGGCAACCTCAGAAGGCCAAATGACGTTGGCGGAAGTGTCTAGAGACCCAGGTCAGTTCAGAGAGCCCTCTATTTGGAGGGCAGAGCTTGGGCAACGTACAGACAATGCGGTTGACGACACCGATGATCAAAAGCGTGTTGAAGCCCTTGATATCGCGGAAAAGGCGGGCGGGCATGAGAGGCAGCTTGGCGTTGCCCATGATCTCCCAAGCGACGAAGAGAGCCAGGAAGACACCGCCGACAATGAGGAGCGCCAGAATCTTGGCCGAATCCCAAGGAGACTACTCGACTCGTAAGTTCCCCAATTTCGAATCGCCCAAAGAACAAACAAGCTCACTGGTTGGCCTCCCCATGAGACGCCGAGGATGAAGAGAGTGGCTCCGACGATGAGCAGGCCGAGGCCGAGAAAGTCGAGGCGCCTGAATTCTTGCCAGTAGGTGCGCTGTTCACCGTGAATTTGTCTGAAGGTGGGAGGGTAGTAGCAGAAGTAGATAATGATGGACGAAGCCAAGTTGAAAGCCTGGATGTGCCTTCGTGTCAAATTTGTACAGCAACATCTCGGACGTCGAAAGCTCTTACGATACAGATGTAGTACTCCAATCTCCACCTGAAAACACAATCTAGGAACTAGGAACACACAAATAAGCCGAAAGTGAGCGCTCACCCTGTGCCATCGCTTCTCAAGCGGCTGATCGCACCAGCCACCAGAGCTCCAGCGCCGGTAGGAACGATGGAGCAGGCGAAGATGGGGACGAGCCACAAGAACTTGTAGCGATGAGGCGCCAATTCAGCAAACAAGACATAGGCGATGAATGGCACAGCCCTGAAGAGAGGCCCTTGAGTTGACAAAGCGACTAAAGCTCCGCGGGGAAGTGGACTCACCCTAGGCCGATGAGAACCTGGGCGCCAACGAGAGTGTTGATGTTCTTAGCGCTGCCTGCGACAGCGGCTGCACCTCGAGCGTGAGACCGGGAGCACTAGAAACAGCAGATTGGGATCACGTACAGCCAACGGATGCGAGCACGGGGGATAAGACGGCGAAGGGCTTGCGACCGAATTGGTCGCTCAAACGACCGTAGACGATCAAGCCGACGGAGATGGAGAGTGTCCAGATGATGGAGAACAGACTGGTGTTGTCACTAGCACCAAGAGTGGCCTATTCAAGGGCAGAGGTTGAGTAGGAGTCAACATGGACAGGGGCCAACTCACGACGATGAAAGGCACGGAGTTGGCTCTGCTTTCTCTTGAGCTTAATCCTCGACGGCAACGAACGAGACGTCAACAAACGGAATAACAAAATTCCAGTACGTAGCAGTCGTAGCAAGGGCGATGGCGAAGCTGCAGCCCCAGAGTTGCCACGAAGTCGCGTAGCCGGGGATCTTCTTTTCGTTTCAGAGCTAGTTGGGCTCTGAATGTGCCCTAAAACGCACCTTGTCTGCAGCAATGGCATTACTGCGCGCCAGATCCTCTTGCTTGAAATGGAGTTCATCTTCGTCTTTGATCGTGGGCATGTGAGGGATGTGCCGGCTGTGGTCAGAAACCGGGAGCGTGGTGTTCTTAGAATC
The DNA here is from genome assembly GCA_001599975.1 of Cystobasidiopsis lactophilus. Classification (NCBI taxonomy): domain Eukaryota; kingdom Fungi; phylum Basidiomycota; class Agaricostilbomycetes; order Agaricostilbales; family Chionosphaeraceae; genus Cystobasidiopsis; species Cystobasidiopsis lactophilus. The sequence goes on from BCIO01000002.1 coordinate 1,280,603, forward strand.
GCCGCTGTCGCTGTGTGTGCTTGCCATCTTGAGGAAGCAGAACACCTAGAATCGGTTGGGGTGCAAAGGATCAAGCAACAGCCGTCCAACCTAAAAAACCGTGGTGGCGCGTCGCAATTTCTCGTTGCCCTTAGTTGCCCGTCTGCCTGGGGCCTAGGACTGTTCTCCACACCCCCCTGGATCATTCGACAAGCGGGAACCGAGAGGAGCCGCCTCAGCTGGGCATCTCGCAACGCAGGCCGATCCCAGCCCAGACCATCCCCGCACCTTTCACCCACGCTCGACTTGGCATTGACGGGCAAACTTTGTGACTCGAGTTGGCCAAGGTCTTGGGGTTTGTCGGTGATTAAGTCCGCGGGCGAGGAGATCTCCTCATCAAGCGAGATGCGGACGATGCCGGCGACGGTGGAGCTCGATGAGATGCGAGCGATTGGCAGATGGGGCAGCTGTGGAGCAAGCTTTTGGGTAGTTCTGGACTCTTGCTTGGGCAGGGCGAGGCTATTCAAGCTGAAGCAGTTGTACCGAGAGGTTGGCGCTTCAGCAGCTCCAACAGATTCATGCACACGATTCAGTATCCACCCAATTCCACCAGGGCCTTCTCGCTGGGCGTTGCCGGGCTACTGTTGAATGCGCTATCTGAATAGCCAACTCGAGGAGCGCAGGAGCCAATACATTGCCCGGCGTCGAGTCTGCAAGTCGGGCAAAAATAGAACACGCTGAGCAGGCAGAGTGGGGTTGATAGAGGCGAGAGCAGGACAACAACGGGCATTCGTGTGTCCCAAGCAAACATCCAGCCCAAGTAGTTCCAAGAGTTGAAATGGCAGGTATATAGGAAGCCAGAAGCTGTTGGCGGAGGAAGAAAAGGAGACCAGCAGGCTGAACCTTCTCTTGCCGAGCCGGCCATCATCTCGGCTTGTCACTCGCGTCACTTTCGCTCAACCAGACAGCTATCGACATGTCCCAGTTCCTGTCAGCTGAGTTGGGCCATGGACGCGCGCCCTCGTCGCCCTCCAAGTCCTCTCGCTCGCGGCGGCAACCCTCCGAGTCGCTCTACTCGATGGTGCGCTCCTCTGCCTGCTGTTGCGCCCTTCCAGCCCTCAGTACTGACACTGACAACAGTTCGAGGACGCCCAAGTACGGCAGTTCAAGGAAGCGTTCTCCGTGAGCCGTCCTTCGAGCCGACCTCCTGTCTTGTTTTGTTTTTGTGCTCAAGGCTGCAGCGCGCCAGATGATGGACCAGGACTCGGACGGCTTGATTGACGACAAGGACCTCAAGGCGCTGCTCACGTCGATGGGCAAAGCGCCAAGCTCCGCGCAGGTGGATGGGCTGCTCGAGGGGGCGTCGATGCACAATGGCCGCCGGGGCATCAACTTCACCCAGTTCCTCACCTCCATGTGCGTCGCGTTTGCTCTCCTTAGCCACCACGTCGAAGCTTAGCTGGAATGACCTTGCACAGGGCTGACCACCTGCTCGAGCTGGACCCAGAGGCGGACATGCGGGAGGCGTTCGAGTGCTTCGACGACGGCGACAGGGGCTACATCAACGGTGCCGAGCTCAGGAAGTGGCTGGGTGATGTGGGCGACCGCATGTCCCCGGAGGAGATCGACGCCTTCATCTCGCCGCCTTTCGCCGACAAGAAGGGCAACTTCCAATACGCCTCGCTGCTCAAGACCCTGCGCATCGCCGACGCTGAGGAGCTCTCCAAGAGCTGAACGCGCATAGAAACACGGAAAGCGGGGATATGTATGCGTGTTTCAAGAGCGGGTGCTACACATGAGAGAGAGTCTCTCTGGAAGGCGAAAGCGCCAAGAGGAGTGTCTGTAGAAAGAAACTGTACAATAATGCCAGCATGAACGATACGACCCATTGGATTTTCTTCCTGTACGAGCTAGACAAGAGTGTTAAACGGTATCAAGAGCGTTCTAGGTAGTCTCCGAAAGTTTCTGGAGATTGAGGGACGGCTATCAGTTTTGAAAGACCTGAAAGCCAGTGTTCGCAACCTACCCTGAGAGCTTCTCTATAGGCGTCCAAAGTGGTCTTGAGCCGATTCCGGTCTGCCAGCGTGTTCTCGTCTTCTTGAAGCAGATCGGCGAACAGGCTCTCCTTGTACAGCGCCTTGACCAGCCGGTTCTGCACCGTCTCGCAGGTCTCGTTGACGAGGTAGTGCATGATCGACTGTGTTGCTTCAGACATCAGCCACGTCTATATGGGGAAAGGGGAAGGGCGGCACCTTTGGCACCAAATCTTGGATGGTCTGGCGCACTATTGAGAAGTAGGCGGTGATCATGCTTTGGATGAGCGGCACAGAGTGGGTCTCAACGTCGGAAAGCCCTAGAGAGTCGTCGTCCAAGTTGCTCTGTAAGACAGACTCCACGCGCTTACGACACGAAGGTTCTCAGACCGGTGGCAGAACTCACGGCATCGAGATGCTTCTCCAAGCTCTTCATGTCGAACGCGGCGGCACTCCCTTCTAGGCCTCGGCGGCCAGAAAGAGGGTTGTCTGCTCGCGTCTCTGTGAGGTCGGGCAGAGGTCCACCTCGCTGATTCGGCGGGCCATTCGGCATGGTAGCCGTCCCGAAGAAGTAGTTGAGGCTGCGAGGACTCCACTCTGCATCAAAAGAGGCTCAGGAAGAAGAGCGAGGTCAACTCACAAGGAGTCCTTCGCGCCACCCGGGCCATTATAGTTGGGGGAGCCCGACCGAGTGGAGATGGATGGCGCCTGTGCATGCCCACCGTGCCGAGGAGCAGGCATGGCCACTGGTCGGTCGTGCATCGAGGAAGAAGCCGACCGGGACTTGTGGCCGTGCTCGTGGGAGCCGCCGCGCCCGTTGAGCTTGGCGTCTGGATACACCACGTCGTTCTCCTCGTCGTTCGAGCCGGTGGATCTTGCATCCCCATCGATCTGTGGCAGAAAATGAGGCGGAGGGATCAGCCTGGCACTGGTTGGGAGTGTTCTCTGCGCACCTTGCGATTCTCTGGTGCGCGCCTCCGCTGCGCCTCGTGGTCCGCTTGCTGGTTGGCCACCGCCGCTCTGCGCATGCACGAAGTGGTCATCTCCTGGAAGAGCGGGTGCTTGGTATTGATGTAGGCCGTCTGGATCTGGATCAAGCTCTTGACGACGTCGATGGTCGGGCCTAGCCTCTCCCGCAGCAGCTCGGACACGACCTCGATGATCTGCGCCTGCAGGCGGGGGTACCGGGACAGCTCGGTGGAGGTGCAAGAGTGGCAGAACTTCATGAGCTCCTCGTACACCAGGTCGACGCAGCGCAGGCTGGACGGCTCGAGCAGGCGGATCTGCGGCCGGACGAGCATCTCGAACGCCTTTTCCGGCATGAACAGGCTGGGCCGGGCGCCGGTCGAGTTGCGAATGGCGATGCCAATTTCTCGGGGCGCCAGGTTGTGCATTGGGTTGATGGACTCCAGCGCGCGGCCAAACTTGAGATCGAAGATTTGGAGGATGCGGGCGCCACCGACGAGCTCCTTGGTGGATTGCTCTGGTTGGTTGCCTTCGATGGAAGCCACAAAGTCCCGCGAGAAGCGGTTCATTAGGCTGAGAATAAGCGAGCCCCGGTGTTGTTCACCATGGAAGGCGGCGTCGCCATAAGCGTTGAGCTCTTGTGTCGTTTGCCCAATCACTGTGCGAGAAAAGGTGGATCCAGTTTCAGCTGCAGTCGACAGATGGAGGAGGAACAGCCGCACAGGTCATCAATCGCGCTTTCAAGTCTGGCAACCTGTCCCGAATGTGGATGAGGAGCACCTGTGGCGTGCGATAGATGGACCCATTAGCAACGAATAGCCAATGATTAGAAGTGGGCCGCCAAACGCACATTGTTCAAGGTCTTGGTGAGGTAGCGGGTACCACATCGGTGGGCGATGAGCCTGTAAGCTGGGTGGGTCCTGAAGAAGTCCTCCTCGGCCGCCAAGGCGTCGGCCATGGGCCGGTCCTCCATGATGTCCTGCTGGGAACGGTTGACGACGCCGATGAAGCCGAGCTTGAGCGGGTAGACGCGGCCGGTGAGGATGTCGATCGCATTGGTGCCATTGTCCATGAGGTCGAGCTTGGTGAGGACGCCCAAGGTGCGCCGGCCTTCTGGATCCACCGTCCTGGCCAGCTTGAGGGAGTCGGAGTTGGCCAGGTCGACATTGGCCGGTGAAATGGCGAGGATGACGCTGATGTGCCCCATTTTGCGTCAGCTAGATTTTCTCCCGGCCGTCGACGTTCGAACACACCAATTGGGTTTTGAAATGTAGTCTAGAACCAGGGAGCGGATTTGACGTTCAATGTCCGTGGGCTGTGGAGCAAAGTGATGAGTGGATGTCACATTCAATGCGAGAGGAGCAGCTTTACCTGGTCGCCAACTGGAATCTGTGCATTGTTGAAGAATATTGAGACACTGCAATGTCACAGAGAAGGCATGGCGTACTTTAGTTAAGCCAGGTAGATCTACAAGCGTCAAGTTGGTGACCCGTTCCGAATACAGCTTGAGGTGAACTGTGGGAGAGGTAGCCTTGTTGAGGACGCTGCCCTACTGGGCAGCCGATCGACACGCACTTGGAAGCTTTGAGATGCCCTTGTTGGCGCCGGTGACCCGCTTGGTCTCATTCTCGATCTCCCTCCGCACCTCGTTGAAGTCGTAAAAGCGCTGGTGGGTGTGGAGGAACTCTGCGTACTCGCGGGGGTTGATGCCCGCCTTGTTGGGATTGCTGGGCGTGGACTGGGTAGGGAGGTTGCTGGTGGAGTAGCCGTGGGGAGGCTGTTGTTGGGAGGAGGACGAGCTGGAGCTGGCCGGCGTCGGGGCGCTCGGAGCCAAGTGGATGAGCTGGAGCACGAGCGGGCGGCGGGTGACGATGCCAGAGCCTCTAGGGAGGAAGTCGCGGCCGACAATGTTCTGTTTGAGAGCGCAGGGTTCAAGCACCGGCCTGCAAAGCAATGCACCCAAGCGAGACGACCGACCTCGAGCACCGATGACTTGCCCGACGATTGAGCGCCAACTGTTACAATCTGCGGCAGATCCACGCTCTCGCCGCCTGTTCGACGAAGGTGAGCTTGACCTGCAAGGGAGGTTTGCGCCGGCCAAACACGAACCAATGGCATGGAAAATGTCTTGCAGCCTGAGACTCGCCCTTGAGCTCTCTGGCACTGGCGTCTGCAGGGCCAAATCTAACTCACTCATTGACCTTGGAGATCAGGTCTTGCTCCATATTGCGAATGTGGCTGGACGAGCGAGAAAGACGGAGGACGCAAGCGGCCGGCAGGATGGGCACGCGCCTGCTGGGACCGTGCCTTGTGGGTGGCTCACATTCGCGGCGTGCTAGGACTTCTTAAGACCCCATGAGTTGACCTATTTAACAATTCGAAGCCAGCAAGGGGAATATCAGAATGGCAGAGCGCGTCCGCCCCAAAATTTGCCACCCTGCCCTCCGAGTTTCAAAGCTTGGCCCATCTAGGAGAACCCCTGCCGTCGATCAAGCAAGCATCAGTATTTTCAGAGTTTACCCATCCTGTAGAATAGTCAGCTCCGTTAAACAGACACAACGAGGGAGTTCTGCTGACCTCTGAGCTCCGTCCAAACGGATCGTTGTCCCGTTGAGCATCGGGTTTTCAGCAACGCTGATGACCAGGTGGGCAAACTCTGAAGACTTGCCCAGGCGCGCTGGGAAGACGGTGCCGTCGAGCAAGTTAGCGCGCGCTTTGGGCGGCAGCTTGTCGCCCATGGCGGTCGCAAACGGAGCGGGCGCGATGGCTACTACTCGAACGCCAAAGCGAGCCATGTCTCTCGCAATTGGCAAGACCATTCCGGTCAAACCGGCTGTCGCAGCACTTGATTAGCTTAGGATCAAGAACAAAAAGGTGCTGGCGCACCTTTGGAAACGGCATACTGGAGGATCAAAGACTTTAGCCTCTGAGGTTTAGAGCAGGGATAATCGATCTCACAGCAGTTTGACCATCTTGGCCATCCTGGTAGCTGATGGAGGAAACGAGGATGACGATGCCCCGGTCTTCGTCTGTCGTTCCCGGCACGCTGTTGGGAACCGACCCGTCGGGCTGGATGATCGCATCCAGCTTGGCGCGCCGCTTCGGCCTCGGGTAGCCTTTGACGATTTGTGCTGCTACCAGACGGGAAAGGTTGAAGGTCCCCACCAAGTTGATGTCGATGACTTGTTGAAAGGCATCCCTACAATGCTTGGTCAATTCCCGCGTCTTGTGCTTGACGTCGACACAATCTCACAGGCTAGCAGGTTCGCCGTTCATAGCCACTAGAGGTTGAGCAAACGCGATGCCCCCGCAGTTCACTGAATTCCGGCCCAAGTTAGATGGAGCCAATGCTGTTTCGGAGGCCCAGGGCGACCAGCTCACCGACTCCCGCGGTTTTCTTGCCAGGCCACTTCTTCTCAGCAGCAGCAATTGCAGCGGTAATATCCTCCTCGCTCCGGACGTCGCATTTCGCAAACAGGGCCTTGTCCGACCCAAGATCGCTCACGACTGGCATGCGGGGTCTCAGTGAGCAGGGAAGACAATTTGCGCGCGCATGGACCTTGCCTTTTTGTCCAGCTTCGGAATTGAGATCCAAAACAACGACGAGAGCGTCGCGGGCCACCAACGCTTTCGCAGTGTCGAGACCTTTCGGAAGTGGCGGGTGCTGAGCTTGCTACTCGAAGCTTCATGCAGACGACTCTACCTAGACCTGAGGCTCCACCCGACACGTAGTAAAGATGATCGCAGAAAGGCGGCATGTTCTCGGGGCGTCAACGAGCGTGCTCAAGAGGCGTCCGCCGAACTGAGCTCGGAGCAGGCAGCCATGACGCGCCACATGCGGGTTTCAAAGGTCTAAATGTGTCTAGTTCCCGTTCAGTCAACGTTCAAAGCTGGAACGAAGTACTAGAGTAGAAATTTGTTAGCAATCGGCGAACGATAATGACTGGGTGGCAAAAGAGTGTGCTCACGGTAAGAACCCCTCCCTCGCTTGGCCCATTGCCTATGTACGCGTAGAATATACAGCAGTAGTTGTCGCATAAGGCTGTGGAGACCGGCATCACCCAGGAAGATAGATCAAATACGCTTCGATGCTCACAAGCGATGGTCGTGCCAGCAATGACATGGCTTGACAAGAACTTGATGAGGCTCTTGGCACCAAGGTTGACGCTGTAGAACTGAAGGTCGTCTTGGGTGGACCGGGGTTCCGCGTTAGCCTCTTCGTCTCCTAGCGATGGGTGCGACAAATTGGTCCAGTCGGTTTGGACGTTGGCGGCGTCCGTTTCGGTCCGGAGATACAGCTGTCCCGAGTGATTCGCAGCGATGGATATGTTGCTGCCGATCTTGCTCATTCGCGAGGCGACAGTGAGGAGGCTGTTCAATTTTGGCAAGACGATGTGCACCTAAACATCGACGTTTGTGAGCTGAAAACTTCGATTCGGGATGTGAAGCTCACATCTGGTTCTGGGCAGCGAGGCTCTTGATAGTTGGCCATCTCAGTGGGCTTCAGAACCTTGATTGCCACCTCTTGAGTCACGTCCAAACGCTTGCCGGTAGAGCTCTGGTCCAGTCGACGCCTTAGTACGTACGCCCCCTTCATTTGACCAGAATCTCCAACTCACGGCACTTTGTATTTGAATGCCTAAGAACGGCGTGGTGCCCTTCTTGCTGAGACGAATGACAACTTGGAGGGCGCCTTCGGCCGATTTGAATGCTCTACGCGATTTTTGACCGTATTCATAGAGGGTTCTTCCACAACAACTCACCTGAGAAGCGCTTCGACCATGACTTCCATGTAGATTTCGTTGTCCGCGTTAGACTCGATGCGGTAGGACGAGAAGAGGATGTCCTGTCCAGTCCCGCTTCAATCTTGCTTCAATCAGATGGCGCTTGGAGTCCACATCACTCACTCTCTCGAAAGTGCTAAGAGAGTCGAGCACAAATCAGTGTCATTTAGAGCCATAGGGGGATCCGAAGCTCACGCCCAAATTTGGACATCGCTCGCTGCAGTGGAGTCCCCATTGCAGATCCATTGGCACTGGTCTTCTTTGAGCTTGAGCAGGCATTTCTTGGTAGATTTGGCAAGCGCCGTTAGCAAGCCTGCATCGATATGGTTGAGAAACAGCCAAAGAGCTTCAGCGTCATGCGAATAACGACTTGCGCGTGAACAAATCGAGGCTCGCGACCTCCGCCCTAAAGCGCATTCGTCAGTCGACGTTGTCGATTAGCCTAGTGCATGACCAGCGGCGATGTCGCGGCAAGAGAGCGGCTGTCAGAGGGAGACCTGCTCTTGTTCCGCGTCAGCGAAGATGTCGGAGCCAGAACAGACAGAGCCGGAGCCTCAGCCAGAACAACCTCTGCCAGAGTCCAAAGAGGTCCCTGCTGAACCGATCGCGGAGAAGTCTGCTCGTCCGGACTCGCCCTCCCAATCACCGCCTGCGACCCCAAAGGCAACCGAGCTCAAGCCCCATGGCTACTCCACTTTGCTCTCCCAGGCTCAGGACCCGCTGGACCTCTTTGGCGAGATCAATTTGCCCTCCTCTGGCGTGCTGGCCCTGCCAGGAATGAGCTTCGAGTCCGCCAAAATGGCTCAAACGTGAGAGGCTCCCCATTCCGACCGCTTAGCGGCCATCGCTGACGCGACTTCAGTGTGCTCAACGAGAATCACCTACAAAACCACTGCTTTTTCACGAAAGGCGGTCTGCACAATCACTTGAGCCACCACGTTCTGGCGGCTTTTTCCTTAGGGGCTTCGCCGGATCTCCTTCACAGCATTTACGATCTGCAGCTTCAAATGCAACGGCCAATGCCTGCCATTGAGCAAGAGATTACCGAGTCCAACTTTCACGAGTTCTTGGGGCAGGACGACGCCTATAGCGCTTATTTGGCGTTCTTTAGCAAGCGTCTGGAGACTGGCCAAGTCGCTTCCGTCCTCGAACGCTGGCTGTTCACCGACCCAGGGCATCAACTCCTTATCCGCACCGTATCAGGCGCTTTGCACCCTTGGATCCAGATAGGCTACGGCGTCGAATTTGGTCTTCCGGGTTTAGTCGCCGAAGGTCTTGCCCAGGCTGCGGTGCACTCACCCATGGCGGCCCCGCTCTTCGAATCCGATTTCTTGCCCACCTCTCGCCGCTCCAACAGCGTCTCCTTCTTCGACTTGACGTCGCGGTTGCACCTCAGCTCCGCCCCGGTCAAAGAGTCCTTCGCCTTTGCGGCGCGGTCGATGCCTCGCTCTGGACACCGCGAGACCAGAAAAGGCCTGTCTGGCTTCACTATTCTCTCGCACATGCTACAAGACCCGGAGCTCGCGCCCGGCGAAGCGAACTCAATGGGCGATTCGAGCAAATTCAAGTCCGCTTTGGAAAACAAAGGCCATCGGCTACGCATGTGGTGCGATGAATGGGTTGTGGACGATGAGGGTGGCTTTGAAGAGATTGCCGCGAAGACGGAGGAGCTCATCTGGATCGCCACGGTCATCTTTGCGGCTGCCTCCCGACCCGGGCGCACCCCGCTCCGCCTGGACTTCTTCACGATGCACGCATTGACGAGCAGCATCTTCCTCTGCTCGTTCGTCGAGGTCTTGAGCGCACCCAACCGCATAAAAGCGCTCCATGCCCACTTCCGTGTCATGCTTGCTTATTGGGTATCAAGAGGGCGGTGTGTCCTCCGGTTTCTCGAATGGATACGCGGACGCTGATTGCCCCGATCGATCTAGCCCTGCCTTGCACATTCAAGAAACCCTCCTCGCAGCCACCGCCACGCCCACCCCGCCGAATGTTCCGCAATTCGTACCAGGCGCTGTGGCCCGCGAGCTGAAAGCTCAGGTCAAAGGAAAATCCAAAGAGGGCCAGCCACTGGACACCACGCCAGTGGATTTGGGGGACACCGGAGGCCCGAACTCGAAGGGGAGGACGACGACGACCAACGTCTGGTCAGCTATCATAGCCAGTGCAGCCGACCACCCCGACGAGCATGTCACGAAAACCATTCGCTCGCTCTGCTTCGCCGCGTCACTTTTTGCCACTTCGCCGCCAGGCTATTTCAAGTCCGCGTTGCCCGGCACTGAAGTGATGGACGGTTCGATCTTTGTGAGGGCGGCTGGGATGACTTTGGACACCATGGGTTGGGCGCGAGAGGATAAGGTAGTCTCCGCGGACTGGGACAGGAGCGTCCTTGGGTTTGACGAAGCGTGGGAAGAGGCAAAGAGCAAGGCTGACTGAGTCTTTCCAGCATGTAAATAGCACATAAATCCTTTTCTCGATTCGATTGTGAATGCAAGATGTATAGAACCGATTAGGGTATGCTGGGATCGTAAGTAAGGGTCCGTGATGTCGTCCGTTTTCCCCTGCAGCATCTAGAACACATGTCTACGCTTCTTTGCGCCGCCGATGACCTGGCCCAAATCGTCGATCGAGAGGCCCGACGTTGCTTCTGCGCCCGTGTGGCCATTGATGACGATCTCTGGGTTTGCCAGGCTGCTCACAGCGTTGTTGGATGGAGAGTTGGTCGTTGATGTTGTAACAGAGGTAGTCGACGTTGAGGAAGAAGTGATCGACGACGAAATTGGGGCCGAAGAGAAGGCCGATGACGACGCAGAGGCCGACGACGATGCGGCCGACGAAGAGAGCGAGCTCGAAGAAGATGAGGTGCTTGTGCTGCTGGGGCTTGTCGTTTTGCTGGTAGAGCTTGTGGTAGATGTTGTTGACGTCTTTGAAGTTGTGCGAACGGAAGTAGTCTTCGAGTTCTGGTGAGTTGTGCGGGTTTTGGTGTTGTGTCGGGAAGTGACGAGCTTGTTGCTCGGGTTCGTAGACGTGAATTGTGAGTCCTTGCTCTTGGTGGAGCATGGTGCAGAGGTGGTGGACGTCACTGCGGCGTTGGCCGTCAATCTATAGGGTCGGGGTAAGCTTTCGGTCGGGCGAGCAAGATTGCCACTTACCCGTTGATGACTTGCACGCTTCCAACAAGGTACCCTTGCGTTGGAAAGTAGTTGCCTGGAAGCAGCTATTAGCGATTTGGGCGCATTCGGGGCATAGGTAACTCACTGGTGAGCCAGGTAAATTCGATGTTGTCCATGATGCAGTCCATCGCTAAATATACCTCGTAGTCGTTGTCGGCTAACGAACGCAGGGTCGCCAACACCGAGTTGCTGGCAGATGTACCGCACATAACGACCTTCGAAACGGCTTTTGCCCGCAAAAGCAACAACAGCTCCGTACCAAAGGTAGCGTCATCCCTCTGTGAACGCCAGATGAGACCCTTTGCCGTCATAACGTTGAGAGCATGGACGCACCACTGTGTCTACAACGCTCTCAGAGTCCAGTGGCTCGAAGCCGCTCTGAAATTGTGTCCAGTTGGTCCCCGCCACTGCAAGGCCAGAGTCCCGGAAGCCGCTCAGTGGCACATTGGACGCGGGTAATGCTGTATAGTTGGCATCGAATTGAAAACGGGAATGGATGACCAAGCCAGCCGCCGCGTCTCGCACAGCTTCCAGCAGCGTTGCCGTCGCATTCAGGAAACCGTCGACGGTTTCTATGTTCGTTGTGTTGGAGTTGGTAGTGTTCAAAATTTCGACAATGCCTTGTTCAAAATTGAGGAAGAGAAAGCTGCACGCCAGTGAGTTCTCCGTGCCTAAGGCTTCACAGCTGAAGGGACGTACGCGGTCGAGTTGCTGAAGTCCAAATTCAGCGGCGGTGTAGAGGTTTCCTGAACCAATGCACGCGAGAAGACATTCTTCGACTTGATTTGGGGAGCAGGCTGCGGTTTGGTCGACTTCGCTGCCGCCAGTTGGGCGAGCGCCAGCACTGTTGTGGCGAAATGTGCGAAATTTTTCATGGGCAGATCCGAAGGAAGGGTTCAAAGGAGTGACAGTAGAGACCTGCTCTTTTACTTGGTAGCTGGCAGAGAAGCAGAAGGCAAGACCTGGAGAGCACCATGCTGGGCAGCACTTCCCAAATGCGGCCCGAAATAAGGTTCTGGCGAAAGAAGTGCTTAAAGGGCGAGTGTTCGTTGTCACAAGAGTTTTTGCAGCTGTCAACAGGCCTTGTGAAAGTTAAAAGGCGTCGAAGGGCAGCCGGCATGGTCTCGAAGATAGAAGGAAACCAGGCTCAGCCTGGATTTTTCTGCTTTCAACCTTGGATGTCGACAGTCTGTTGTGGGATTTGGTGCTTTCTCGTGGTAATGTGCTACCTTTGATGCTTTTGAAGACGTGAAGCCGGGCCATTGTGCTTTCGATCTTGGTTGGGGTGCACATCGGACTCGAATTCCAGCTCACACGGCGGCAGGCTGAGCATCCAAGGTGTCGTCCAGCTTTGGCGGCATGCGCGCGCAGCTTCTCCCTTCCAGAGATAACACGATTGATAGAGTCTTTCACGGTCTTTCGCACACTATCACGGCAGGCGCTCGAGAATGCCGTGCTCCCTCATGATTCTTGGTGGCCTGTTGCCCTTTCCCGTCGAACTAATCCCACCCAATCGGGTTGATTGTCGGGTTCAGAGCAGGCTGCCCACGTTTTGCGCTGCGATTCAAGGCCGAGTGGAAGAACGACTTGACCTTGGTGACCTGTCGCAGCATCTCACGTCAGCCTTGCACCCTGGCGTGCACCACCTTTGCACTGACCTTTCCCTCTTCGTTGAAAGTCATCACCCAGCAGAACCACTGGTTGAAAGGCTGACCGTTCTTCTGCTGACCCATGACGTTCCACCGAACGATGCCCAGGCTTTCGCCTTCTACAATCTGCCTCCGGGTTGGTTGGTTTCAGCTTCAACCCAGCCGGTCGCGCGAAGTCTCACATGTATGTCCTCGACGACCGCTGGCATGGGGAGATTGACAACAGCAGGAAGCTGTCCCTTAATGCGTTGTCGCCATGTGTCTTTGGTCTGGCCGCTCGAAATGAGGACGTTTTCGGAACGCTAAAGATGGACAACTCGCATAGATTCCGACTTCTGACACATCACACTGGCGACTGGGGTGCTCGGAGAGATTCCAGAGTTCCACCTACACCCGTTGTTAAATTGATAAGAGCCTCGCTGACTCTTTGAAGGAGACTCACGTCGTCTGTGAAGTAACCGAAGAAGTCATCGTATTCGTTGTAGCTGTACAATGTTAACGTGAATCATGTGAGTCGCTCGCAACCCACCCATTGGCGACCACACCGTCAAAAATTCTTCGAACCAGCTCTTCTGTGACCTTCGCCATGCTATGCAAACAATGCTGTGGTGTGCTCAGTGGTGCTTGTGGCGGAAAGCCCGGCGAATATATGGTGCTTTACTCCTTGCCGCCGCCAACATCAAAACGGCCCGTTTTCATGTGAGGGCACTTGCAGCCCCGCCTACCACCATAACCTCCATCCACCACCATGGTACAGGTCACAGAGCAACTGCTGCGCGATATCTTCGATCCATGCACGCGTGGAGACTACAGGCGATTTTTAGACACTATGGCGGAAGACATCTCTTGGTGGTTCGCTTCCTATGACCGAAACGTCGTGCAAGAGGCTGGCGAGTTTGTAAGCCTCTCAGACTTTGTCACAACCGAGGCTCAAAACTGGTCGAGGGCAGACAAAGGCCGAATGGCGCGACGTCCTCCTCGGCTCAATGCTTTCAGGTCGCCAGCTGCCGCCCGCTATCACCAAGATCGTGGCAATAAGGGTAAGTCCGCCATGCAAATAAAGATTGAGAGCTGAGTTCGTCGGCAGCCCTTTCCAAACGAGAATATGGCAATCGTCGAATGGGAGATGGACTGTATGTGGGTAAGCTGGATCCGTGATTTTGGTGCTGCGAGACCTTAATGGATCATCGAGCGAAAGCCGAACGGTGACAGCCACAATCAAAGAATGTGCTGGTTCATGACTTTTGGAAGCGATGGAAAGGTCAGTCGACCTTCGCCCTCGCAAGTCGAAGCCTGCAGCTGATTTTGCCACACAGTGCCACAAAATTCGTGCCTACCACAATACAGCACTGATAGAGGACGCCGTCGTGCGCAATCCGATGGACCCGGCCGAAATGCAAAGGCTGGCCAGGCGTCACTTGCAACCTGTGGACTGAATGGGACTTAGACGCTCTATTGGCCTTCCCTATTTCATGCTCTGATACTGTGTTTTGAAAGCGATGCCTCTCATGTTGAGCATAGAGATTGCGCCACTCTTGGGTCAGCGGCGCGTGCTAATGCGACTCCTTGGACTACGGCTGCCGCCAGCGGCATATGATGCTCTCGCCGTAAGCGCACCAGATGGCCAACGTTTTAAGGCATGCACCAGTGCGGTGGCTCTTGGTATTTGGCTTCGTGTACTTCTGCAAGTGGTTCATCGACACGACTTTTCGCCGCGAGACGGATGTCGACCTCACCCAGCTCAGCAAGCGCCATATCCTACCCTATGTGGCCAATTCCAAATCGAACAAATGGTCTTCCAAGCCTGTGATTCAGGACAAGTTTACGCAAGTTTTCCCCCCTGCTTGACCTCTGGCGGGCGCCTAATGCTGGCCTGTCTGCAAATCGCAGGATTGTGATGGCAACCTACAAGCGCCTCGATATTCTGCCTCAAGTTCTCAAATCTTACACGTCTGGTCATCTGCCTTCGCTTCATGCCATTGTCATTGTCTGGCAAGACACGACGACCGAGCCGCCCACCTGGCTCACCGAGGTGTCAAGCTCAGTGCCAGTGCACATCCGCCGCTCTCAGGTCAACTCGATGAACGAAAGATTCAGAATCGATTCAAATGTGCAAACGCAGGCAATTTTCATGGTGGATGACGACCTCATCCTGCAAAATCCAGACCTCGAGTGGGCTTTCCGGGTGTGGAAGCAGTTTGGCCGGAACGAGCGCATCGTGGGCTTTTCAGGGCGAGACTTTGAGCGGGTGCCGGGCCAAGCAAAGGAGTACACCTTTGTCGTTATGCCTCGGCATCAATACTCGATGGTGATCAGCAACGCCGCTTTCTTCGACCGCTCCTTCTTCGACCTCTACTGGGCCAAGTCGGCTGAACCTATGCGCAAGCATGTTGACGATGGTGAGGTGTATTCCTCTGATGCCTTTTTAGCCGCCGCGACTCATCGACGGCTCCTTTCCATAAAGTTTTCAACTGTGACGACCTCTTAATCAACTTTATCGTTTCCAAAGAAACAAAACGACCGCCTCTTTTGCTTCAGCCAGCCAAGGCATTGCGCTCCTTCCCTCATGCAGGGTTGTGGATTCGAAACGACCACTGGCCGACTCGCTCCAGCTGTATTGGCAATTTCACTGCCTTGATGGGAGGCACTATGCCCCTCATCAAGACGGATTACAGCATCTCAAGAGACGTTTCCGACCACGCATCTGTCATGCAGACTCAGCAGGACGCGGTGCAGGATAGCGAGTGGCGAAGAGATGCCAAGCGCGTCAGGCCGCCGGCCGACGACGACGATGTGGTGGCAATCCCAGGGAATGGTCATGGTCATCACCACGACGAGGTGTTTGAAAAGGAGATGCTGGAGGCCCAGGACGAGGGAGAAGATGAGGAAGGGGACGCAGCAGGCCATATGCTAGAGCACGAAATCTAGCCTGCTCTCTCGAAGGCATCTTATTTAAAATCATTGCGCGTGGAGAGGCCTTTGGAACCAGAGACAGGATGAGTGAACCACGTCTCTGGCATCCGTCGCCAAGCCCGTCGTCACCAGGCCAGGGCGCCTGCTGATTTCCAACAGCGAAAGGCTCCATAGCTTCTAGCCCGACTCTCTCAAATTCCTACTCTACAGATCTCACGAATAATGGCCACCGTTTGTTCCCGGCTTCTCTGCCCCTTGACACCCAATTTTCGCTCAATTTGAAAGGGGAGCGTGCAGGAGACTTCCGCCTGTGGCTGTCCCAAGACCCTCGCTAACGGCGAGGCTCAAGTCTGCAAATGTGAACCTTGTGCCGAGCAAGGAGGTGCGCGCTCTCGTTGTTGCACAATTAGCGTTTGCGGTCGACCTGACGCGCGCACGACCTTTTCAGATTTTGGCAACTGCACCTGCAACAAGGAGACGGGATGCGCCTGCAAAGGAAGGTGAGAGGCTTTATATTGCAAAGTGTTTTGAACGCCTGTTCTGACGAACCTGAGCTTGAAAAAGTGCCGCTGCTTGCCAGTGCGCTGCGGCTGGCAAAGCCTGCACCTGCTCGTATGTGTTTTCGCCTCTTGCTCACTGCGATCTTATGGTCCTATTTGTATGCACAGTGGCTCCACTGGCCAGTCTCAGAGCTGCGCTCATAACGACAGCTGCACTTGTGGCGTGAGTCTGTGTTGTCTTCACGTGGAGACTGCGCCTCTCACGACTCTTGTTTCCGATTAGAGCACCTGCACTTGCGGCCATTCTGTAAGTTGACCTCTTTGTCAACAATGCGTCGCGGTTGCTGAGGGTGCCCGCGATACCAAAGTGCACCTGCGGCAAATGAACGAGTTTGGACATCTGGTGATTTGGACGGCTTAGCAGGCATTTCGCAATACATTCTTTGCCGTACATCCAGACCAGGTACACCCTACATCAATTGACCCTCGAGACTCCGTTCGAAAGTTTGCGCCCCGGCAAGACCATAAAGAAAGGGGAAAGAGTTTTCCTGTTCAAGTGAAAACAAAGTTGTCCGGATTCGGTTCCAAGATAAGATTGTGGTAATGGTGAGAACCCTGCGAACGCAACTCAGCGGTGGTCATCACGACACGGTCGCCCTGATGGGCTTACCCAAGGCCTGTGACAACGCCACGATCTCGATCAGCAGAGAACACCAAATTCACAGTAGTCACTTGCATGTTGATGCACTGGCGTCCATGCTCGTTAACGTCTGCGGTCGGGTGTCAGTGTGTGTTGGCGAACACGGTCTTGCCCACAGAGCTCACAGTAGGCGGCGCCCTCTGACTCCCAGATGAGATCTTTCATCGCAGTGTCCGAGTCGATCTGGTATTGGTCATAGACCTCCTTTTTGACAGACATGGACTTCTTGTCTTCCGAAATAAGTTTGACCAAGCATTTAGAAATATAACGAGCCCAGATCTCGGCCCAGCTGGACGTAAGGCGGTCAGCAGATGATGTTGGTCATTGACAATTGCCATTGGCTCATCCGTAGCTTACCTGTGGAACGCTCCACCTCGAGGTTGACCAACTGGGCCGTACATCGAAAAAAAGTTGCTAAAGTCCAGCATATGAATACCAAGGAACGAGCGTGGCCCGTCCTTGCTCCACAGCTTCTCCAAGGTAGTACCGTTTTGACCGACGTATTTGGTAGGGAAGAAGAAGGAGGACACCTTGAAGCCGTTCGCCAGCACGATGACATCGAATTCGCGCTCTTTGCCGTCCTTGGTCAAGATACCCTTTTCAGTGAATGTGTCGATACCTTCGGTGACCAACTCGACGTTGTCGCGCAGCAACATGTCGTACCAGCCGTTGCCGTCCTGCCGTCACCTTGAGATTGACGGGAGCCCCCGGGAGCCGCAGCCAGAGCAAACTTACGATGACCAGGCGCCTGACAAGTGGCCTATAGGAGGGGAGCAGCTTCTTCAACAGAACCGGGTCGTGGCCGACTTTGTCGTGAAGATATTTGGTGAGCGCCTCGGTGGCAGCGTCGTTGTGCCTTGAGACTGTGCCGCCCTGCTTTATCCACTCGTAGTCGCGTTGCTGGCCATGCTGCAGCTGTTGCGCAATGACATGCTGTTTGACGAAGTCGGTGAGCCAAACAATCGTCAGAATTGAAACAAGAAGCGGGAGGAACCGACAGCTGAGTCCCTTGTTAGCATGCCCTTTTTGCTCTTAGTGTCGAAGGAGTCACATACTGTCAAACGAAAACCAGTGCCAGTAGGATGGTACTGTCGACATAATTTCAGTGAACAGCGGACAAAGGTCGAGCGGAGCAACTTGCGATTGTCGAATAGCCACTGCACGTCGGTGTTCATCTTGTCTCTGTATCCTTCCATGTGCAACATCCACTGCGGTGTGCGCTGATAGACAGTAAAAGAGGCGGCCTCTTCTGCGATCAACGGAGACATTTGGACGCCACTACGCAAACCCTCTGAGCGCTACCTGGGAAGCAGAACGCCGACCTACGTCGAGCCATTGCCAAGGACAGCCACACGTTTGTTCTTAAGGTCCACACTGGTGTCCCATCGATTGGTGTGGAAAGCTTTGCCTTTGAAATCCTTGATGCCCTTGTGGTCCGGGATGCTGGGCGTGGAGAAGAGCCCAGTCGCGGAAATGAGCGCGTTGCACTTCAGCGTCTCCACTTGATCGGAGTCCGCGCGCTTGATCGTCAGCTCCCACTTGCTCTCTGCCTCGATCCAGACGGCACTCTCGACCGAGGACGAGAACTGAATTTTGGGGCGCAAGTTGTGCGAATCAACAACAAAGTTGAGGTACCGGCGAGAGTCCTCGGCAGAAGCAAAGTAAACGGGCCACTTGTAGTTCTTGATGAAGCGATATTGGTAGAGGAACGACGGTGTGTCGACGCGGGCACCTGTGTATTGATTTTGCGACCAAACGCCACCAACCCTGGATTGCCGCTCCAAGATGGTGTACTTGATGCCGAGACGATCGAGGGCAATGCCCATCCCGATGCCGCTAACCCCAGCGCCGATGATCACGGCATGAAAGTCTTTCAGCTTTTCTTTTGGCGGCTCGCCGGGCCATTGCACGTCGCGTGGGTATTCTTCAAAGCCAAGTTCTTCGTAGTGGTATTCAAACTCTTCGTCTTTGACGGGTTCGCCCAGAAAGACCTCCATGAGCTTCCGGCTCTCGCTCTTGCTGGGCAGCGGGGGCTGAGGCTTGGCGTTGTGCTCGTCTATGTTCATCAAGTACTCGACGGCGAGCTCCTTGAGTCGAGCATGATCACGTTCGTCGAGCAGAAAGTTGAAAGCAAAGCCGCCAGCGATAGGACCGCCTTCGCTGACCACTCGCATTTGCGCCAGCTCCGGATTGCGCGTGGCCTTGGACGATCGTTTCACTTGAACGTCGTCTTATATAAGTCAAGAAGCTTACTTGATAGAGGGCTAGGCGTAAGACGTTCAAATTGGCCACTTCGACCGCCGCCTTGACTTGTTCTGCATGGGATCGGTGGCCATTCGTGATAGGCTTTTCGTGGCGCCCAGCCTCGGGCAAAAGCGCTTCGACCAGTTCAGATTGGAGACCGCTTTCTGCCATAGCGACAATGGTGATTGCTTCTCAGCCCCAGAGCACTTGATCTTGGAAGCAGGCTCCCCACAAACATCGGCCCGCAAGCTTTACCCCTTCCCTGCCGTGTTTGCGGGACAAAGCAGGCTGATCTCTGGATGTGCGAACAACACAGAACAAGGCAGTAGTGGGGCAAGCCCATAGAAACGCGGGCAAACCGCAAATCGCTCTCAGAATTTTGGCCGGCCAGTGGCGCTGGTGCAGCACCGACCGGACGGCAACAGCCTGCGGATCTATAGACCAAGAGATAGCAATAGCGAGCTGAGATACACAAGCGCTCAAGTGGTCTGTCCACTCTAACTTTGCCATAGCAGCCAGCCCAGGCGGCGCAACGCCACAGGTCGACTGCGAGCTGCCACCAACCGATGGTCACGTATATACCCAAGCTCACAGTCATGGTACTAAAACAGGTCATAAATGACCATGGATAAGGCTCGTTCTCGGATTTGCCCTCAACCGAGTCATTTGAGCGGCTCAAAGGTAGTGGTGGCGGGCTCAGCGAGCAGACGACGCCGCATCTTTTGAGGCATACCATACGTTTCTTGTACTATACGTTGTTTCAAAAGAGGACCAAGCAAGCCGTCCCAAGTCCAATCACAGCCTGACGCAGATTAATGTCTGCGAAGCCCAAAGGCTTGGGCTTAGCATTTGCCACGATGGAGATATAGGAAGCAAAGACCCACGTGGACTCGTTCATGGTAAAACCATTGTCGGCAATGAGGTTGTGGGCGTTTCTGTCAGACTGCCGGTTCAGAGAAGAACGAGGATTCGAAGAACGTCAAAAGCCCACATCAGTGACAACCTGTTCGAACACATCATCACCACAGCGTCGCCTATTTCGTCAAATGAAGCGGCGCGGCCCTGTCTGGCCTCGAACTCGTGCCACGCCTGAGCTTTAGTACCGTCCGGTTGGTCGAACAGGCGCTGAACCATAGGCGTGGCGAGAAATCCGGGCTGACCCTCTTCCGTCAGCCTCGTACCAGACTTATACTGCTCAGACACATACAGAGACCGCATTGACGCGGATGCCGAAATGGCGAGCATCGAAAGCAGCCGCCTTCGTGATGCCAGCAACAGCATGCTTCGAAGCCCTGCAAGCAGCCAATCAACTGAGACCTTGGATCCAAGCTGTTAATGACGCACGTATAAGGAGAGCACCCAGGGCCAGCCATGATCGAGTTGACCGAGGCGCAGTTGACAACTAAAAAGAGCGTCCCTCAGACACAATTCAACCCGCGGCAAGTGGCGGCCTACTAGCTCCCCTCTGAGCGGGACGTCCTGGTGCAATGCCTTCCAGACCTTCTTGCTTCATCATCTGCCGGATCTGGTGCTTGTTGCACAGCCATAAGCCATTCAAGTTGATGTCGATGCACCTTTCGTGGGCCTTGTAGTCGGCGTCGTATATCGGCTCGCCAGGTCCCTCGACACCAGCAAAGTTTCTGGAGCTTGACATCAGCGGCGGTGATTGAGCAGCATTGGGAAGTGCGCACGCAGCATAGTCGAGTCGGCCAAAGTGCGCGACAGTCTGTGCAATGGCAGCCTCAACCTGCGCCTCGTCCCTAACATCACAGTGAATCGCAAGGACATCAGTGCCATAGGCGGCAACTCTTCCGACAGCGGCTTTTGTCACGGCTTCGTTTTGAATGTCGACGAGCTGCGGCCATACTAAGACCGGGCCGCACTTTCGCACTGACGAGAACTCACAACAACACCGCGGGCCCCTTCTTGTGCAAACGACAACGCGATAGCATGGCCAAGCCCGGAAACGCCGCCCGTCACGAAAGCCACGCCGGGCACCAAGGGACCGGATCGTTTGGGCAGCAAGGTGCTCTGTGCGCTATTAGAATCATTTGCCCCACTCATGTCGATAGATAGGATTCAGGGAGGGGAGCTAAATGCTGGGAAAGAATGGGAGAGAGTTGGAGTGCTTCCGGGCTGGCAAAACACGCACCCCTCGGCTGGGCCCCGCAACCCGCCCTGAGGTGTTCCAACGCGGGGTCTGGTCTTTGAGTGATCTGTGAAGGTGCTCCGGACATTGTACATGAACGGGGTGACATTTCGCTTCGCGTTCGGCTGTCCCTTTTTGCCACCGAGCCTTTGACGCTAGTTGCGGTATGGTGAAGCCAGCTCAGGTGCACCAGTCGCGTGCAACAGAGCAGACGAGGTTCAAATGCAGACCATCAAAGGCGGTACGGCAAGCAGCAATTACAAGCTTAAGGAGCGCAAGCATATACTTAAGCACAAAGTCAACGAAACGCGCTTTGGCGGGCCATCAAGAGTCAGCATATTTTGCTTGAGCTGCTGAGACTTTGGCTCGGGCGCGCAAGCTCTGTGATCAACGAGGAGGTCCTGTCAGCCTGCACGACTTCTGAGGAGTGTGACTCACGGCTTCGCTTTCCTCCGCTGTGGCAACCTGATCGACCTCTCCAAATTGGAGCGCAATCTCCTCAAGCGACAGGTTGGTGGTCTCCTTGACAGTGAACCACAATATGACAATACTGCGAGCGCAATCTCAGACGGTTCGTAGTCGCAAGAAGGAATTCTTACTTGAGCGCTGTTATGCAAGGGAACCACAGATAGTACTTCCATCCGACTGCAGCAGTTCCGACAGGTTGCTGTGAGTCAAATAAGTGTCAGCTTGTGCTCATCAGAGCCCATTCGAAGACCCACCGTCATGGTGCTGTTCGTGACGGCCATTAGCTACCATTGGTTTGCGGCGAAGACTACTCACATAAGGAATCCAGTACCGTTTAGAGCACACAGGCCCAAAGCAATGCCCTGCAAAGCGGATAGTGAGACGAAATTCGGGAAGCAGCGACTTTGAATCACCTTAACGCGGATGTGGGTCGGGAAGATCTGGGCCAGTAGGTCGTGAGAACAAGTTTGTACTGGAGTAGCGCTGAAAGGGTACCTCGCCCATGTACAGAAATCTAAGAGCCAAGCGGCGTTGTCAGCCAACAGTTGCGTCGAGATCAAGATACAAGGACTTACACAGACGGCTCTGCTATCGCATAGCACCAGCCAAAAAAGAAGAAGCTCCAAACAGCTTTACATAGTGTGTGAGAGAAGGTCACTTGATTGAGGCCGTGTGCTTACTGGCGATTTGGCCAGCCCGATTTTCCGGGTGGAACCCGCCTGGCGCGAAGTTGGCCACCAAAGCACATACTGTAAAACGGTCAGAACATAACTGCAAAGGACATGCATCACCCACCGATGCAAACCGCGACCAGAGCGGAGATCGTGCCACCGACCTTCTTGCATAATTAGTGCTATACTAGTCGTATTGTTCATGCTTACGATCAAAGGCCGCCTGCCAATCCGATCTATTGGAGCGGCCCACATGGAATCCGATAGCCAGCTCCACATGAGCCAGCCAGCATTGACCATTAAAGGCTTAGCTCCGCTCAGACCGAGTGAGGCGTAGATCAAAGGACCAAAGTAGACAACAAATTGAATGCCTGCCCATGGAAAACCATTCCGTTCGATAAGGCCTATAAAGTATCAAGGTAGAAACTCGCCACTGGCTTGGTTGGCGAAAACGACATGTAGAATCGTCCAGCTTCGGCGCTTGTACTTGGTGAACATAGCAAACCACGACGACGGCAGAGTCCTGTCCACTTCGACTTGTCTCTGCGAAACTAGGGTCAGTTCAGCACGCAATAAGCCAGGAGTGGACGTTTCACCATAATTTGCCAATGCTCCTCGCTGTCAGCGTCTCATAAGCTCCGTATCGCGATTGTTAAGTTGATGGCTACTCACTTTGCCACCTTGTACTCCGCATCATTGGGGTCGGCGTGGATCTCGCGAAGGATGCGCAGAGCGTCATCGCCCTTATCGTTCATGGCGAGCCAGCGGGGAGACTCAGGGACGAGCCAGATGGTCGACAAGGCGACGACCGGGATAACGAGTTGGAGAATCAAAGGCACTAAAGAGAGGGTAAGGAGAAGTACGGTAAGACATACAGAGATGACTCACGACGCCAATTGACAGGGTTGTCGTAGTAGTAAAAGCCGACGGCGCCCCACGAAGAGAAGATGTAGGCAAAGGTGACTGCGACGTCTTTCAGTGATAGCACTGCTTGAGATGACTGGTACTCACTGAACACGCCGACTGCGCCACCCAAGATGCCTCTTCGCGTAGCTGGCGCCATTTCGCTCTGGTAGCCTGCAAAGGTTTGCGCTCAATGAGGTCGTTTGTGCATTCATGACAACCATAGAACGTACAAATGGCACAAAGTACCGTAGACCATGTACCTGCGCCGCTGAAGAACCTGCCCAGGCAGAACATGGCGGAGTTGCTGGCACCGGCTGCCAGCGCGGCGCCCAGCATCGATATGACATAGGCGACGGCAAATCCAACCTTTCTGCCCCATCGATCTTGAACAAACGTTATCGCTACAGGGCCAAAACAACCTCCGATGTTTTGCATGGAGACGGCGGTGGCGGTCACAAGAGGACTGCCAATGATCGACGGGAACTTGGCGGCGAAGTTGGGTTGGCCCAGCGTGCTAGCAATGCAAGCACTCGAGAAGCCATAGTTGCTCTACAGTTGGAATTCGTCCCAGGTCAACGTTAGCGCCCGACACTGAAGACGAAACTCACTGCACCGAGGAGCGACCAGATGTTCAGCATCAATAACTTCCAGTTCACGCCTTGCAGACTCTTGTCATGCCTGGAGAGCAAAATTGATCAACGCCACTCAGTAACCGATGAATTGGCTCACAAAGCACTCAGATCCCGCTGCCCCTTCTCGGCGAACGAATGTTCCCGAGCTTCGGGCTTTTCTTGGACAGCCGTCGACATGATGCTTTGTCTGTGGTGGATGCCAATGAGGAGTAAGGAGGAGAGCTCAGCAATGAATTTGCTCCGGCAAAAGGCGCCTCGGCACGCACATAAGAATCAACCCCACAGTCGGCCTCGGTAGTGCCTTTGCCTGTCGATCGAGATGTGGCGTACTAGCAGTGGGACCACTATCGAAGAGCTCTATATATGGCGGCGGGGATCCAGGAGTGTTAAACTGCAAGGTCGAGAGAGGCAGCCTCCGAGCTCCATTTTGCGATTGACCTCTGCAAGGGTCAGAGGCGAGCAAATCGGAAACAAGCGATGGTCTTTAAAAGGGACAAAATCCAGCTGAAATACACAGGGCCAGTGTTTTGGGGCCGCCCGCAGAGGGAGTTCGCGCGGGTCAAGGCATTTGAAGACTTCACTCTCTGCGCAGCAAGATGTCACTCGCCATTGGCACCATTAGATGGAGGAATGTATTGAGCAGAGGCTACGTGGTGTAGATACAGAGTCGCCTTTGAATTGGGGAAAAGGGAGGCAATGAGAGCTTGTCCTCGAGGAACGCGTGTGATGACGAGCAAATTGTGGCAAAACTCCTTCTCTTCACAAACTCACACAAACTCCCTGGCGTGTACAATGATGCCAAGAGGTCAGCACGAGGGAGGAGGAATACCCTGAGCCCTCATCTAGTGACCATCTTCCGACGCTCAATTCGCCACCTAGGTGAAGATGAAGTTGTTTGGGTCAGGCGCGAGCGTGAGATTGTGATAGTGGTTGGACCCCTGTTGGAGTGAGTTAGTGTGACACTGACCGCAATGATTTGCCAACTTGCCCAAGGCCTGAAGCGAGTAGCGTGAGCATCAACAAGAGCGGTGGAAGAGGTTGACACTAACATGTTAATACACTGTCGCCCGTGCTCGTTGATGTCTGGCGCAGCGCTTCGTGTCAATAGCGCGAACAAGCTGAGCAGCATGAAAGACTCACAGTACCCGGCGCCCTCCGACTCCCAAATGAGGTCTTTCATGGCAGCGTCCGAGTCGATCTGATATTGATCGTAGACCTCCTTCTTGACGGACATGGACTTCTTGTCGTTTGAAATGAGTTGCACGATGGACTTGCACACGTATCTGGCCCAAATTTCGGCCCAGCTGCATGCAAAAGCTGTAAGAAGGCTTCACATCCGAATAGCGGCGGACTCACCTGTGATAGGCTCCGCCTCGAGGCTGAGCAACTGGCCCATAAATCGAGAAGAAGTTAGGGAAGTCGAGCATGTGAATACCGAGGAACGATCGTGGTCCGTCCTTGCTCCACAGCTTCTCCAAAGTAGTCCCGTTCCGGCCAACATAATTGGTGGGATAGAAGTAAGACGCCACTTTGAAGCCGTTTGCGAGCACGATGACATCGTGCTCCCGCTCCGTGCCGTCCTTGGTCAAGATGCCCTTGTCGGTGAAGGTTTCGATACCGTCCGTGACCAACTCAACATTGTCGCGGAACAGCATGTCGTACCAGCCGTTGCCATCCTTTCGCCATTTCTGAGATCAATGTGAGCTGCAGCAACGACAAACTTACAATGACAAGGCGCCGAACCAGTGGTCGATAAGAGGGAAGCAATTTCTTCAGCAGGATCGGGTCGTGGCCGACTTTGTCGTGAATGTACTTGGTGAGCGCTTCTGTCGCCGCGTCGTTGTGTTTTGACACTACACCGCCGTTCTTGATCCACTCGTAGTCACGTTGCTGACCATGCTGAAGCTGCTGCGCAATGACATGCTGTTACCAAAACGGTCAGATAGAAAGAAAAACAAAGACAAGGACTGATAAAGGAAGCGCGAACAGCTGCAAGCAAGTGTTAGAAAGGGTTGTGCAGGGTGAAGCGGAGCCACTTGCTATCGAAGGAAAACCAGTTCCAGAAATAGGGCACTGCCGGGTTCGCAATGAGCTGCTGCCAGGAGAAGACAAGTAAGAAAACTGACCATTGTCGAAGAGCCACTGAAAATCAGAGTTGACCTTGTCTCTGTAGCCTTCCATTCGCAACATCCACTGCGGGGTGCGTTGGTAGACTGTGAGTGACGCAGCTTCTTCCGCGATCAAGGGAGACATTTGGACGCCACTGTGGGGCATTCTGAGGGTGCTTCAGATCAGAGAAAAAGA
Source organism: Cystobasidiopsis lactophilus (assembly GCA_001599975.1). NCBI lineage: Eukaryota > Fungi > Basidiomycota > Agaricostilbomycetes > Agaricostilbales > Chionosphaeraceae > Cystobasidiopsis > Cystobasidiopsis lactophilus. The sequence goes on from BCIO01000002.1 coordinate 1,306,674, forward strand.
GGATAGTGACCCACGTCGAGCCGTTGCCTAGGACAGCGACGCGTTTGTTTTTGAGGTCCACACTGGTGTCCCATAGATTGGTGTGGAAAGCTTTGCCTTTGAAGTCCTTGATGCCTTGGTGGTCCGGGATGTTGGGCGTTGAGAAGAGGCCAGTGGCGGAGACAAGCGCGCTGCACTTGAGCTTTTCGACTTTTCCTGAATCCGTGCGCTTGACCGTCACTTCCCACTTGCTCTCTTCCTCAATCCACAGAGCGCTTTCCAAAGACGAGGAGAACTGGAAGTTGGGCCGAAGGTTGTGCGAGTCGACGACATGGTTGAGGTACTGGAGGGACTCCTCGGCCGCAGCAAACGTTGAAGACCACTTGTAGTTCTTCACAAAACGGTATTGGTAGAGGAAAGATGGAGTGTCGACGCGGCAGCCGGGATACGAAGCGTTCTGTGACCACACGCCGCCAACCCTTGACTGGCGCTCTAGAACGGTGTAATTGACGCCCAAACGATCAAGAGCGATAGCCATTGCGATGCCTCCGACCCCAGCGCCCACAATGATAACGTTGAAATCCTTCAGCTTCTCCTTGGGCGGTTCGCCAGGCCATTGCACCGCACGAGGGTACTCGTCGAAGCCGAGCTCTTCGTAGTTGTATTCAAATTCTGAATCCTTCACTGGCTCTCCAAGGAAGAGCTGCATCAGCTGGCGACTTTCGCTTTTGGTTGGCAGTGGCGGTTGAGGCTTGGCCTGGTGCTCGTCGAGCTTTAGGAGAAAATCGACAGCTAACTCCTTGACCCGATCGTGATCCCGTTCGTCCAAGAGGTAGTTGAAAGCGTAGCCACCAGCGATGGGACCGCCTTTGCTGACCACTCGCATTTGAGCAAGCTCGGGGTTGCCCGTCGCCTGCGACGTTCCAATGAGCACGAGATCCGAAAGCGTTCATGAGAACCTACTTGATACAGAGCAAGCCGGAGAACATTGAGGTTCGCGACTTCAACTGCCGCCTTGACTTGCTCCTCGTGAGAGCAGTGGCCGTTTGTGTGGCCATTCGCCGCAGGCTTTTCGTGGCGTCCAGCCTCGGGCAAGAGCGCTTCAACGAGCTCAGATTGGAGACCGCTTTCAGCCATAGTGACGGCGGCGATTGCTCCCAAGCAAGGATAATAGCGCTCAAGAAATCTCTCCCCACTCTGTAGTCTGATTCCAAGATCGATGATCCGAAATAACCTTGTCGTGCCGGCCGGCAAGCCCCTGGGCGGTGGATGGCCAAATGTAGAGAGAAGTTAACAGGAAGGCATGCACCGCAGTAGCAGTATTATTAGCTAGTGTCACCTGGAGCTCGATGCATGGCGGCGTGAGCGATATCAAGGCGCCTCCTCTTCTCGTTCTGCGAACCAATGCAGGTGCTGTACATGGAGTGAAGCATTCAATCGTGCAGAAGCAGGCTAAGCGTCAGGGAAGTCATATATAGAGTTTCTGGACAGCAGAGTCTGTGCTGATGCTGGCGATGTCTGGGCTCTTCGAACAACGGAACGCCAAAGTGTCCTAGGTGCGCGTGCGTGGGACATTCATAAACAGGTGGTCTAGTCTAGCAGAGAATGGCATCGCGCCGCATGGGAAGAAAAGTCATCGGTGGCCGGAGGGCAAGATTAAAGCTGTCGGAGCGAAATTCGCCCAAGCGCCACAGTAGCTAGTTTGGCACAGTGCTCAACTCTTTACAATGCTACTTATTTGCCATCATGTGTACATAAGGTGGTGGACGGAAGCTCAACTCTCGCTCGATCTTATCCAAACTATCGACACAGCTCTCCAGGATTTGTCTGATCGCGGCCGTCAACGCAGCTCGCATGCGAAAGAGGGGGGGAGCTCACGCTGCGCTTGATCCCGTCACACCAGGCATCGTGAGAGCAACCCATTGCACCCGCCGCGTCTGGAAGCAGTGTGAGAAGGCGGAAGGAGCAGCAGGACTGCACTCGTACCAGAAGCTTTCCATTGGTGGCCAGCGCGGTGATGGGCATCTCTGCTAGGATATCCGACATTGTTCTCGCTACCGAGAGAAGCAGGTCGCCGTCATGCTGGCTATTCAAGGGCGCTGGCAAAAGTCGCGCGCGATATTTGATGAGTTCCTGGTGGGTGCGTGAGTCTGCATGCCGTGGACAAGGTTCTGGATGCATGTCACTTACCAGACGGACCATCAGAAAGGTCACTTGAGCGTTGGCCCGGAGCACATCTGAAAATCTGGGTCAGCAAAGATCACCGGTGGCGATTGAGAGACGCACCTATGGCTTGATCGTTCGGAATCGGTGGAGCAGACGGGAACAAACTATCAGCGTTATCGCCGAACCACAAGCTGAACAGGTTGCGAGAGTCAAAGGTGTCGTATTCGTCGCCAGGGGGAAAGAAGATGCTGGACAGGCGCGAAGACGGCACCATAAGGTTGTCAACACTGGTAGATGGTGTGAAACGCAGTTGTTCTGGAGCATTCTGCATCAGGTCGATCGCAGCCTCTTCGAGCACTCTAATTTGCTCTAAGCGCTCCGCAGCGTGGACCTGCTTCTTCGAATTAGTGCGGGCGTTGAGACAATGAACGCAGTGACTTGCCCCAGATGGCTAGAGAACGCATACTTCAGATAGGTGTGGAACGTGATAACAAGGGTCATACGCACTTTGCCTAGACTTTGGTCCATCCGCTTTAGCTGAATGACGTCCCCAAGGATGTTGTATATTTGGCTCATGAGATTACTGCATCGTTGAAGTGAGCCACACCACCCAAACGTCAGAGAGCAAGGCACTTGCAAGCCACACATGGAGCTCGGCCGAGCTGGTGGTATTGGCGAGACGATGCCAACCGAGGTGATGGCGTCATCGTCCACTTCCTCGGGCCGCGCTACTTCCCCAAACTCTTGCCGCCACATGAGAGCCAAGTTTGAGTGCAACGCTTCCTCCCGATTGCAGTTGTGGATAACCCAAAAGGTGCGCAGCCGCATCTGCGTCTCGATGCAGTCCAGTCCCACGTAGGATTCGGGGTTGTTCAGACCCATTTGGCTGGCTAAGAGGATGCTCTAACGACTAGCTGTCAGAAGCAGACCGGAGGTTCCAAAAAAAAATGAGGCTTACCTCTCCCCATGCACCCAAACCCGTCGAGTACTGCCCGAGGATCCAGTGGGCCACCGACGAAAGAAGGCGAGCGGTGACCCACTCCATCGTCGGCGGGTCGTAGCCTTCCCGCGTGGCCATGTCGCGACTGAGTGAGTTGGCGTGGTTTGCGAACGTTGCAACAGCCGCCTCGTTGTCCACCCCAAGATACGTCTTTGGCATCTGAACAGCAGTAACGGCGAGAAGAGCTGTGAGAAGGGCGAAATAGCTGGGGGAGATTGCGTATTGCTCTTGCTCGAAGGCTGCCATGAAGGTAGGTTGATGAACGAGCGGCCAGATTGGATGCAGGTGCGCAAAGAACAGCTGGAGGTAGACCCGGATCTGTGGGACGGGCGCGAGTTCACGAATGTTGCGAATTCCTGGAGTTGGCAAAGCAAGGCGCCCGACTCCATGACATGGTGATTGAGGCAAAGGCGCAGGAAGCTGAGAGGGGCTTTCGCGAAGGGTCGAAAGGCCTAGTCGAGATGGGCTGCCAGGAGACAGGTCTGGTAGAAAGCCATTGGCAAGAGGAGGTAGGTTTGCCAAAGGCTGGGGAAGTGCGATTGAAGATGAGAGTGTCGGTGTGAGGGCGCCGGGCAAAGGCAGCGTGACTTCGCCTGGCAGGCCGGCTTTCCTTTGAATATTGGCCACTTGCTCAGCAAACTTGCGCTTCTTGTTCGTCGCAAGTTCGTAAGTGCACGCCGACCCCAGCTTCAGGCAAGCGGTGCAAGCAGACCAGCCCGGCATTAGGGACGCAGCAGTAGGCTCGCATTTGACCTGCTCTTCGTTGTTAGCCGCCAAACAGAGCAAACTTGGCCGACCTGACGCACCTTCCGCACCCGACAACCGTCACAACTCCCTGGCCTGCGCTTGTTCTTTTCTGGCAAGGTCGACGTGCTTTCCTTCATCGCCAACGTGATCGGTTTGGGCCCAGCAAAGTTTGTCTAAAGGCGATGGTGGCAGTGGAAGGCAGCGCCAAAGAAAGCACAACATTAAAAAAGGTGAAGGTCGGGCAGAAGTGGGGGTCGTTCAGCATGCGGAGAGGGGTGACCTCGGCCAACTCCTGCTGTGGCGACGACGGTGCCGAGCGTGCTATATCAGTCCTCGACCTGCTGGCCAACGATACCGGGCAAGTTGGCCGCCGTGGGGCGTGTTGCGTTGGAGTTTGCATCCGAGACCGTTTTGTTGCCTTCTCGCCACCATGATCGCCTCTGCGCTTGCTGTTCTGTTGCTCATTATGTGCTGAGGCTGTGATTCGTCTGACCTGTTTGGTTTCGCGGCCACTGGATGCTGGTTGCTGTCGCCGTTTGACGCTATCAGCTCTCTCGTTCAAACTCCTCAGGACGGCTTCGAACCTGCTCTGACTGGTTCTCAACAAATGGTGACTTCGCGACAATCCTTAAAGTATAGCACTACGTTAGAAACCCTCCAGAATGCCTTCAATCGCGAGGACCTGGCTTGCTGGCTGTAATTCACGCGCTGCCGGAGGGAGTTGATGCTCTGAACAATTGACCTACTCTCTGCCTTGGGTCCTGCAACTGGGTAGCAGTAGCATTTCTCCTGCTTGGTGTGAAGCGACGTGGAGATGCTGTAGCCTTGCCTAGGGCTGGTGGCGTCGCGATCAGTTGCTTGTGATTTCCAGCCCAAGACCGCTTTTGAATCCACAACGATCACCGTTTCAGACCTTCTTCATGCTGCGCTACTCGGTATGGCTTTGGGGAGTCCTTGAGCTACAAGTTCAAGGGCAAGATGACGGGTAGGGCCAGAAGATCTCGTTGCGACATTTGGCAATCTGCTGACAGCTTTGGCTGAAGTCAGAAGCGACCGATGGCGCCTTACTGTGGTTGCATGCGTTGGGATGGTAATCGTCTGCGCCACCTCGCCAGCTTCTCAGCCGGGAAAGACTTGGTCCGCCCTCCCTTTGTTCTCCCCTTCGCGGCTCTCTGATGTCTGGAGCATTCTGAGGCGCCTTGATTGTACTCTTAGTCCTTGTTATAACTCTGAGCATAGCTGCAAGCCAGATCTCCCCTCGAGCTCTTGCACCACACGTGTAAAGAGCGGCGTCATAAGGCGAGGTCGGACGAGACGGAGCGCCCTCTGTGTCAAACGCAGCCAATTCCTGATACTGCACGGTCTTAAAGGGGCTGATCCCGACCTTCCCTCGAGCCCCTTTGACGCACGCCCACCAAGGCTCTCCGCCCCCAGCACCCGCAGGGCCTTGGAAAAGCGTCTGACCCAAAGCCAGTGCCAGCTCAGCTTGCAATCCCCCATCCATCTCCGCGCCTGCTGCCCTCATCCGCGGTGCAGCGCTCACCATGGCTTCTCAACAAGCTCCCGCGCCCGTCCAGGTCGACGCTGACCAGTCAGGCTGGCGCTTCGCCCAGTGCTTTGGCGACAAGGGCGAGGTCGACGATATTACCGAGGCCGACATTATCGTGCGCTTTTTTGGCTTGCTCTGCGCTCCCGTTTGGCGCTGAACCTGTGCACACAAGTCCACCGTCGAGTTCTCGCACACGGGCGACTACCTGGCCACCGGCGACAAGGGCGGCCGCGTCGTCCTGTTCGAAAGGTCCGGCTCGTCCAAGAAGGGGTGCGAATACAAGTTCTACACAGAGTTCCAGTCGCACGAGCCAGAGTTCGACTATCTCAAATCGCTCGAGATTGAGGAAAAGATCAATCGGATCCGCTGGTGTCGCCGGGGCAACCAGGCCCACTTTTTGCTCTCCACCAATGGTGAGCCTGCGCTCCTGCCGCTTTTCTAGGCCGCTCGGGCGTTGGGCGGCTTGCTGATTGCCCGCCCGAACCGCGCAGACAAGACCATCAAGCTGTGGAAGGTGTTCGAGAAGCAGCTCAAGGCCGTGGTCGAGAACAACGTCTCGGTCCACCAAAACTCGTCCGGCGCGCTCAACACGAGCGACTTTCGCCCGCCGGCCGCACCAAGCAGCCTACCAGCCACCAGCAACGGCGTCAAGGACTCGCAGGCCTTCCTCAACTCGCTCACCGCCCTCGCCCCCAACTCGAACGTACCCAACTTCAAGCTGCCGCGCATGGCCGTCCACGACTCTATCGTGGCCGCCGTGCCTCGCAAGGTCTTCGCTAACGCCCACGCCTACCACATCAACTCCATCTCCATCAACTCGGACGGCGAAACGTACATGAGCGCCGATGACCTAAGGATTAACCTCTGGAATCTAGGGATACAAGACCAGAGCTTTAGTGCGTTCCTTGTTGCCGCTGCGCCTTCATTGAATATGGTCTGAATGCTTCGGGCGATTTCGGTGACAGACATACTAGACATCAAGCCGGTCAATATGGAGGAACTCACAGAGGTCATCACCGCCGCCGAGTTCCACCCCGTGTCCTGCAACCTGTTCTGCTACTCGTCTTCCAAGGGCACCGTCAAGCTGGCGGACATGCGTGACTCGGCGCTGTGCGATCGGCATGCCAAGTGTGAGCGATTCAGGAACGACCGTGCATAAGGTTTTCCGAATTAACATGTGCCCGGCCGGCAACCCGCAGTGTACGAAGAGGAAGAGGACCCGTCCAACAAGTCGTTCTTCTCTGAGATCATTTCGTCCGTCTCCGACGTCAAGTTCTCCCGGGACGGCCGCTATATCCTCTCGCGCGACTACCTCACCCTTCGGATCTGGGACATCAACATGGAGTCCAAGCCCGTCCAGACCCTACCCGTCCATGACCACCTTCGAAGCAAACTTTGCGACCTGTACGAGAACGACTGTATTTTTGACAAGTTTGAATGCACCTTCAGCGGTGACGGAGAGTGAGTTTTTTGGTGCTGTACATTCATGCCCGGTTGCTCAAACCCGCCTCTTTAGGCACGTCCTAACGGGGTCCTACAACAACTATTTCCATATTTACGACAAGAACGCGCAGACCGACGTCGTCCTCCAGGCGGACAAGTCGGCCTTCAAGGCGAAGAAGGTGGGGGGCAACAAGGGCGGCAAGGGGGCAGCGGGCAAGGCCAACGGCGCCAAGAAGAACATCGAGACCGAGACCATCGACTACCAGAAAAAGATCCTGCACGCCTCCTGGCATCCGGCAGAGAACATCGTGGCCGTAAGTTTTCCTTGTTGCGTCCGCCCGGGTTTGGGGTTCTCAATTCTTTGCTTGCCCAGATTGCGGCCACAAACAATTTGTTCATCTACTCGGGTCCGCCTACGCAGGCTACGCAAGCTGGCGGCCTCGCCTCTGTGCCAGCTCAGTAGATCGACTGCCACCCACCCGTTCTCTCTTCTCTCGCCACCCTTCTGTGCATATTCCTCTCTCTAGACGGCCCCAACCTGCTCCGCATCGCCAGAAGCTAGGCAGGAGCCGGTCGATTCTCGCCCTCGGTTGTCGATGTTCATGGTCCAGCATTTTTCCTCTCTCGCCTCCATCCGTGCCGCCCGATGTGTAGTCTGGGCTCAACCGAAGTGTGCCGTCTATCTTTCTCTCGCCCTCACCAAGCAGTTCTTTTCTTCTCTTCCCTTCAAGCGCATCGGGCTTTGGAGATTTTGGCATCCTGTTTTCGTCGTTCTAATTTGCCGGAAAGGGGGAATGGACGGATAGAAAGGAAGACACCCCAAAGGGACTCTGAACAAGCAAAGGAAAAAAGTAACCCAACAGCGTGCATTGCAAACGAAATTCGAAACAAAACGCGCGCCAAGTTGCCACTTTGGAGCGCGGCGTCGACGCCGACCTTGGTCATGTCCCACTCACACTCGCATTCTGGCTCGTGCAACCACGATGACGATGGTACTGCTGACTGAGCTGTGTGCTTTCGCCTGTCCTGGTCTCATTGCGGCCCAATCCAGCGCACCTGCAGCCTGATGATGGCGACCAGACAAATCTCTATGGCTACATTGATCGAGAGCATGGCACGTCGTGATGATGATACAGGCCAGGTTCTGGTCCTAATTGCTTCGTATAGTCGAAGCACTGAATGAAAGCGTGCCCGATTCCGGCAAGAAGTACGGATGCTGCCTTTTTGTGTCCATCCTGCTTTTCCTGACCCGCTTCTGTGTCAGTGTGATCAAACCTTGGGATCAGAGAGAGGATACCGCAGAGGCAAGTTCGCCTTGGTGCTCCGGTGAAGTCAAGGGAGCTGAGGGGGACGCACAGTTTCTGGAGAGTGACGCCGACGAGCAGCTCATCCTTCGAAGTGGGCTGTCCCATGCCTTGCCTCAAAGCACCGCTACAGCTTTCTCTCGCAGTTCCATTCACTGGCAACGTCAAAATACGCGCCATCGTCATCAGAGCCGAAGGCGGTGACCAGTGTCCTCGCGAAGTCAAAGTCTTCACCAACACCGAGCAGCTCGACTTCTCCGACGCCGAACAGCGCACTCCTTTACAGACCATTGAGATCGCTCAGCACCGTTCAGCCATCGAGTACACGGTTCGCGCCGCCAAGTTCTCTGGCGTCCGCAACCTTTGCCTCTTCTTCCCCTCCAACTTTGGCGCCGACACGACCAAGATTTACTTCGTGGGCTTCAAAGGAGAACATTTTGCTGTGCGTTGCTCCCTCGTTCTCCGGCGGCCGCGCTCAAAGTTCATTCCTACGCCACCCAGATGACCAAGGAAATCGGCGAAATTTCCTACGAAGCCTTTGCCAACCCTGCAGACCATCCCAAGATACCCGGTGAGTTTTCAAGTCGGCTCAGGGTTGAAGGAAGTCTTATTCATGGGACGCAGGCACCGAAGGCAACTTCAGTTCCTTCGGCGACCGCAGTGGCTTCTAGGCAATGGGCTGCTCATTGGCCCTTTCGACAGTATCCAAGGGGGAGCTCAAGGTGGAGGGAGGGGCGGCGCGAATTGGGTTTAACCTGTAATAGTCTTACAACCTTTGGATTTCACTGACGACACTGAGCCACCTGATCCCTATTAAGCTCGAAGTCGAAAGAGTCCGGAGCTTAGACGCCACCGCGCTTCTGCTCCTCAGCCTCGACCACCCGGATGTCGATCTCGTTGGCACGGATGGCAACATCCTGAGCGTCGCCCCAGGCCTCGGCCATCTATGAGGTCAAGTTAGACGATGTCCGCAGAGTGGCAGCGGAGAAAACTGCTCACCTCCTCGAGAGGAATGCCGCGGGTCTCCTTGAGCATGAGGAACTGGGCAATGCCACCGAACAACATGCAGAAGATGAGGACGAAGTAGAACTTCCATTGGATGTTGGCAATGCCGACGGGGAAAGCCATGGTGAGCCACGAAGAAGTGATCGTGATTGAAATGAGGCCGAGAGTGATGCCCTTGGCGCGGACGTGGCTGCCGAAGATTTCGCCTGGGGAAGCGGGGTCAGCTTTTGATAAGACGTCGGCGAAGAACCAGCCTCACCGATGTAAAGGAACATAGCGGGCTCAGACATCTGATACCAGAAGACGTAGAAGAAGAACCTGCAAGACTGTGAGTTTGGGTGTGCGCGGGATTTCGACCGTGAGAAAGCTCACATGAAGATGAAGCCGTCCTGGCCGGGCTTGGGGTTGGAGACCTCGATGGTGTGGTCGACGTAGACAGCGTAAAGGGCCATGATGATGCTGAAGGAGAAGAGGGTTGCCATGACACCCCAGCAGATCCTGCGCGTCACATCGTTTAGTCGTGGTAGGCTAAGCCACTTGCAATGCCGCTTACATGCGATAACGGCCGAGACGATCGACTTGGCGAGCCCAGAAAGCGGCGAAAACGACGCAGCAGATGTACCAGCAGCCAGCGACAATGAGCGAAGAGTGTGCGGAAAGGCCAGCTTGCGCGTAAAGACCGGGACCGTCTGGATTGAGAGCAGTCAGCAAAGTGGTCCCACGCAAGCAAAGCACAGGAGGGCTCACAGTTGGTGACGACCTGGGGACCGGTCATTTGGTTGACGAAGCAGATGAGCATAGCAGCCAGGGTGCGGTTGCGGTACTTGGTGAACATCGAGGGCCAGCTGGAAATGAGGGTCTTGTCGAGGGCGACTTGCTTGGTGACCTGGAAGTGTTCCTCACGCGCCAGCACGTAATGCGGGTCATTGACCAAATCCTTGTGCAAGACCTTGAAGACCTCGAGGGCCTTGTCGCCTTGACCATTGGCGATGAGCCAACGGGGCGATTCGGGGATGACGAAGAGCAGGCCGAGGATGACAAGGGGAGGGATGAAGGCGAAGATTTGGGGAATGCGCCAGTTCAAGTCGCTGACCCAGTAAGAGAAGCCAACTGCGCAGCGAATTGAGGCGCGGAACCAATATCGCCCGCGACTGCTGCTCACCTTGCACCCAGGTAGCAGCGAAGTAGCCAGAGTTGATGGAGGGGCCGATACCACTGCCAAAATCTGGAAGCCCGCGCCTCAGCCTCTGCCCCTCTGCCAAAAATCGAAGCCAGAACGTACCACCACGAGCAAATGTTGGCGCCAATTCTTGAACATAAGCGATAGCACCGCAGACACCACCCCAGGCCCTGAGCTCTCAAGGTCAGCGCGCGCCACCGAAGTTGAAAAGGGAGACTCACCCGAAAAGTTGGATGAAGCGACCGGCGACAAGCATGCCGTAATTTTGAGCGCCAGTCGAAAGAGCAGCGCCGAGAATGGTGAAGAGGCCAGCGTTGAGGAAGGCAGCCTTGCGACCCCAGCGGGCGGCGACGAAACCGTTCCAGATGATACCGAAAGTGCCGCCGACGTTGGTCATGGCGATGAGGCATCCCTCCAAGTTGGAGAAGTTGGGGTAGGTGGGATCAAGCTGAGGCTTGAACTTGGGGTCCGCATTGCCGATGATGCCAGACAAGATGGGCTGCGGGGGAACTTCTCAGCCCGAACCGGATCGCGTCGAAGTCTCTTCAAAACCTACAGCAATCATGGCCTGTTTGGGTGTGTGAGTGGCAGCTAGCAACGTTTAGACGGAAGAGAGCTCACAGCACCGAAGCCATAGTTGAAGGCAGCCAAGTATGAGACGATGGAAGTCAGGATAAGGCGCCTGGAAATTTTAAGGTCTGCCTCGGCGCGAAACGTAGGTCAGGTTGCTGGCCCAGGGGCTGCAGCCAATGTCCGAACGCACGATCTGTGATCTTGACATTGTCGACCTGCGTAAAGGAGTTCAGATTGGGTGGTCAAACAAAAGGTAAAGGCCAAAACATACAGTAGGGATGTGAGCCAAGTCGCCTGGCTGCTTCTCGTGCTGCTCGATTCTCTCCTTGGAGTCTTGGGACATGATGTGCAGGCAGTCGATAGGTGAAGGAAAGGACAAGGAGGTGAACAAAGAAGAAGAGCGCAAAGTCTAGGTCGAGCCACAGGTGGCGGAAGCCGTTCCAATGTGCCAAAGGTGGAGCTTCGTCTTGGCCAGGGCCAGTTTCCCCAACTTTGCCTCATGGGCCCTAGCTCGAGTTGCGGGGTAGGCGTGTTTTTTGGGTAAGGTGGCGGACCTTTTGGCAGCAGATCCTCTTCAGGGGCTCCACCTTGGCCCTCGCTGGATTCCCATCCTGACCAACATCACTCCAGACCTGCCTAGCCGGGGTGGCGGCGTGCCGTACGCCATGTCCGAGGTGGAAGCACAGTCCGGGCCAGCGTCCATCCGCGCTACCGACAAGCTCTCGGCCCACCGCGAACGTTTGAAAACCCTTCTGCCCCTTCCCCGCGCCCAAAGGAGTTGTGAGATGTGAGATTCTGGGAGGCATTTTTTTTTCGCCAAGGACATGTCACACGGATCCATGCAGGCAAGGCGAAGTGGCGTCGAGCAGTGACAGGTCAGCCAGTGGTCAGCGCGCGGCTGCGCCTCCGAGACGATGCACTCCAGGCTCTCGATCGACCAAGCAGCAGCACGACTTCCAACGCCGGTCGAGAGGACGGCAGAATCAATCAAGAGCCAATTTGGGGAGCACATTGCGTTGAGCAGAGCGGTCCGAACGAGCACATCAAGCCGGGGGCAACCTTGGTTCGGCGGGCGGGCGCGTCAACGCTTTTTCTTGCGCAATTCAGCAGTTTCTCTGTCATTGATTCCAAGCTGGTGGTCGTGCTCCAAAGCCAAAACAAGGAGCACAGAAAGCGGAGACCAGCAGGGCTAAACCTCGAGTGCCAAGGTTTGTGGAGGAGGAAGGCGGGCAGCTCGAGGCCCTCTTCAAGTTCATCCCCCCGCCGCCGCCTTCGAATTATCGATAATTCGATGTGCCGGCCTACGTCTGCCCTTGCAACGCGATCAAGAGGACAAGAGCAGTCTAAAAGCATACGATTTACGAATTTGCAGCGGGCGTGGGACGTGAGCCATCCAGAACGCGATCTCCCTCTTTCGTGCTGCAACGGCGGGCAATACCCTTTAGGTTGCTTCATCATGGAGCCTGTTCCCTCTTCTCTTGCTCCCTGCCCACCAAGCTGCCTCCATCTCTTCATCGATAAAACGACACACGCGTGCCCGAAACGCGTGGTTGAAAATTGTCAGAGGCCTGTGCCCAAACTGCAACAAATTGCAGCGCCCTTTGGCTCCTCGCTCTGCTTCTTGTCCGTCTCCCACCGCTCCCTTTCGTCTTCAGCTGCTGGCCACCTGAACTTCGCCCCCGGTCTCCTGAACGCGGACGCTAAAGAAGAACTTCCATTGTGTCGCGCGAACAGAAAACGAGGGTCTGACCGCCTTTGTTTGTGCTGCCCCCTTGCCTTCTTCCGCCCACACACCTCTTTTTGTCCGCCCACCAACCTCTGTGTTCTTGGTGTGACGCTCTCCGGCCCCTAGCAACACCCTCGCCACTCTCTCACCACCCCAGCAACAGCCAGCAATCATGCGTGCTGAAACGTCAGCGCAACAACCCGCTCCCGCCCCGACGGCAGCGACAGCAGCTTCTTCCAAGGCCCCGTCCGCCCCTGCCGCCAAAGCAGAGCCCAGAAAAGTCAAGTTCAACGTCGGGCACAAGTACCATGTGCAGGTTAGGGCCCTTCTCCTGTTCTCAGATTTCCGCTTCCGCGAGCAGCCAGGCTGACAGGTGTGTGACAGGACGTGATTGGCGAAGGCGCCTACGGCACTGTGTGCTCCGCCATCCACCGCCCCTCTGGCCAAAAAGTGGCCATCAAGAAAATCGCTCCTTTTGACCACTCCATGTTCGCTCTTCGCACGCTCAGAGAGCTCAAGGTGCGTCACACACGCTCCGTCTTCCGACTTTGGTTACTTGGGGCTCACAAACGCCGCTTTCGCCACAGCTGCTCAAGTACTTCCAAGAGCAAAACGTCTCGGAGAACATCATCTCCATCGTCGACATTGTCAAGCCACAAACCATCGAAGCCTTCAAAGAGGTCTACTTAAGTGCGTTTTGTGGTCTCATCTGAGCTCCATTCAGGCTCTAATGCAGTTTGCAAACGCAGTACAAGAGCTGATGGAAACGTATGGCCCCGTGACCCTTGTTCTCTTCTGGACACCACACTAACTTTGGCCAAACAGAGACATGCACCGCGTCATCCGCACCCAAGACTTGTCCGACGACCACTGCCAATACTTGTGCGTTTGCACCTGAAGATTCAGGCGGCCTCAGTGCTGATTTTTGGGATGCTGGCTCACAGCATCTACCAAACTTTGCGCGCTTTGAAAGCGCTCCACTCTGCCGATGTCATCCACCGCGACCTCAAGCCTTCCAACTTGCTGCTCAACGCGAATTGCGATCTCAAAGGTGAGCCCGGCGTGCATTGCAAGATGACAACCGTTTTCTGATTGTTCGCTCTTCCTCTCACAGTCTGCGATTTTGGTTTGGCACGCTCAGTGAGGACGGCTGAACCCAACGGAGGCGAAACGGGCTTCATGACAGGTGAGTGTTTCAAAAGCGCGTCTCCTTTTGGCGGCAGAAACTCACCATGCGATTGGGCTCCTTTTCCCCTGCTTGCAGAATACGTGGCGACTCGATGGTACCGCGCTCCAGAGTGAGTTTAGGCCGTCGCGTTGCTTTGATGTTTCGAGTTGGCACTGACGTCGACACGCGTCCTTTGCAGAATCATGCTCACCTTCAAGCAGTAGGCCGATTTCACAGTTCGCTCTCTTTGAAGAGAGCAGCGATTGATGAAACGCTTGCAGATACACGAAAGCCATCGACATTTGGTCCGTGGGCTGCATCTTGGCCGAAATGCTCTCTGGCCGGCCACTCTTTCCCGGTCGCGACTACCACCACCAGCTCACTTTGATTTTGGACGTCTTGGGAACACCTCCTGTGAGCCGCTGACGCTATACCTAGCTACCTGGATGGGTGGCTGAGCCGCGTCGGAAAAATCACAGCTCGACGAGTTCTACGCCATCAACAGCCGCCGCAGCCGAGACTACTTGCGGTAAGCATCTGTGCTTTCTGTGACTGGAAGACGTCTGATTGCGCAAGATGTGTACAGAGCGATGCCCTTCAAAAAGCGCCGCAACTTTGCCACTCTCTTCCCCAACGCGTCGCCTTTGGCCGTGGACTTCTTGACTCGCACTTTGACCTTTGACCCCAAGAAGCGCATCACAGTGCGTTGCTATCCCTTCAAATCAGGCGACACTGAGTCTGATTCCCACGTCCTTGTTGTTCGCACAGGTCGAGGAGGCCCTCGCCCATCCTTACCTCGCAGCCTATCACGACCCATCCGACGAGCCTGTCGCTGCCGTTCTCCCCCCAGAGTTCTTCGAATTTGACTGTGGGTGTGGTCGCACTTCAACTTCTTGAACGTGAACTCACAAGCTCTCTCGTCGACAGTGATGAAGGACGAGATCACCCGCGAGCGCCTCAAGGAGCTCCTCTACCACGAAGTCCTCACCTTCCAGCCCCTCGCTTAGACCACCTTACGCTCTTCACGCCAATCTGTATCGACACACGACCTTGCCACCACCCAAGACACCCCAAGATTTTATCCCCATCATACCGCCGTCTCTCGTCTTATTCCTCCTTTCGTCGCGGATTTCTCCATCCCATTGGCTACCTTGCGCTCTGAGAGGCACCCATTCTTTTGTGGCATACGCTTTTTTGCAGGGCAGATTTCACTTTTTGGATGACTTCACGCTTTCTCTCCTTCGTTGTACAACCCAGCATCCTCGATTCCCCATTTTTCGTTTTACCTTGAAACGGTTAGAAACCAAGCAAGCTTTGCCTTTTAAGCATTCGTCTTTCGAGCCTAAACCCAATCGAACTCGCGTCACGAGCGGGGCGGCACAACCAAATTCAGGGTGGCAAACAACGACTTTGAGGGTTTTCGATTTTGGGTGTCGAAAGCATTGCAAAAGTGTTACACAGAGCTCGGTACAAGCGTCCTTTTTGGTTGCGAGAAGGAACGAGGGAGGGAGGGAGGGGTTGCGGGTCGTGAGAGGCAGTTTTCGTGTCATCGAATGCTTGCGAGCGGGTCCAGGACGGACCGGTTGATGGTCGTGTTCTTCGGTGGCGCCTTGAAGCAGTCCCAAAATCGTAAGGTTTCGTCGCCAGCCCCTGTCACGATGGTGCGGCTGTAGGAAGTCGAAACCTTTCAACCACAATTCAAAAGAGGCTGCAGCAGAAAGCAACCCACCCATCTGGACTTGCTGCTAGATAAAGGACGCGGAAGGTATGCCCTGTTAAGGTGGCGACTTGCTGCATGGAAGGGCTGTGAGGAAGCGAAACGAGCATGTCAGCCAAAGAGCGCAGAGAAGGCAAGGGAGAGGCCACCCACTATTTCCATATGACGACTTGATTTTGGACAGAGTTGGCGGAGAAGCCGTGGGTCGAGACGAGCTCGGACGAGGTGCTGCTGAAGAGAAGGTTGCAGATCTGTACAAACGATGTCCGCACATCAGCTTCAAACGGGAGTTGATTTGAGGACCTTGGACGTACCTGAGATCCAGTGTCGACCTCAGAAAGCAGGGAGCCGGTCAAGGTGTTCCAGAAGCGGATCTTCTTGTCCGCCGTGCCACCGCCGCTGGCGAGGATGCCGGACTGGTGGGGGTTCCAAGCGATGGCCTTGACGGCGGCCTGGTGCTCGGAGAACTTCCACAGCGGCTGGTCCGAGAGCATGTTGTTGTCCCAGACGAACAGCTTGTTGTCGTTGCCGCCGCTGGCCAACTGCGCGCCGTCAAAGGACCACTTGAGGCCGCACACCTCTTGCTTGTGGCCGGTGAGCTTCTGCACCCACTGGTCCGCAATCCGCACGTCGCGGTTGTAGATTAGGCGGTCGCGGGAGCCCGAGGTGAGGATGTGGTCGTTCCAGGCCAAGGCGCCGACCCTGGCGGTGTGCCCGCGCATGGTGCGCACGAGCGCCTGCTTCTCCGTGTCCCAGATCTCGACCAGCCCGTTGTTGGTGCCGATGGCGATGTTGTTGCCCCGCTGGATCCAGGAGAGCGAGGTGACCGAGTCGTTCTTGGCCGAGTAGTCGTGCAGCTTGGTGACCTTAGAGGTGGCGGCCGTCCAGAGGTAGACGGTCGAGCCGAGGCCGACGCCAAGCATATTAGTGGGCGACCAGTCGACCAAGTTGAGGTAGAAGTCGTCGGCCAGGTCCGGGGCGTCGAGCACCTTAAACGGCACTTTGGACAGGTTGCGCGGCGTTTTTCTTGGCGAGAGAAGCAGCCTTTGCGAGTCGGAGGTGACGGGCGACATGGAGTACTTTTCAGAGGTCGGCGAGTCGGCCCCTTGCGGGCCCGAGTTGAGGGACATGCGCCGCCGGTTGGGCGAGGAGAAGGAAAACAGGTTCTTTTGGGTGGGCGTGCCCGGTGGCGTTGGGACGGAAATCGGGTGGCCCGAAGTGGAGGAGGTGTAGCGGCTGACGGAGGAGATGGAGGTGCCGTCGTTGTCCGTCGTGGCCAGCGCCGGTAGGGAGGTGGAGTGGGAGAGCGAGTGGACGGCGTGCTTGCCAAACAGTTCCGACTTGAGCAGGGCGTGAAAAGTCTTGTTGGCCTCTTCCGCGCCGTCTGTGGCACAATGTACATGAGTTCCTGTGCAATGGAGTGAAGCTAGGTAAAGTGGTGCGCACCCTTTTGTGGTGAGTCGCACTCCATCCGCTCCGCCTTCCTCTTGCCCTTCCGCGCCGACTCCTGCCCCAGCATCAGATACGATGTACTCAAGTCCGCTCCATCTCTTGTCGGAATGAACCTGTGGCAGCCAACAACATGTTAGCTCGAGGAGCTAAGGCCAAACGCAATGCAGCCACCGACCTGTCACCATACACCCGGTCCGTCTTGCGCCTGTTGGCCGACTTTGGACTCCCGCTCAGCCAGGAGGACTTTGGTTGCGTCGGGCTTGCGAACGGGTCGTCGAGCTGCCAGGCGGAGGCCGCCGAGTTCTCGATGGCTTCAGAGGTGGAATGGCGCCTGGGCACGGCCTGGGCTGCGACGGCGGCGACGAAGCCCTTGCTGGTCGAGGCCACGCTGGACACTGTTGAGGCAGTGGACGGCCTGGAGCTGGAGAAGGCGGAGGAGCTGCTGGAGGAGGGAGCCCCTGAAGGTTGATCCATCGTCTTTGCTGAGTCGAGTCTGCAATGAGTGGCGCTCGCTTGCGATTCTCCCCGTTGCCGCCACCTAAGCGTCTTGCTGCTGCTCTTCTTGCTCACTGGACAAGGGCCCCAAGCTACAGGTGTCGGCTGCTGTCCAAGCCTGCCTGCCAGCTTCTCCTGCGCAAGAATCTCGGATTTCGAGTTGTGGTGCATGGCTGTCGATCGCCGACCCTCGATCTCTGCCAAGAACAGCGACTCCCGGCTAGCCTTCCCGCTTCGCTACAGCTCCTTTTTGATGCACAAGGGGTGACTAGAAGCCCAGCAGCAATCGCCTACAATGGCCAGACCCAAGTCCGTGGCGAGCGGCCCAGCTTCCTCGTCGTCTCCACCTCCCTCGAAAAGGCGGCGGATTTCCACAGCGACGGCCGCTGCCTCGTCCTCGAAAGCCGCACCAGGCAAGGGAAAGAAGAAAGCGGGCTCCTCCAAAGCAGCAGGAACCGAGGCCGAAGAGGAAGCAGCTGAGGCTGTGGCGAGTGTAGCAGCCGGCTCTCAAATTCAAGGAGCACTCGCCACCAGCAGCCCTTTGCGCTCGGCCTTCCCCTTGGATTCCACCTTGTTTCGCTCCTCGGCCCAGAACCCGGCCGACGCCTCTCCCTCAGGGCCCTCCACCTCTCGCCTCCAACGGACGGACCCCGCCCCGCGGCTGCCAACTTCGGCTTCAGAACTCCTGCCCTTCACCGCTCCTCCGCCCACCTCGACGCTCTTGCAGACCTTGGCAGCTGCCCCTCCGGCCATCCCAAGAGCCGCCGCCCCATCTTTCAGGGAGCAGCAACCTGACCTGCCCTCCTCCGCGCCCGCCACGCCCCAGCAGCCGTCCCCTGCCTCGGACGATGCAGACTACTCGCCTGTCAAGGAAAGCAAGAAGGGCAGCAGCTCGGCCGCTCACCGGAAAACGTTTCCTTGCGTCGGGTATGGGCCGTGCAGCATGGTGTTTGGCCGGGCGGAGCACTTGGCCCGCCACATTCGGTGGGCTTGCCTCTCTGCTTCCTTCCTTTCAGCTTAAACTTATTCATGCGAGTAGGAAACACACGGGCGAGAAGCCGTTCGCTTGCCACTGTGGCAAGGCGTTCAGCCGATTGGACAATTTGCGCCAGCATGTGAGCTTGTCTTTCTCCCTGTGGCCCTAAGGCCTCTCGTTCAAACATGACTCACAGGCCATTGCGACGCACCCGGACCTGACGGACGCCAACCAGGACAACTTGACGGCCATGCTGGCGCTGAAAAAGACGATGACCGCCGCGGCCGCGTCTGCTGCCTCTGCTGCCTCGTCGCCTTCCAAGCCGGCAGTGTACACCAACGCCATGAAGCAGCAAAGCCCGCAAGCGAAGGCTTCAAAGGCTTCTCTGAGCATCAAAGTGCCCTCGCCGTCGGCTTCCTCCGCCACCTCGAGCAGCCGGACGCCCGAAGTCCTGGGCAGCTCCAACGGCGGAAGGGAGGGCTCGCCTGTCACCACTCCGTCCACGGCCAGCCCACCGGTGCAGGAGCGCAAGCTCAGCCTGAGCCTCACCCAGTCCCGCTACTACTCCCACACCGACCTGCTCCCCTCGGTGCCCATTGGGCTCGACCCGTCCTACTACTTCCAAGGCTACCGCCCCTTTGATTACCCTCCCCTTCACTTTCCGAACGGCTTCCAGGGCAGCCCAGATTCGGCGGCCAGCTCGCTCCAGCTGCCCTCCATCTCCCAGCTGTCGGACAACTCCAGCTTCCTTCCCCGCTCGCCGTCCATCCCCGAGCAGCATGAGCACTGGTTCACGCCGTCTCCTCCCTCGATGCACGAGCTCCCTCAGCCGGCCGCAAACCATTATTTTGCGCCGGCTTCGGCGTACGGCCCCTCGTCGGCCTTCTTCCCGCCGCTGACGCCCCGTCACTCGCCGTACTCGTCGCCAGAGCTGCCGATGCTACAACTGCACCATCAACAGCAACAGCAGCAGCATCCTGTGCTGTCACCTAGCCCAGGCTCATCTGGCGCCAAGCTGCACCTGCCGCCCACCTCCCCCGGCGGCACGCCCTCGGTGCTCATGCCTTGGTCGCCCGAGCAGCAGGCCATGTTCGCCTCGCACTAGGCCCTCTAAGCCTTGGGCGCCTCTCCCGGGTCGACCTGTCCCGGCCATTCCAAAAGATGCGCGCGGCTTTAACGGCTTCTTTATCTCCGCCCACTACTCCTCCCTCCCCTCCACTTGCGCCTATCTTACAAGCCCACGAAACACTCGTTTATCGATAGCTGCTTCTCACACTTTCACTTCGCGCGCGTCTGGCTTTGGCTTTCGCCACTATTCGACTTTATCTGGGTTTTGGCCTCTCGCCGCCCAACTCCTCCTCCCCCCTCGCTTCGACTTTCCCTGTACGCTTTCGCACCTGTATCTTCTCGTTCTGGTCGGTTAATTGGTGGTCGCCCTCTCTAATCTGTCTGTCTTGAGGTGCTTTGGATTTCACGGACTTTTATCTTTGCGTTTCGCGTTCGTTAAACTGTATGTATAGTGGTTTCCCATCAGAGCCGTCTCGAAGGACAATCTCCAAATCCTGGTTTTGTACGATAGCAGACGGCGAAGGAACAAATCGAGCGCTCGTCGAGCGTCAAAGTTCAATTTAGCGGCGAGCTTCTTCGCTGCAGCCGCTCTGTGATCTCTCCACAGTTTCACAGAAGATGAGGCACACGGCAAACCGAACCATACCTGAAGCGCGGCACGCATAAACGCCTAGCCCTTTTATTTGTCTAAGGTTATGACAGCCTCCGAGGGCGAGCCCATTTCCAGAAAGCACGCCTTATCTTGCTTGGATTGCACCTTCCATATTATTCAGAGCACCTCATCCTATAAGAGGCTACTGTAGGGCCCGTCAGCTTGCTCTCTTACCAACTCCGAGCTTGACCTTTGACAGCAGAATTCATCCAGCTCGGACCTGCTCCGCCCCATTTCACGCTTGCAAAACAAGCACATCAAAACATCGCAAGCAATGGCCCGCCAGCCCAACATGTAGGTGCTCGCTCGGCCTTTGGCATCATGCGCATGACGCTGACGGAGCTGTATTTGCTGCAGCGTTTATGTGAGCTCTGGTCACACGACACCGCTCTTCGGGCGAAAATTCTGAACTCCTGTACCTGGCGCTACAGATCATGGGCGACCAGATGAACGCCCCCATCCTGCCCATCTACACCGACGACTCGCCGGTCAAAATGCCCCATCTGAGCAAGCTGGCCAAGGAGGGCGTCGTGTTCGAAAACGCCTACACCAACTCGCCACTCTGCGCCCCGTCCCGCTTCTCGATGGTCTCTGGCCGCCTGCCGTCCAAGATTCACGGCTGGGACAACGCAGCGACCATGCCCTCGGACGTTCCCACCTACGCGCACGCCCTGCGCATGTCCGGCTACCATACCGCTTTGGCCGGCAAGATGGTGCGTGGCGGCAATGTTTACATTTCGCGCAGCTCGAGCTCACTCGCTGGCTTCGTGCCCTGTGCAGCACTTCATTGGCCCTGACCAGCTCCACGGCTACGAGGAGCGCCTGACCACCGATATCTACCCGGCGGACTTCGGCTGGACCGTCGACTGGCGCTACCAGAGCGTCCGCGCCGATTGGTGAGCCCGATACCGCCTCGTGTGGGCGCCATTCAGTGTATCTTACACCCTCTGCTTAGGTACCACAACATGTCGTCTGTTCTCGAGGCTGGCCCTTGCTTCACGTCCAACCAATTAGATTGTGCGTTGCTCCGTTGCTCTTCTAGCTTCTTCCGCTTTGAGCTAAATTCGCTGGGGCTTATCACAGACGACGAGGAAGTCGTTTACCAATCCAAGAAGTACCTCTGGAAGCGCGCCCGCCAGCACCGGGATCAGCCGTTCTGCCTCACCATGTCGCTCACCCACCCGCACGACCCTTATGCCGCCCGCCAAGAGTACTGGGACATGTACGAGGGTGTCGACATCCCCTTGCCCAAGCACACCGTGCCCCAAGACAAGCAGGACGCCCACTCCAAGCGCCTGCTGCATGTTATCGACCTGTGGGGCAAGGACCTGCCGGAGGAGGACATCAAGCGAGCTCGCAGAGCCTATTTTGCCAACTGCACCTACGTCGACGACAAGATCGGCCAGGTCGTCGAGGTGCTTAAGCAGTCGGGCCTCATGGAGAACACCATCATCGTTTTCTCCGGCGACCACGGCGACATGCTCGGCGAGCGCGGCCTCTGGTACAAGATGTCCTACTTTGAGGGCTCAGCCCGCGTGCCCATGGTTTTCCACTACCCCAAGGCTTGGGAGCCCAAACGCGTGCCGGAGTGCGTCTCCACGCTCGACATCTTCCCAACTTTCGTCGAGATGGTCGGCGGCACCAAGACGCTGGAGGATGACTGCGGCTTGGTTTTGGAGGGCAAGAGCATGGTGCCGCACTTGACTGGCACTGGAGGCCACGACGAAGTCATCGGCGAATACTTTGGCGAGGTGAGCGGTCTCCTGCCGATGCTCCGACGAGCGATTTTTGAAGATTGCGTTCTCAGGGCACTATCACACCTTTGTTCATGATTCGCCGTGGCCCTTGGAAGTTCATCTACGCCGACTCCGACGCACCTTTGCTTTTCAACTTGGAGGACGATCCGCAAGAGCTCAAGAACTTGGCCGCTGAAGGCAGCCACGAAGACATCCAAGTCCTCAACTCGTTCCTCGACGAGATCAAGATCCGCTGGGATGTTGACCGCCTGCGCAAAGAGGTCCTCGACTCCCAAGCCCGCCGCCGCTACGTGGCCGCCTCGCTGCGCGTCGGCAACGTCACCCACTGGGACTTCCAGCCCAAGTTTGACGCCACCAAGGAATACATCCGCAACTTCTCCGAGCAAGGCATCCTCGACGAAGCCGAAGAGCGCGCTCGATTCCCGCCTGTCCAGTTCTCGTCCCTCCACCACTGATTACTCGGCACTTTCGCTCCACCCTCACTCACCACCATTCGCATTTTGCATTGACACGACCACACTTAACGACCTTTCTCTCTCAACGCTTCCGGCTTACAATTGTGCTCAACCTGTATCAACTTACGACCTCTCCTGGGCTTTCGCTTCTTCGCTGTCAATTACTATTATAACTAGTCTAGTCAATCTCTCTGGAATTAATTGGCTACATTCTCCCCGCACTTCAGCTGCTTTGCCACCTTGCGAGATTCGCCTCTTTTGACCCGCAACGATTCCAATGGTCTTCCTAGGGCGCACCTCGCGCTGGCTGCGCCCGATAAATGTGCCTTCTCTTAGAAGTTACGTCCACTCGAAGGTCATCGTACCATCAAGTAGCGGCCGAGAGCTGGCCTTGACCGTGGTCTTCATCTCGTCCAAACTTTCGACCCTCGAGCCCAAGTTTGTATTTGAACTGCTCGCTTTAGGAATATTCTGACCGTCTGAAACAGATCCTGGAGCAACTGGACTGCTGCCTTCGCCGAAAAGGGCTACGCGTCTCACTGCGTCCACCTAGAGCGCAATCTCGATGCCAAGCTCACAGAAACGCTGGCATCTCATGAGCAAGGTATGCTCAAAGTTGAACACAATAGCGTTTTGTCTAACCTGGACAAAGACTTGAGAGAGGCTATCAAGGAGCTGTCGCCACCTTTGCTCCTTGCTCAGGGGGAGGACGCGCTCATTGCTGAAGCCTTCGTCTCGTCTAATCCGCTACAAGGCTTGGTTCTCGTCCATCCAGCATCTAGGCCAGAAGAGATCGAATTCAATTACGAGGCCCATTTCCCCATCGCGCTCGTTGGTGGCCAAGGGCATCGGCTCGGCGCGGGCACTGCCAAAGTCCGCCCGCTAGATGCAGCCAAGAGCGAAGCCGAAGAGATTGAGGCCGTGCTGGATTGGGTCGACGAGGTGCTCTGAAGCTGGACGGGGCCAAGAGCCAGATCGAGGGAGGAGTGGGCTGAGTGTGATGGAGGGCACTTTCACCGGCGATTCCGGTTATCTGCCGTCGACGCTGCCGTCCCACCTGCCGTCGTCTCGCCATCATCCAGGCCAGCGGACGCCTGGATGCGCTCGATCTCCATCAGGATGGGCCGGTACTGCTCATAGCGGTCGTCGGCCAGCTTGAAGCCGTCGGTGCGCATCTGCTTGCCCCGGCTCTGCTCGTTCTTCTGGTGCGCCTTGCCAGCCCAGTAGTCGCGGGTGCGCTCGTAGAAGGCCTTCAAGTTCTCGCCGGGAAGCGGCGTGCTCAGCCGGTCCTCTTCCGTTCGGCTTTCGTTGGGCAGCTTGGAGACGGCAAGGAAGGCTTCTACCTTCTTATCGAGGTTGGGCTGGGGAGGCGACGAATGTATGATTAGGCGGTGTCCTCATGATTCAATGAGAATATCAAATGCTCACTATTGAGGTCTCTGGAGCTCTGGAAGGCTCGGGCACGCGCTCGATGTTGTCGTCATCCTCTTCGTCGTCGGATGACTCCGAGAAGTTGCCGTCCTTCTCCGCTTCCTCATCTTCGTCTTCGTCCTCGCCATTCCAGACGATCTGAGATTCCTTCAAGCAATTCCATTCCTGATGGCCCATTGTCAATTCGAGCAAATTGAGCACATTCTCAAATGCGCTCACATTCATCTTGGTGAGATCGATGGCGTAGAAGTCGTCCAGCGTCGCTTCCAAGTCCTTGGTCTCTAAGATGCCACCATAAAGGTAGAGTGTGTTCCGTTGGACCGCCAGCATGGTGTTGTAGCGCTCGCACGGGATAGACCGGTCGATTTCTTCCGGCGCTGGCTCTGGAGCTGGAGCCCCTTCTACCGGCGCCACTGGCGTGGGAGGTTGCAGCTCTCCGTCGCTGTTGTACTCGGCGTCTTCGTCGTCTTCATCCCCTGAGGACGCCGAGTCTTGCGCTGGTGTAGGAGCCGCTACAACCGGTGCCGGCTTGGGCTTGCGCCGCCGCCCGCCGGATTTGCCACCCTTGGCTTTCTTCAGGTTGAGCGAGATCCACCTCCCGTTGCCCGTGAGTTGATATCCGAACTGTATGCCTTGCAAAAATCAATAGAGACTATCTCTATATAGGTAATGTCACATACCAGGTCGTTGTAGAACGAGCTGGTCAGAACGTCCTCGACTGAATCATCGTCGAACACCCCTCCAAACAAAACGCCTGTCCACATCGTGATCGGTTTAGCTGATTCACACTACAGCTCATAGTCGAAAGAGAACGAACCCATAGATTTGTTGGCCCAATGAGCCATGGTGGTGCCGCTCCGGAGGCTGGGCGCATAACCGACCTTTTTCCGCTTCTCCCACTTGACGTCCGCCGATGAGAAAGCCGAGCCAGTCTTGACCTCTTCCAGGCGCAAGAGCCAGGTGTCTTCTAGCGGGATGCCCTTTGCTTTTTTCCCCGTGTACTCTTTTGTGTAACCCCCTGTTCTCCGTGATATCGCTCACTCAGCCAGAATATGGCTGAAGGGTAAACGACGGGACGAACCGTGCAATATAGCGCCTTCAGCACAAGGCAAGAAGCTGAAGCCCGACCTGGCCCTCGGTTTCCGATCGACCTCCTTCTGCTGCACCTCGTACCACCGATACTCGCCCAAATCAAACAACCACAGATCGCCCAGGTAGGTCGTCTTGATCCCCACATCTTGAAAGCCACCGAAGAGGACCAAGAAGTTCTTCCAGAGCACCATCCGGTGCCCGGAGCGGGCGGACGGTCGGAGCCGGGTGTCGAACCGCTCCCATGTCAGCGTTGGCAGGTCGAAAGCCCAGAGATCTCGGAAGTGGTGGAAAGCGGTCTGGTTGGCAGAGGCGAACTCGCCCCCAAATAGCCACAGTTTCCCTCCGCCTCCCGGGGTGGGCACCAGCTGGTGAGCGGATCTTGGGGAGGGCGAGTTGGGCGAGGAGATGCGCTTCCACTCGTTCTTGTCTGGCACGAAGCGGTAGAGGTCGTTATAGAAGAAGCAGCTCTGGCCACTGCACACCGTCCACAAACAATTAGAAATGCAAAGGCGCATTTCAAAGTAGAGGAGGGGCGACTTGCTCGAAGAACTCGCCGCCAAAGAACCACAGATCTGGCGAGACGGGACACGGCACCAGCGTGGCATTGGCTCGCCTCGAGGGCGGGCCCAGAGAAGTCTCTTGGGTGACGGCATGCTGCTCTTCCCATTGTCTGTCAACACCCAAACTCTCAGTCTATTCTCCAAATCTGGGTTTGATGCAACTCACATTCTCAGCTCCTCCAGAGTCTTGAGCAGGTCCTCCTCGGTCTCGACCAGCTCGCCCGTCTTCTTCAGCCGCTTCTTCTCCAGCTTGGCCGCTTTGGTTTGCGCCTTCTTCCGCTTCCTGTCCGCAAAACAAAACCAGGGGATCACTTGTTGTACTTTAGGAGATTGAGGAAGGAGGAAAACGGACTGCGCTTTCAAAGCTGCCTTGTCTGGCTTTTTGGCTGGCATTTTCGAGTGTGAAAGCCCAGCGCCCAAAAATTCAAGCTTGTCGTTCGTCGAGGAAGGCAGTGGCAATAGCACAACTCTGAAAACCAAAGAACCACAAAGCAGAACAAGGCAAAAGCAAGGCAGGGGCAAAGCTGGCTGCTCAAGGTCAACAAGCAGCAACGAAGAGTCGGCGAGCGACATTCCCCTTTGGTTGGCAGCTGGTGCCGCCCCCTCGCAGCTTGGTCAAGACATCGATTAAGTCAGGCCACCAAGCCAAGGCGACAGGCCAAGATGGACATGGACTTGGATGAGCCCTCGTTCGACCGGTCTGGTGCGTCTTGCTCCTCCCGTTGACAGGCAGTCTAGATAGCCAAGAGCTGGTACACAGCCTCGTTGGAGCCGATGGACTTGGACCCACAATGGACGCCGCCCAAGCCACCCGCCAAGTCGTTCCCAGTCGCCCCTTCACGCAGCCACAACAGCAGCCGGCCGCCGCTCAGGGAAGTCCTCAAGGCCACTCCTCAGCCACGTTCGCGCTCTCCAGAAGAGCCAGAGGAGCTACCACCACCAAGCAACAGCAGGGACCTAATGCCGTCCGCGTCTTCGTCCAGCAAACAATCAGCGCCGGCGCCAATCGTCTCCTACTCCCAACACAACCACCACTACGCCTCTCCCTCGCCTCCGATCCACCACCAGCAGCCTCACCAACCTCTGCTCAACCCAGAAACGCTGCTCAATTACTTCCAGCTGCTCTTCAACGCCTCGTTGATCCTCATCGCGCTCTACCTGCTCGGCTTGTTCTTGACCACGCTGGCGAGGGACGTGAACGACAAGGTGTCGGCCTACTCGGCGGAAGTGAGGGAGGAGATCTATGCGTGCGCCAGGCACTACCAGCAGGGCCGGTGCGGCACGCCAGAGGTCATTGAGATGGCTTTCAGGCATTGCGAGGGGTGGAAGGCCTGCATGGAGAGGTGCGCTTGTCCCTTTCACCTTCAGATGCTTCAGAATCTTAGCATGTGGCCGAATGTCGCACAGGGACCCGAATAAGATTGGCCGGGCGAGAGTGGGAGCGGAAACGATCGCCGAAGTGGTCAATGGCTTCGTCGAAGTCTTGTCCTTCCGAACCATCGTTCGTCTCCCTCCCTCCCCCAGTGCCTTCCGCGCACAGTCACTGAAACAGGTGGGGGTGGACGAACAGATTTTCTTATTGACGCTGTTCAGCCTGTCCATCTACCTCTTCAACTCGGCCATCTCCTCCAAAAAGCAGCAGTACTCCAACCACCCACCGCCGCCGGGGCCCATGGGCTTACACCCGCCCAACCCGCTGCTGTACCAGGCTCAGCCGTATTGGCTCGGAGCGCCACATTCCGTCCCGCCCCAGCAGCCGCCAATGGGCTTGTCGCCTTCCCCCTCGCCCACGCTCTCAGCGATGGAGATCGACGTCCCGGCGGAAGGGCAGGGGAAAGCGAAGAGGCGGAAAGGGTGGTTTGGCTAGAGCTCGTGGCCACCTTAAACGCTTTTTGTACTTGTTCATTTGGGAACGATCATTGGCATGGCAACATCATCATCTTATGCATCTTTCAAGGGCCCGCAGCAGTGACACGTTCGCAGGGTCTCAGGGTCAAACTCTCGCTTGCGACCAAGGCAGCAATTGCAAAGTACAGAACCGACTTGCGCGAAGTTTCCATCTCTCAAATCTAACTTCTCGCGCGTGAACTGCGCCATTCGTTATCTGTGCGCCCAATACTTCTAGACGTTTTCACGTCTGGAAGAGGTTCGGGCTGTCGAGTCGAGCCTAATAGCAAAATGGTCTGTCGCACGCTCAAGCGTCCGCGTCGGATTCCTCGTCGCCTGTGAATAGACGAAATCACATCAGAAAGCCATAAGCGTGGCCGTCTAAAGTAAAGCGCCTCCTCACCTGAGACCTCCTTGTTCTCTCTCGCCACCCGCTCCATGAGTGCGTTGAGCTCCACGTCGTCGCTCTCCGAGACCGCTTTCGGCTGTGTAGCCATCCGACTCTCGATTAGCCAACTGGCCCACAAGGCCAAAAGAGGGGACGAGAAGGCGCACTTTTAGCTTGACCACGCACTGGCCGCCGTCCTCCTCGATGACCTCCTTGATCCGCTCCACCGCCAACTCCAGCTTCTCGATCGCCCCCGCTTTGTCTGTCGCGTTGGAAATGAGCACGTAGAGCGGCGGGGCGATGAGGCGGATGTCGATGGGGATCACGTCGGTCTTGAGCGCGGCGCCGGCGGCCAAGGCTTTTTGGATGGCGAGCACGCCGGCGTAGGAGAAGCAGGTCAGCTCGATGTCGGCTCGGACCTTGACCGGCTGCGGGGTGAGCCGGCGGGCAATGTTCGCTTGTAGCTCGAGTCGGACGTCTTCTGGTAAGTTGAATTCGGCGAATACTGAATCCGGCTCCCTGTGCGCAGGTGGCTAATGAATCAGAAACAGTTACTGATAGAGGAGGGGCAAGCAACAACGCACGTAATGGCGATTTTGAAGGCTTCGTGGGCGTGGCCGTACTTTTTGTACAGCGGCCACGCAATCATCGAGTTGAGCTCCTCCAGGTCCCGGCCCGTCTTGTCCGCCACGTGCCGCATGATGGAGTGGACGGTCTTGGACTTGTTGTAGCGCTCCTCGCACTTTGCAATGTCCTCCGCGCTCACTCGCCGCTTTGACAAGTCGATGTAGCCTGTGTGAGACGAAGAGCCCAATCAGCTCTTGGAGAAGAACAGATTGAGGTGACGGAAACGCACCTTTTTCCTTGTCGACTCGCATGACGACGACGACCTCGTTGCGGCCGACGCGGATGAGCTTTTGGATGGACCGTATCCGCCGCCTGGACAGCTCGGACAAGAGGATCATGCCTTCGATGTTGTCGTACTCCAGCTGTCCACAGCAGTCGAACAAACGTGAGCACAAAGGTAGTCTCAGAGGGAGGCAGACGCAGACGGACCAGTTTCACATAGGCTCCCATCTCCTGAATCTGCTTCACTTGGACCATCTGTGCGGCACGGTTGTTTTCAAGACCCAATTCAGTGTCTTAAGTAGCCAAGCAGCACGCACGACCAGCTCATCCACCTCCGGAAACCTGCGTTTTCCCAAATTTTGAGTGACGCCCTCGAGCGAGCGGCGGGCGGCAGGGGCCTTTTCACGCACTGGGGTTCGTAGTACCGCATCTTGGCTTGGCTCTCTCCGCTTCTGGAATCGATCGCAGGCCGGTCTTGAGCGGGCAAAGGTGCCAAAAGTGACGGACGAGTCAAGGCAAAAGAATTCGCGGCGAGCGCCTTTTGGCGAGCAGCCGTGAACTCGCTTGCTTCTGGTTGCGCTTCGAGCTTGCGCTCTGGCTTTGATGTTCGACCTAAATGCTCGATGCCGCTGTTGCTAAAGCCAGACAGACGCAGTGGCTCTGGACATTGTCCTGCTCGCCAAAACCTCATGCCGGCCAATGACAGTTTCTGCTTGATCTTCGGCTTGTCTTTCTGTCTCTGGACGTTCTTCAACGGCGCATGGATCCTATCTGATTGCCATTGGTTGGAGATTGGAGGCGAGAGTCGACCTCATCTCGCAATTTGCCACCGCCTTCCTACCTTCTTCGCCTATGATTTGCAGAGTGGGCTTCCCGCAATTTAAGAAAACAAGGCCCACCCCGACCTTCATGATCTAGTAACGCAGGCGTTCGGTTCGGACGAAATCACATTGCAGAGTCTAGGCTCTGACAAGGCAATAAGCTTGCTCAAGGACGAATCCCTAGCCATGATGGACGATATGGGTGGCATCATCAGGGTCGCCGTACAGGACCTGCACCTCCCGTCCTGTATGCCCTGCTGCTTTCTTCCAAGTTGCCTTGCCACCTGTGTTGAGAAGACCCTTGGCGTAGGCCAGACCAGCTTCGCGCTCATGGTTCCAGACGGCCGCTGTGATTGCGGTTCCATATCCCTTGCCATCGCTAAAGCTGTAGATGCGGTGATGAAAGGTGGCGTGCTGGTAGTTCGAGTCGAACATGCGAGAGATCAAGGTGAATCCTTTCGGATCGTCTGCCGACGGAGCGAACCCCACGCCAATGAAGTAGGTGGAGCTGTAACGCAAGCTCATGGCTTCGCCCAAGGCTTCATAGCCCCCCTGCTTTGGAAACTCCCTTGCGATTATGCTCTTCAGCGCTTCGTTATGGGTTTTACTGTCGCTTCGTTGGTACAGTTGGAGCCTCTCGGTATCGGTAATAGAGTAGTAGCGCATTTCGATCTCAGGGGGCTGCGACGAAACCATTGCGAAATCGGAGGGATTTGCAAGCAGCGGTATGGTGGCGACAAAAGCGGCCAGTCACGGCGGCGTCACTGCAAGCCCGGTCTTTTCAACGGTCATCCTCAACGTTATTTGCAGTGGTCAAATTGCACCTACCTGGACCTCTGACTCCGGCTGGCCGTCGGACGAAAGCAAGAAACGGCTTGGAACATTAAGAAGAACGCTGCTCCGGTCTGCTAGAATTCCCTTTGTCCTCGAGAGCACTCTCACTGTCTCAAGGTTCGGTTCACCCAGATTCATAAGTTCCCAAGGACGATTGATGCTCCACATGAGAGCGGGTCGTCAAGTCTACCAGCTTGCATGGGGCGGTTCGGTAGCGACAGGCGACAAATCCCTTCTTTCGGGCTATGGGCGAGACCTCGAAGCAAGCTGGATGCAATAGCTACTAGAGGATCATATCTCGTGTAATTGCCATGTAAACTATGACCGAACGCGAGCGCCCGCCATGGCCACT
Source organism: Cystobasidiopsis lactophilus (assembly GCA_001599975.1). NCBI lineage: Eukaryota > Fungi > Basidiomycota > Agaricostilbomycetes > Agaricostilbales > Chionosphaeraceae > Cystobasidiopsis > Cystobasidiopsis lactophilus. The sequence goes on from BCIO01000002.1 coordinate 1,337,300, forward strand.
CACTTTCCGCGGTGCTTGGAAGAGGACAACCGCCTTCCTCACACTTGCTTCGGCGCTTTGCTGCCTTCTGCTGATCGGCACTTGGACAAGATGTGCCACACGGCTGCTTCCCCTCCATATTCATGAGATGGTTAAAATCGCCACTTTCGGCACGCCCCGCTGTCGGGCAACTCCAAGTCGGGCAAGCTGCCGTCCAAGCAACTGCCTTGACTTTCAACAGTTCAGTCAACTTTAACCAACATGCCCGGACGATTGGAAGGTCTCGCAACCGTGGTGACCGGAGCCAGCAGCGGGAACGGACGCGCCATTGCTCTGGCCTTTGCGAAAGAGGGCGCCCGGGTTCTCTGCCTTGATCTGCAAGCCGAATCCAGATTGGTCGACCACGACGGCAAGGATACCACGGATGCCTTGATTGTCAAATCTGGAGGAACTGCCGCCTTCCAGAAAACGAATGTGACCAGTGCCGAAGATGTGCAAGCTGCCGTCGCCAAGTGCGTCGAGTTGTATGGCCGTTTGGACGTTTGGGTCAATAAGTGGGTCCCATTGTTATCTCTTCACAACGACAACAGTCTTTGAATCCACGAATTGTAGCGCTGGCATCCTCACTGGCTACTGCGTCTTTGCGGACGAGCCTGAGGCCGCTTTCGACAAAATGATCGCTGTGAACACGAAGGGTACTTGGCTTGGTACCAAGTGAGCCTTCTCTGCTGCAGCAAGATGGGCACTGGCTGACAGAGCTTTGCCTCAGATATGCTGCTTTGCAAATGAAACAGCAGACCCCCAGGCAATACGAGGACCACGCCGTGCGCGGTACTATCGTTAACATCGCCTCTGCATCAGGCTTGAGGGCCGATTATGGGCTAGGTGTGTTGCCTTTTGACGTTGCCCATCGACAAGCACCATTCTGACGGTATCGAGCAGGCGGCTATACGGCGTCCAAAGTGCGTGCCAACTTTCTGGGATATTCTTCCTGCTCATACTAAACGCATTGCACGTGCAGTGGGCTGTTGTCGGGATGACGAGATGCGCTGCACTGGACCACGCCAAGGACCTTGTCAACATTTCCAGCGTTTGCCCCGGACCTATCTCTACTCCTATGAATGCAGCAGCTCTTGCAGACCCAGCTGTTCGACAAATGATTCTCGACCGCTCGCCGAGAGGAGATATCGGACAGCCGGCCGATGTTGCTCGCGCGTGCATTTTCTTGTCCTCGGCAGATGGCCAATGGTGCACCGGCATGGAGCTCACAGTTGGTAGGTCATTTTTCTGGATACTTGCTCGGTATGGCTCAATCTGTGTGAAGATGGAGCCTTCAGCATCAAATAAAAGTGGAAGGGCCTGCAGGGCATTTGTACCTAGAGAGTCGCTCTCATGTTCGATCCTTTAGAAATTCCCAGCAAATCGATTACGCATGACTGCGAGGCTCTTGCGAGCATGACTTTGAGTTTGCCACCGTCAGTGTCAACTCGAATTCCAACATCCCCGGTAGCGTCCTCTCAATTCTGGTACAGGCACATCTTTCCCTTACGAGTTGCGTCTCCTTACTGAGCTCCTTGCATTATACTAGAATTAGAGGCCAACTTCCTTGGCGATGCGCTCCTTGTCGGCGCGAATCTGATCCAAGCGCATGACGACGTCCTCTTCGTCACCGAACAAGGCAGCCACCTGATTATCTCTAGAGGTCAGAGACTGGCCTCAAGAGAGGAAGGAGGCAGGACAAGGGACTTACTTCCTCCACTGTGTACGAGGAGCAGGCAGGGCGTTTAGCGGCGCTATTGGGAGAAGGACCAATAGAAAACTCACAAGGAATGAGCTTGGTCTCTGCCACATAGAGATATAGGACGACGGCGCCAAAGGCGTTGATGACGGCAAAGACAATCCAATACTTCCATTCGATGGTGGCCAAAGCGTAAGGGGTGGCCCAAGAGAGCCAGACTGCCGTGAGCTGGATGGACGCTAAGCCGAGAGCGGCGCCCTTTGCGCGCACTACGAATGATATGTTCAATTAGCATTCAAGGAGGCGCAAGGCATCAACGTACAGTGAGATGGCCCTGCCGAAGAATTGGGGTTAATGTGGTCTGAGATGGAAGCTGTGTTTTTCTCACAGATTTCTCCAAAGTAGACGTAATCAGCAGCCTCGCAAAGCAAATAGCAGATGCTGCAGGTTGACAGTCAGTACAGCTTGGGAGGCTGGGTGTGAGGTCACTCACATGTGTAAGTAGATGAAAGCAATGAGGGCTCCACCTCCAGCGGTGACACCAGTGCCAGTTGGCGTGCCGTAATGCTTGTCGAGGGCAGCGATGAAGGACATAGTGACGGCGCAAAGAGCAGACGCGAGGATGATCAAAGGACGGCGGCCCACTCGGTCGAGCAAGTACATGCACAAGAGAGGCTCGAGAGCGGCGATCTAGAGTGATATTGAGCATTGGCATCGGCCCGCAGCGTAGCGACTTACAGTGATCCATCCACCTGCGATGAGCAGCGAGTCTTGTGGAGAGAAGCCGAAGCGAGCATACAGGCTGTTGGAACGGCGGTGTTAGAGCTCATCTTGAAGCCAAAATATCAAGACACTTGCGTGGGACCGTATTGAGTGATGACCTGGATGGCAGTGTTCTGGCCTGCAGCGCCGACCAAGACGGTGATCCAGAAGCGCTTTCGGGTGGATGCTTTCTTGAAGATGCCGATCCAGCTGGCGTCCAATTTGGCATCGAACTCTGCCTGCGCTTTGACTGTAGGCCGCGATGAAGATGTTTTTAGTCAAGCCAATGGCACACAGGAGGTCTTCTCACCTTCGGCAAATTCCTATGTCACAGACCCACTCGTGAGTCAACGCAAGGATGAAAGAGGATTAAGCCATACATTGCGAGCGTAGATGTGGTGTACGTCTGCCGTTGTTGCATGCATTCGCTTGATAATGACGAAGGCCTGGTCGGATTTGCCGTTGAGGCAGAGCCAACGCTGCGGAGCATAACGTCAGTTCAGGCGCTTGCGATTCACCAAGAGGGTCAAACCCACAGGAGTCTCCGGAACTGAAAGAAGATGTTTTGAGAAAGGTGCATGAAAGTGTTGCCGGCAAACGCACCGAAAGGAAGGAAAGCCAAGCAGATCAATGGCATGATCAAACCAAGGATGATGGGCAGGCGCCAAGCGAAGGCGTTCTGTAGACGCGCTAACGTGAGTCGAGGTTTTCGTTAGCGATCATGAGTGACTGACATTGTAGTAGAACAAGCTGTGAAGGCAGTGAGACCAAGTTGGGTAACGACGAGGAAGAAGCCTACCCAACGCCGATCCAAGCCGAAAGAGTGTATCCAACTGCGAATGGAGGTCAGAATGAGCTATCAAAGAGGTTACCGTACCACGTACGGCCAAAAGCCAAACCAACACTGTGCGTGGCAACGATGGATGATCAAACAAATCCGACGTGCGAGCCGTGAAATAACACGTACGTGCCAGTAAGCCACCCGCGCAGTTCTGCAATGGCAACTTCGCTCTGATAGGTCAGAGCCAGGGAAGCCAGCGGCCAGCCTGCGTGCAAGTGGTCAAAATCGCTTGCATGACTTTTGATTTTGAATGTGGCGTACCTCCAATGCCGACGATGATTCGGCTTGCAATGAACACTGTGTTCCGATTAGATACCAATACAGATGGCGCAAGAGAGAGGCTTACTTGGCCAATTTCCCTTAGCAGTCCCGGAGCAGATAGCGACGCCAATGATGTTGATAACGAGAGCAATGCCAATGGCAGGCTTGCGTCCGAACCTCTCCGAGAACATGGCGAGCAGGAACTGTCCGAAGAAGCCTCCCACTTGGTTCGAGCCGACAGTGGCGGCCAAGAGAGCCGTGAGATCAGCGCGTGTCGCAAACCCGAATTCCTGTTGGAACGTAGGCTGGCCCAAACTGGCGGCGATGGTGCTGACGTTGTAGGCATGTGCCATAACGCACAAAGCTGCCCATAAAACGATGCTGTTCAGCCAAGGACTGGCGGCACCAATGTTGCGCGACGAGTGGCGAGCCTTGGTTGCCTCGGTGTCGTACGCGCCCTCTGCGGTCCGCAACAAACCCGGTTTGAGCGAAGCAGACAAAATCAAGACTGGAAATAAACACACCGCTCATTTCAGTCGGGCGGCGGTTGACATCGTTGATGTCGCTGAAACGCTCTTGCGAGTCTTTTTCTTGCGTGGACATTGTGCGGTCGCGAGAGCTGGTGGTGGCAGGAAAGCAACCACCTGAAAATCAGCCCAGACCATGGGAAAACTCGAAGTGTCAAGGGCAGGCTTGGAAGCCCGCGCGAAGGCGGGACGGTACAAGTTCTGGGGAGTTGATCCGCATCCGCAGGCCAGGGGTCGTACTATTACTCCACAAAATCAAGCGACGTCACTGCCCTGGTGAGTGATTTGGGCCAGGTGGCAGCGTGTGGAGGGCGATTTGTGGAGATGGGTATTCAATGGCATTGGCGTTTTTCCTTCGGGGCTTAGCCGTGTCAAACTATCTCGTGTGGCGAAAGGACAGCCAAAGTCAACAAGACACAGCAGAGAGAAATGAAGGGCACGCCCGCCGTTCTTCAAAAGTTTAGACGCCGTCGCCACTTTGCGCCGAGGGTTTTGGGTCGCTTGTAAGTTTTCGCGCGAGGGCTGAACTCCGGCGTTGCAAACGCAGTCAACTCTGGATACTAGTGAAATGGAGAGGGCGCGAAGGCAAAAAGAGAAGCGAAAAGGCTTTGGCCGGCGAGAGCTTCGCTGCGGGCAGGAGGCGACAAACGAGCTCGAGGCGAGGGCATCGCGAGCTTCTGAGTGCACATCGTGGTTCTGGTTCTCTCCGACAACACATTCTTGAGACAAACGAAGAGCAGTACAAGCCAAAAAGCGGGTGAGCTGTTGAGCAGGTGAGAGGTTGTCGAGTTGACGCGGGGCGGTCGATTTGCCACCGACTTCTGGGCAGCAGACTGCTTCAAGCCGGGCTTTCATGCAACTGAAATACAATGGCAGCCCGGGAAGAATTCCAAGACGGGCCGAATCTCAAACCCTTTCATGCGTGGATCCGCCCCCTTGTCGATAGATCGCGCGCGATAGATCCCGTCGCCCTCCACATGCTCGCTTCCTCGGAGTCAGGCCCAAATGGAGGCCATCATCCTTCCCTTCCGACGTTTCCAAATGCCCTTGCTCGAGCGCCACCAAGCCCCCTTTACTCGGACGGAGGAGGAGGCTGGACCAAGTGCGGTTCTGTGATGTGCAGCAAGTTGTGCTCCGGGTCCCTGAAGGTCCTCCATCGGTACCAGGTGCCATTTGGGTGATGCCAGTCGTCTAACCCACGCAAAAGGTTTCGCTCATCAGCCTTTCATTTTTGCCACAACCCAAGAAAGACGCAGAGGACTGACCTCCTTGTGGCTCAGCTTCCCAAGTCACGCCAAGGCCCTCTAGGCGCTTCATCTCCGCGTCCAGGTCGTCCACTGCGAATGCGAACGAGTCGAAGCCGGGCTGAACACCCCAGGTCCATCGTCAGCCGACCATGTGCCATTCTCCGCCAAATGTCAATTCCAATGACTCACTCGGTCTAGCTTGTAATCGCCAGTCCGAGGTGTCCCAACAGGGTGAGGGGAAGGGAAGAGGTCTGAATCCCCAAACCTCAGCTCTCCTCACCCACACCCACACCCAGACACCCACAGATCGTCACGTCGCCAGCTTGGAGCGCGGCCCAGTTCTCTTCTTTCTTATAAGGGAACACTGTCCGGTGCACGAGTGGTCAGGTTTTTGATGCTTTGCGCAAAGGCGAGGAGGGAAAGGGAAACAAACGGAAGGGCAGACCGATGACGCGGTGGTAGAAGTCGACCTGCTCTTAAATTCCCACACATGCACAACTTTAGTACTCTTTGGCGCCCAAAAAGGGATGGGAGGGAGGCGCACTGTCAATGTCGAAGCAGATCAACTGCGTCTCAACTTTTCAGCCCACCGAGCTTCTAAACGCCCACCAAAGGCCCATGGAACTCACGTCTAGGTTATCAATCCGCATCTTCATCTTTGAAACTTCGAAGCTGGTCAAACGAGACCAAGGTGCGAAAGGAAGCGGCGCTATCTGGGGAGGAGCAAGCGAATTTAGCCGCGGCGGCGGCAGGCGATAGTGACCACGCCAACAGTCCTCTCCAAAAGGTCGAACTCCGGGACAGGATTGACAGAGTTTTGGAATGTGAGTGTGTCATCAGAGAGAAGGCATTGCATAGTGTCGAAGTGGAAAGCAATCTTTTGGTTTTCTTTACGAGGCGCAATCTGTGAAGTTGGGCAGGGTGCGCATTCGAATCAGCAGGTGACGCACGAATCAAGTGTCCGACAACCTCACCTTAAATCCCCCCAAAGAAAACAGCGCGATGGGGCCAAGCCTAAAAACCGGCGGACCTGTGAGTCCGAAACCCACTGGTGATCAGCCCATTCTGATTCAAGGGGTGCACTTCAACCAACTCACCTCTCTTTGGAAATCAACCAAAAGAGAGAAAGAGGTAACATCGCGCGCGCCCATCCAGCACCCCCCTGTAAATTCCCAGCCAAAAGCTCAGAAAGAAAAGTCTCCTTTCAAACAGAAGAGGCAAAGAAAACGCACCCTATACAATCCTCCTTTCTTGTTCCCCCTCTCTTCCTCTGCTTCTGACTACGCCCGGGCTTTTGGCTGTTCCCCCTCCCAAAAAATCAGTTCCTTCCCTCCCAAAAAAGAAGAGTCCACACCTTGCACTCGTCCAACACGGTCCCCTCCCGGACCCACACCCCATTCCTCCTGCCCTCCTTATCGCCCGTGCCTTCTTCCAAGAACACGCTGCCCCCGACAGCCATCTTGGTGCCGTCCGGGGAGAAGGCGAGGGTGGACACGGAGCACGGGTACTTGGGTAATTGCCTCAGCCTCTTTTTTCTGCAAAAACACAAGGGAGAGAAAGGTCAGAAGGGGAAGAAGAAGGGAGGGGAAGAGGAACGGACGCGGCTAGATCCCAGATGGCGACTACGCCATCGCCGCCGCCAGTGGCGAAAGTGCCGTGTCTGTTGCGCTTCAACACTCAGTATAGAGACCTTTTGGGAGGGAGAAGAGGTTCTCTAAGAGGAGAGAGGAAACGAACTTGGGGTGGAAGGCCAGAGCGTTGACGGGGAAGACGGTGTCGGTGCCATCGACGACTGCTCTATGACACTGCACCCAAAACAAACACAATCAATATCCCTTTCCAAAGGTTTCAAAAGAGAGAGAGACAGAGAGAAAAGGGAAAGAGAGAAAGAGGACGAACTTTGAAGGCGTATTTCTTAGCTTGCACCTCTTGCTCCTGGTCGAAAAAGTCGACGCTCGCCCTTCCTTCAATAGAGGTGGACACAAAGGCCTCGCCGGTGAGGTTGATGCGGATGGCGCGGGTCATGAACTTCAAGCTGGACTCCCTCGTTTCTGTCGTGAGGGAGCGGAGGTCGAGGACGCAAACGTGGCGGGAGGCGCAGGCGAGGATCAAGGTGTTGGAGTGCGCGTCCATTGAGAAGGCTTTGGACGGCAACGAAGCCTGGTTCACTGGCGAGGAGGAGGGAGAGCGCGGGTCCCAGAGCCGAACAGTCTTGTCCCACGAACTGGTCAGTAGCAAGTCTGTCACTTGGGGTGAGTACACAGGAGTGTGACAGGGAAGAAGAGGAACACGCAACTGGTGGCAGCCGACCAAGAGACGCACCGCACGCCGTCGTCGTGTTGACCCAACAGCGTCTGAGCTCCAGTGTTCACATCGATCCTTTCTCCCTCTTTGTGTTAAGTGATAGTGCTCCTTGTGACAGGTGAAGAAGCAGAACACACTCTCTGACTGCCCGGCCCAAGCCGCCGGTGTACAGTTTATCGCCTTGCACGTTGAACGCAGCGTCGAGCACGGCGTCCGGGTGGGCAAAGCTGGCTTGCACCGTGCCTTGGCTGGTGTTGTACAGCGTGGCCTTCTGTAATGTGACCTTTGATTAAGATATCACACATGTTAGTGACAGAAGAGAACATACGCCATCCCAGGAGGTGGACAGCAAAGCGTCGGGCGAGGTTGGGTGGAAGTGCACGCTGCTCACCACGTCCAGAGGCGCGGGCAGCTCCTTGTCTATTGGTCCATCAATTTAACCTTTCTTATACACTTAAAGGGTAAAGAGAGAGGGTAATTACCTTTGGTCAAATCAGAACTCATTGGAGGATGCTCGCCAACCCTCGCTCGCACCAACAACATTGAAATTGATGCACGGCGCCCCCAGCTCCAGCTCATGGGTTTCATGCGCCTACTATTCTGCAAACAGCCATCTCAAGCGACCAAGCGCCGCCGACGAGGGTGTAAGCAGCGCGAACGAGTCGGTGCCAGCTCGCAGGTTTCTCCGAGTGACGAGTCTCAAAACACATTCAATGATCAAGCGCCCCCTCCTAAGGTTTTTCCATTTCAATCGTATACAGCCGCGCGCAGGGATGGTGGGGTGGTGGTGGTGATGTCGAAAAGCGACATACAAAAGGGAAAGAGATTGAAATCTAAAAGAAGTCTAGCAGCCACCGCGCAGGCGGAGGACCAAGTGCAAGGTCGACTCCTGTTCACTCAAACCACCGGTCAGCCTCGGATAGAGAAGCTCAAGGGTGTGTGGTAACGAACCTTCTGGATGTTGTAGTCGGACAAGGTCCGGCCGTCCTCGAGCTGCTTGCCGGCGAAGATCAAGCGCTGCTGGTCAGGGGGGATGCCCTCCTTGTCTTGAATTTTGGCCTGTGGGCAGCGGTGTAAAAAACAAGGCCAAAACGACCAAGAGTGCGACGCGAGCTCACCTTGACGGCGTCGATCGAGTCGGAGCTCTCAACCTCGAGGGTGATCGTCTTGCCGGTGAGGGTCTTGACGAAGATCTGCATGCCACCACGCAGGCGCAACACCAAGTGCAAGGTCGACTCCTTCTGGATGTTGTAGTCGCTCAGGGTGCGGCCGTCCTGTACAGTCAAGCGCCATAAGATTCGAGCGAACGCGAAAGAGGGTAAAGCGGTTGTCGTACCTCGAGCTGCTTGCCAGCGAAAATGAGGCGCTGCTGGTCGGGCGGGATGCCCTCCTTGTCTTGGATTTTGGCCTGTGAAGGTGCTGTCAAGGACAAGGCCACAAGGACCAAGAGTCCGACGCAAGCTCACCTTGACGGCGTCGATCGAGTCGGAGCTCTCAACCTCGAGGGTGATCGTCTTGCCGGTGAGGGTCTTGACGAAGATCTGCATGCCACCACGCAGGCGCAACACCAAGTGCAAGGTCGACTCCTTCTGGATGTTGTAGTCGCTCAAAGTGCGGCCGTCCTGCACGACACGCGATCAACATCCGCGCGGGTGCGTGGATACGAGTAAAGCGATCAGCGTACCTCGAGCTGCTTGCCAGCGAAAATGAGGCGCTGCTGGTCAGGGGGGATGCCCTCCTTGTCTTGGATTTTGGCCTGTGAAGAACAGCGTTAGGGACAAGGCCACAAGGACCAAAAGTCCGACGCAAGCTCACCTTGACGGCGTCAATCGAGTCGGAGCTCTCGACCTCGAGGGTGATCGTCTTGCCGGTGAGGGTCTTGACGAAGATTTGCATGCCGCCACGAAGGCGGAGGACGAGGTGGAGGGTGGACTCCTTCTGGATGTTATAGTCGCTGAGGGTGCGGCCGTCCTGTACGAGACAGCCTTAGAAATCCGCGCGAACATGGATCAGGGTAAGGCGAGGTGCGTACCTCGAGCTGCTTGCCAGCGAAGATCAGGCGCTGCTGGTCGGGCGGGATGCCCTCCTTGTCCTGGATCTTGGCCTTGACAGCGTCGATCGAGTCGCTCGATTCGACTTCCAAGGTGATGGTCTTCCCAGTCAAGGTCTTGACGAAGATCTGCATGCCACCACGGAGGCGCAGGACCAAGTGCAGGGTCGACTCCTGAGCACGAGCATCACTAGTTGAGCCCAACGAACGGGAAGCGCTAAGGGAGCGAGGCAGCGCACCTTCTGGATGTTGTAGTCAGACAGAGTCCTGCCGTCCTCGAGCTGCTTGCCGGCGAAGATCAAGCGCTGCTGGTCAGGGGGGATTCCCTCCTTATCTTGAATCTTGGCCTGTTCGCGCTCGATGGCGTGAGTTTGGGCCCCCTCTGGTCTGCCAAGCGGCTCGGACAGTGGCTTACCTTGACGGCGTCGATGGAATCGGAGGACTCGACCTCGAGGGTGATGGTCTTGCCCTAGACGCAGCCGAAGGGGAAGTCCGAGTCAGGAAGGTGGCGGAATGGTCTGCTCGCCGCGAGCACTCACGGTGAGGGTCTGTAGGGCGCGGCATCAGTGTCTGCAGCATGCTGGGAAGTAGGCCAGACCACGAACCTTAACAAAAATCTGCATCTTGGAGCTCGATGTGGATGTTCTGGATCAAGGGAGGGCCCCTCCCGTTTTTGGGCTGACAGCACGTTGGCTCCACTCATGGGACACGTTCAAGGCGTCTCAAGGGCGTCACTACGAGCTAGGAATGACTATACAAGACGCCTTTACGAGGTCCCGTCCCAGCGCAGAGCCCCCAACACCGTCCAAGCAGCTGACATTCCGGTCTTTCGCCACCCGCTTGTTGTCCAGAGCCAGGTGTGGCCAACAGCACTGGCAGTGAGTGCGAAGGGCAGAACACGTTGGTAAGACCCTTCCCGCGCGCCTTTACTGGTCGTCCGATGGGAGAAGGAGGATGGGGCGACCATGACAGTGGCGGTGTTCGCCGCTGGCCGTGGAGAGCAAGCGAGAGCTGCATCACTTTCCATCAGTAGCAGGCGACATCCGCAAAGAAACTTGACATGTCTAGCAAGGGGTTCATTGGACGCAACCGAACATAGGTCTGCCCGATGCTCCACTGAACGCGGTCCCGCCCAAAGGACCGCCTTACGAGCGTTCACCACGTCCACGAGTTGAATGCTCGGTATTATTTGTGATCAGACAGCAGTAATAGAGGCACATGAATGCGGAAATCGAGGCGGGAGAGAGCAGGCTCGTTCGGAAAACAGCATTTGACGCTCCAGCACGACGAAAAAGACGTCGGTTCTTCGCACTTTCAACAGACACGATCCATAGCTTAGGCATCTCCAAGGCAGCAGCATGCCCGAGGGGACTTTCCAAAGTCCGCGGGTCGGTCGTGTGCGGTCAAAGGCCGCTGAGGGCGCAAAACTGCTCTCGTCCGCCACCCTCCACCTCGATTCGGCTTTTGTTTGATTTGAATACTCTGATGAGTAGAAGAGAGTAATCCTATGAGGTAGAACCATGTTGCCTGCAAGGCAGATCGGGCCAGCAAGCGAATTCCATGGCTCCCTCGATCGGCATTGTGCGCTCTCAATCTCATGCATTGATCGATCTCATGAAGTTGTCAACAGCTCGGAGGTGGCATCTCGGGCCTGGCAGCGGCCTATCACCTTTCAAGATGGATGCCCCAAGCCTCGATTCGGCTATTCGAAAAATCGTCTCATCTGGGAGGATGGATACAGACCCACAAACCCACGGTCAACGGGCAGTCAGTCGTCTTAGAAGGTGGTTGTAGGACGATGCGGCCTAAAGGACCATCAGGCTGGGGCGCCATCTCTCTAGTTTGTCCCCTTGCTCGCCAGCATGACTGTGGCTGACGGCGCATTTCTGCTAGATCAACGAACTCGGGCTGGCCGACAGGGTTCAAGTCAGCCTCAGAGACTCTGATTCCGCTCAACTTCGCTGGCTCTACCTTCCAAACGACACCTTTGGCCTGATGCCCTCCAGCTTTGCCCAACTGCAAGACGCCATCAAGAACCCTCCTTTCGACGTGCTTCCCAAGCGCCTCTTTCTAGAACCTTTTCAACCCGACTCGGGCTCGCTGGACGAATCCGTTCACGACTTTTTCAGTCGCCGGCTCGGGCCCGAGCTGACGGACTCGGTGGTGACCGCCTTCCTCCACGGCGTGTACGCCGGGGACGCGCACAAGCTGTCCATCCGGTCTTTGATGCCCAAGATGAAGGATCTGGAGCTGGTGTACGGCAACTTGTTGAATGGGGCATTGAACAAGGGGTTGGAGTACTTGGTCCGAAGCGTTTTCAATACGCCGCAGCAAGACACCAAGGACGCCAACCGGTTCAAAGCCAACCTGGATCCAGCTTTTGTGGGAAACCTCGAAGCGGCATCGCACTGGTTTCTGGACGGTGGCATGCAGGCTCTGCCAGACCAGCTGGCGCACAAATTGGCAGAGGCGCCCAATGTGCAGGTTCACACCAGTACCGATATCCTTGGCATAGAAGACACACATCGAGGCTTCAAAGTGGGTCTCGGCGCAAAGTTTGGAAAGACCGTTTCTCAGCTATTACTTCGCTTGCCACAGCTCTCCACCAAGCAAGGCGAATACCGGGTGGACAAGCTCATATCCGCCACTTCCTTCAACACTTTACGCTCCTACCTCTCACCTCTCCAAGACTTTCCGCGACAACCTGCCGTCTCAGTCGGCGTGGTCAACCTCGTCTACGAAGGCCAAGTCCAACCTCTGCCCGGCTTTGGTTACCTCATTCCCACCAACGTGCCCGAACGGCTCAACCCTGCTAGAGCACTAGGGGTCGTTTTCGACTCCGAGTCAACGCGGTCCTCAGCCGACCAACACCTGACCCGGTACACCGTCATGCTCGGCGGCCACCACTGGGACTCGCTGCCCTCCCTCCCCAGCGCCGACCAAATCCTCAAAAGCGCTACCTCCACCGTCAAGGCGCACCTTGACATCTCCCAAGAGCCGGCCTACTCCAAAGTCTGGGTGCAGAAGAACTGCATCCCGCAATACCACGTCGGTCACCACGACTTCTTGGAGGACCTCAAGCGAAAGCTGGTCAAGCGCTATCCGGACGACAAGCTCGGGATATTAGGGTGCAGCTACGAGGGCGTAAGCGTCAACGACTGCTTGTACGAAGCGCGCAAGCTGGCCTTCAAGTGGGCCACCGCGTAGATCCTCGTTTTTGATTGTGCCTTCAAGGCCAATGGGGGTATATTGAAATGCAGTGGATATCTGCTCCCCGTGTCTCTTTTGCACAATGCTTCGTCCCTGATTTCCACTCTTGCGTGCGTGGGGGTTCATCATTTGCCTTCAAAGGCCGCCGTCAAAAGCACATGCAGGTTGAAATTGCGCTATTCGTGAGGGTGGTGATACTGGACATTAGTTGGGGAGGCGGAGGTGGTGCTCCTAGTCGATCAGCGATTTCGACTTGAAGTACGCCCTTAGGTACCAGATCTGCCAAGTCCCTAGGGAGACCAATGTGATGACAGTGATGAGGGAGAACATCTTGACTCGACCGTTGGTGGACTCTGTGCGACGCCACAAGAGCGACATCAGCCCTGGGCAGCTCGATGTAGGAGGGAAGGCTCGACGCACCGTTCGTGTCCCTCATCCTGGCCTCTCGTCTTTTGAGGTAGTTGAGCTCGTCCACAATCTCCTTGACGATCCCCTCCAGCTTGCGCATCTCCACCTCCAACCCAGAGAGCGATTCTGTGAATGACCAATATCAAGGCTCATCCTCCGCACCAAACGGGATGGGGTGAGCCGGCCACTCACCCTGCTTTGCTATCGCGTTGTAGTCCACTGCGTCTGCGCCAATGTCCACGTCCAAGTCGACGGAGCGCTTGTACTGGTAAGCGTCGTGCTCGTTGATGTCTGTTCACGCAGCGCCAAGTCAGCATATCCCAAGCAGTGCCCAAATGCATGGAGCAGCACGAACGGCCGTCCAGGTAGGAGCGGAAGCAGACCCCGAGGTCGGCGTCGGCGTGGGTGGTGATGGCCATGCGCGTCTCGCCGTGGATGTCCTTCTTGAACTGGTAGACGTTCTTGTGGTTGCTGCCGTCGAGCACCTCCATGTCGACCCGCGTATTGGGCGCATTCAACACGTTAGCCGAGATGACGACGAGCGAGTCGGTCAAAGCGTAGTTCCAGATGCACTTTTGCGCTGGCGAGTGCGACGGCGTGATCTGTGCGGCAATTGCTCTGTCCAGAGACAAGCGCTCAATGCAGTAGGAAGCCAGACGCACATCAAACTTGACAGCCCGGGCCAGAGCCACGAGCGAGAGCACCAGCGGAAGCCTCATCACGGTCGACGCGGAGAGAGCGGTTGTCGACCGACCATGGCGACCCAAGCCCAGACTTCGCTCAACTTTGATGGTTTGCTCAGCTTACCTCACTTCATGTCAATGATGTTGCTTGATTGGGGCTGAAACAGATATAATCTTTGAGCTGCAGGGCTTTCGTGCGTCTCTCTTGGGCTTGACCTCTCGTTCCCGCTCTGACAGTTCGTCCACTTAGTCGAAGTCGCTATCCACTACATCCTCTACGTCCGAGGTGTCTACCCTGCAGGTAAGCCTGCCCAAAAGAACGCCCGAGAAGCGCCTTCTGTTTGTCAAACCGTCCTCCTCACACACTGCCTCTTGTCTTCCTTTGGCCATCTTTTCCAGACCTCTTCGACCAGTACAAGAAGTTCGACGTGCCAGTGTGGAAGTCCCGCCACCCCAAGCTCAACGCCTACGTGGCCGAGATCGTCAAGTCGAGTATTGACCGCATTCAGTCCGTTCGTGTCGCCTTCTGATCCCTTCTTTTGGACCTCTTCGCATCTCATTTGCGGGCTCTTAGGGGACGGTCAAAAAGTTCGTGGTGGCCATCAAGCAGGTAGCCGGCGACGAGGCGCTCGAGCACTTTGTCTTCAACCTCACCTGGGTCAAGCCGATCAGCTACTTCCAAAATGCCTCAGCTAGGCAAGGGTGGGTGAACTTTCACTACTTATTTCTCTAGACATGGCTTTAGAAGAACGAACCCGCAGGTGGCAAAGTGGAATTCTGTACAGCGAGCTCGAGGTGAAGCTGCGGGCTTTCTTGGTCAAGCTGTCAACCTTGGACGCCCAGCTGTTGGAGCTCCCTCCAGGCAAGCTCTTTCAATTTCAACTACCGGACGTGGCCCTAATGCTGCGCTCTTGGCTTGGTCGTAGATCTCACTTTCAGCATCTTTCTCGAGCTCCACGACAATAGCGAGCCGCCGCTCCAACCTGATCCACTGACTGTACGTAGTCACAGATCTTTCCGCTTGAAGAGCAGTTCTGAAGAAGAAGCAATAGGGAGATCCATCGCCTTGGCAGCCGGCCAACATGGCTCAAGCCCGCCAAGTCGAGACCGTCGATCCCAACGACCGCCTGCACATACTCAAGCGGGTCACTCTTGGCATAATTGATGTAAGACAAGAGGATTTTCTTTGGATTATGTCCTGAGCCCGGTGACATGACAGCTGGAGATGGAAGTCGAGGAGAACAGCAGCAAGCTCCCAGCCTCGAACAGCATATCGTTGTCTCAGCCCGTCCCTCCGCGCTTGGACTCTGATGGAGACGAAGAGATGATGCCGGCGCCCGCTGCCAAGAACAAGGGTAAAGGAAGGGCTTTCGACTGAACCAGCTGACTTTGACCCTGTAAGTTCAGCCTTGGTCGGCTTCTGCGTGGTGCGCCAGTCTTGACACACAAACTACAAGGTACAACCGCCACGACGGTAGCCTCAAACGCGGCCCTTTCCTTACCGGGCCGGGAAGGCCTGAGGCTTCGTCTTGCCGTCCGAAACCTGCAAGACGACTTGTAAGCATTCCGCAAGTCGAGCCGACGTCGGTATACGAAGTGTTACGACGACAACGGTCCGGTGTACAGCGCTCCTCGGTTGTCGACATTTTCGAAGCGCCCCTGCCTGGACAAGCGGCCTTGCGGGCAGCCGCACCTTCGAAGCAGCCGTATCGGCGACCTTCCCTCCGAGCTCAACGTAACTCTGCTCTGCTCCGCGGAAGAAGCAGTACGGTCGCCAGTGGCCAGCCCTAGCTGCTACCGAGGAACTGCTCAAACGCGGTCCAAGACACTGTTGCGACAGCACCTCAAACGCCGTTTCCGCCGTCTTCAGAAGACGACTTCTGGACCCGTCTGCAGGAGTAGTGTCTCACCCCGGCTTCTGGCCATTGACCGGGGCGCACTTGCGACGGCCTTCTCCCTGCCTCTCGCCTCCTCCAGCGGCTGGTCGACCCCCGCAGCTCGCGCTTTCCCCTTGTCAATACCTTCCACTTCCTCTACGGACCCCCTCGTTCAAGGGGGGCTCGAACGTCAGGTTTCAAGAAGGCCGGCACTCTGAAGACTTCTCAATGGAGAATGCTCCTCTGACACGACTGGCCTCGGTGCGGAAGACTGGACTCGTCACGACTGTACTTCGCTCTCTCTTAGCTCCCACCAACTGGCCGCTTCTCTCACCCTTGCAAGCCCGGGCAGCCGGCGACCAGCCTCAAGCGCAGGATGCCACCACTGTACCGGTCTTACACGGCACCAGACTACCCCAGCCCCGCGCCGAATCTCGACTCGTACTCCAAGAAGAAGAAGCGACCAGACTGGCTGGCCGATGCGCTCGACCACGACCTACGAGCAGACGAGCCGCCACGGCACTGGCGGAGTCCGAACCTGGCGGTGCCGCCGATGCCGTCCGCCGCGCCCCATGCATCGGCCTCGAACACTCGGGGTCGGGGCTACACCATTCCAGTATCTCGAAGGGACGAGAGGACGATGCCGAGGTATTTTGAAGCGCCCGACAACACCTGGCCAGGGCGCCGCGGAGGGGAAGGTCTCCGGAAGGAGTCAAGGGCCAACTTGGTCGCCTCGCCAGGAACGGCGGAAAGCTGGGAGGACTCTTCCGCTTTGACTGGGTCGAGTGGGAGTAGTGGGAGCAGCAGCAGGAGCGCAGGGAAACCCAAGTTCCAGGTTCGTCTTGCCGTCGAGAATTCCCTCGAAGGCCGGCGAGTAACTCATTGCGACCTGGCCACCACTACAGAGATTCCAGCCGGTCTCCGTATCAATAGAACGGAGATCCAAGAACCCGTTCAGCTCAGCGAAAAAAGTCAAGCAGTACAGGGCCATTGTCGTCGACTGCCTCGACGAGGTGGGTTCATCTCCTCCTCCACTCTCAGAAAGCTCTCTGAGCCAGTCTGCAGTACACCTTCTCTGTACGGCTATTACCTAAGGACTATCCGCACCTGGCGGCGCAATACTATAGGTGCGCTCTTTTGTTCTTGGGCGCTCTCTTCTGCATGCTGACTCTCTCGCTCACAGGTGGAATTGGTGAGTTCTGTTGTGCCAAATCTGGATTGATTGTATTGATTAACAAGGGGCCCTCATCAGGTACCATGGTTCAAGAGACGCCGCCATCCGAGAAGGGCAAAAGGCGCACGCTGACGGCAAATGGGAGCTGGTCGAGCGCGTGCACATCTCCCAGCTCACGCGCGCCTCCCGCAAGGTCGTCTTGGAGCTGTGATCGGCCGGCAGAACCTACAGCACAAAACCTTTTGTTCGCCCCCCGCCTCGTTTTGGCTTGCTTGAACGGGAAGGACTTTTTTATTCGGCCTCCAACACTGTGTCTGCTCTTGTCCCGAAGCTGGGTCTGTAGCATCGTGTACATCTTGCAACGAATGTGGTCTTCAGGCAGGACAAATGGTTCGCGCGGGCGGCCGCGGGCTAATGCAGCTGATGCGAGCGATAATGAATTACAGGCGGTCTTGCCGAAAGAGGGCTCTGAACGAATTAGCGCTCTTAAATGAGTCATCGCTGGTCGCGCGAGCTGACGCTGAGCTGGCGATCCACACTACTCGGAACAGTCGCCGAGCCCAAGGGGAGGCAGCATCCTCTGCCGGGTGGCGCGCCTGGGATTTGCCAAACCTGGGGCGCGAGCTATAATTGCTGGCAATCTGCTGAGCCTGCGCGAAATGACGCTAAGATAGAGTTGCCAATTGCAGGGTGGCTGGGCGCTGCCTTTGCTCTTGCCAGCTGGGCATCGGCAGATTCGCTGCTTGCGTCCGATTTTAAGCTCTTTGGCCACCAGCCAGCAACCTTGTCCACTCCCTGCTTCCGGTTCTTTGGCGCGCGCAAGCTTTTCACGAGCGCACTCAGCTCTGCTTCTCCCCGTCGCTGGTCGACACAAGCACAAGAACAAGGTGAGCGCTGATCAACCCCTTGGCGTGACCCGCGTTTTTTTAGAGTTGTGCCGAGAAACCTTCTTCCCTCTCCCTTTAGCTTTGAACGACGATATTCGCCCCTACAGCGCTCTACTCGCAGGGAGGCAGGCACCTCTCTTGATCCTAAGACAGCAGGCCTGCCCCAAAGGACGCACCGAACAATAGCCCGGCGCAAGAGAACACCTCGAGCCCTCTGCTCTTTGTCTCGCTCGCGACACATTTGACTTGGCCCTCTTCAACACCGCACCGTTGCCTCGCTTTGGTTCATCGCTCAACACCTGCCGTTCACTTGTTTGGATCGCAACCACCAGGCAGTCCACCTCGCAACCTTTGACCAAGGGGAGGCGCGTTCGACCGCATCAAGCCTCTTGCGTTTTGGCCTGGCTGACCGCACACCCTCTTCCGCTCGCTGTTTGATGGCCATCTCTTTCTCTCCCTTCCCTTCATACCTGGGCGACATGCCGGACCAAGACGGAGCAACAGCGGCGCCGTTGGGCATCACCTTCATCTCACCTTTTGCGTCGGCCTCCGCCAGCCAACCCATCGCCCTGCCCTCGGTCCCTGCGCCTCGCCGCCCTCTGGCGCCCACCTCCGCCGCCTTGAACGCACCCGAGCTCCCTCAGGCCCGCCGCGTCTCGCATGTGGACAACATCAAGGTGCTTAAAGACCGGCTGGTCGACGATCGCCGCCGGGCCTCGGTCGACGTCGCTTCCCTCTCGCCGCAGATTGCGCAAAACTGCAGCAACAAGCGCCTCAGGACGGACGACGACTCGTCCGCGGCCACCGCTGCGGAGCCCATCCCAGCGCATCGCAAAACTGCCTCTGGCGGCCGAGAAGCCATGTTCGTTTCTGCCCCTCATGCGGCTGTGTTTACGCCCTTTTGTGGCCTCCAAGCTCACACGGTTATGTACACAAAAGGTTCGCGGACCATTTGACGGCAATCTTGCACCACTCGCTCTCGTTATGCAACGGCAAAGGCGAGACCTCGCTCGACCTCTTTGCTCGCGGCGAGGTGTCCCCCATCTCGACCCCGTCCGAGCAACCGCCCTTCTCCGACTCTGGCTCCGTCATGTCCACCTCCCCCTCCCTCAAAGACACCAACGACTCGTACTTCACCCACTACCGGATCAAAAGGGTGCCCAGCATCCCCGGCATCTCCGCCTCCAGGCGCCTGCGTCTCATAGAGTCCATGCAGCAGTGGGGCTTCAACGCGCTCGAGCTGGACCAGGACGAGCTGTGGGAGTGCGCCTGCATTATGTTCGAGGGCTGCATGCGCATGGAAGGCGTCGAGATCGGGGTCGACCTCGGTCCGTTTCAAAGTTTCTCTACCCCTTTCCGTCTTCCACCTTCTCACAAGTCATCGCAGGCACCATTCGAGCTTTGATCTACTCGCTCCGGAGCGCCTACCACGCCCGCAACGGCTATCACAACTTTGCCCACGCCACCGACGTCTTGCAAGCCATCTATTCCTTTTTGGTCACCTTGGGCGTCCTCCCGCCGCTCTCCATTCTACTGACCGATGACGATGGCACCAAGTGGCAGCGCTCGTCGAAAGTCGAGGCGACGGGCGGCATGGGCCAGCTGCTCCGGCCGATGGACGTCTTCAGCTTGATGGTCGCCGGCATTGGCCACGACGTTGGCCACCCGGGCTTGTCCAACGCCTATATGGTCAGTTCTTTTCCGCATTTCAAGGATCGCGCCCTGGGAGACGCAGATGGCTGATTGCAATCGCGACCAGGTCAACGCAAAAACGCCCTTGGCCCAAGTCTATGGCGACAAGTCGGTCCTTGAAAACTTCCACACTGTCACCTTGATCCAGATGCTGCGCAAGTATGGATTGGGGCACCTCTTCGGCGCCGCCGACAAGCGGCCGTCGATCAATGACAATGGTGAGCTTTCGCGGCTCCTCCAAAGATAGCTCTTTCTGACAATCATCACAGACTGCCGCAAAGTGCTCTTCGCGTCTGTCTTGGCGACAGACATGAGCCGGCATTTCCCCTTTGTCGCCAAGCTCCAAGACCTGTCTCGCTGCTTTCACGAACACGAGCTACGGACGACCGGCCTGGAGGAGGACCGCCTGCTTCTCTGCTCGGGCTTGATGAAGTGCGCCGACATCTCCAACCCGACACGGCCGCACCATGTCGCCAAAGCCTGGTCGACCGCCCTCCTCGAAGAGTGGAGCGTGCAAGCCAAGATCGAGGAAGAGTTCCAGCTGCCGGTTTCCGTCATGATCCTCAATCCGGAGGAGGCCAAGGCGCAAGCGAAATCTCAAGTCGGCTTCATCAACCTCTTCACCCAGCCGCTGTTCGACTCCATGGCTTCGTTTGTGCCAGGTGCGTCATTGTCCCTCCTCTACCTCCGTGATATCTCTTCTGACCCTCGTTCACAGAATTTGACGTCTATGCCAAGTCGTGTCGAGAGTGCCGACGGGAGTGGGAGGCCATCGTCCTCGCCGACGAGCCGCTCTACCGCAACCTGCCACCGGCCTCTCCGACTGTCATCGCTCCCTCCCCAGATTCGACGCCGCGGCTGGCCAGCGACTCGCGCTTGTCGGCCGATGCGCTGGCGGCCAAAGACCGGGCAGACGGCTTCCGCAGCTCTCGGCGGCCGCGACCGCCCAAGCTCAACTTCATGGGCCAGCGCGATATGCGTGGGTCCTTCGACTCGGCCATGTCGTCCTCCGGTGCCCTCTCGCCTAGCTCACCGCTCTTCTTGACCAACACTCGCCTCTCGTCCTTCTCTTCCGCCTCCTCCTACTCTTTGGCCAGCAACACCTCGTCCAGCATTGGGCGCTCGGGCTGCACCGGCGTCTGCGGCACCGTCACCGCCAAGTGCGCCAGTTGTGCCGCAAAAGAAGCCCGCGAGGCCGCCAACAAGCTGGCGGTCGAGGGCGGCGTCCCAGTTCCTCGCCGGCGGTCGTCTCTGATCACCGACGCGGCCATGTACGCCGACCGAGAAGTGTGCGAGATATGGCCGCCATACGTCTTCTGCCCCCAGTAACTTTCCTCCACCCTCAGTTCGGTCCTCCTCCACTTGGTTGTTCATCGCTGCATCGTCTGTCACCACACTCCTGTATCACCGCTTTCTCCCTCGCAACGCACTTTTCCTTGGATCCCCGCCCACTTTATCATCGTTATATGTAGTCATGCTCGCCTCCCTTTCCTCTCCCGATCTTCCCACTCGGCTTTGGGTCTTTCCGGGCGGCGGATTTTTGCTCATGGGCACTGTATCCCCCTTGTTCTGCTCCTTGCTTGTGGGCCAAATGTGAATAGTATCCACTGATTGTAGAATCGTTTTATCCCTTTCAACTTTGCCTGTCCTCAATCTCTTGCCTGAGCTTCCACTTGAGGGCGCGACTGGCCAAATTTGAGAGACCACTAGAGTTCCTTGCATCTACGGTATGGTGAAGCTCATCAGTGACAGGACATGCCCTTCAAATCATCTTGCCCTGTTGAAAGTGGCAGCTCCCGGTGGAGCACGAAATGCCCGACGAAGGCTCCCCTGTTTTCGAGATCAGCTTGGCTGTGTCGTATCAAAGTAGCATTCCCTTACGATAGCACAGAGAAGATGAGCTAGAGCACACAGAAAGTCAGGCGAGGAGTGACCAGCAGGACTGCGTGGAGCTTACATAGCTATTGTACGTCTGGCTCGCTCACAGTAGTCAGCGGCTGGGACATCCTGGGCCTTGAAACGGGAGACCTCACCATGATGACCAGCATCAAGAAAAAGCTGAGCGCTACATTGGAGACGTAAAGAAGACTGCGTGTCAGCTGCTGGGCTGAGCTGAGGCGGATACAAGGCTGGCCGTATTTAGAAACTGAGGCCGCGACATTTGCCTTCAGCAAAGGTGATCGCTCAGCGCTGGACGACGACGACTCGCCCAGGTTGGTAGTATCAAGAGCAGCGGGGGTTGGAGAGAGGGCGCGCCGTCGCTTCGAGCTGTCAGGCTCGCCGCACAACTGCAAGCGAAGTCGTTGTTCGTGCGCTTGAGTGGTCTTATCAACTAGAGTGTCAGGGTATGTGGGCTTGGGCTGCCTGGAGGGACGCTCACCACCCGAAGCTGCTCGTAGCCGAATGCCAATGCGAAGAGCGCGAGCATGTAGAACAAGAGAGTCGCGTCGGAGTGCACCCGGAATGCAGCTGTTTGACTATTTTCAGATCTCTGTCCGAACGCATTTACATTGGACATGTCCACCAACGGAAAACGATGCCTGCCCCCAAGTCGGTGTGAGAACAATGTCCGACCTCGCTCAGCACAGCCAGCTCAGACAAGACTCACAGGTAGCTTCTTTGTCCGAGTTCCATAGCACTGATGACGAGAAAGATGAACCAGGCCTGCGCTCGTTGTGAGAAGACGCGCTTACTTTGCATCTTGCAGAGCATGTTGCCCATCCCCCCTCCGTGGTCCATACCGCCGTGATCTCCTCCCTGGTCCATGCCACCGTGATCCATTATGAAATGCCCGAGGGTAAGTGGGCTTTGTGGTTCGCCGGGTTGAGGGCTCACGGTTGGACACGGCCAACTTGAAGTTGAAGAAGTGCCTCAGCTGTGACTGGCGCTGGTGGCGTGACGCAAGAGGTGCGACAATAGTGGACTCAGCAGCAGTGGATGCTGTGTAGAACTGCAATAAATACAAGGTCTAAGACTACTTTGATTGCCAAACTTCGTTCAGCCAAATATCGACTACTTCAAGAAGATGAAGACCCTCTGGCCATAAGGACCCTTCTGCTTTGGATTTTTCCGCATCATGCTTGGCATCATGGAGCAGATACACGCTAGCCTTGACGCCACCATCGTGAAGGAATTGGCGAAGAGCAACAGAGTCTTGGCATGGAATGGTATCGTCAGCGGAACCCTGTCCAAAGAGTCAGACACAGATGGAGAAACTCCAGAATCATCAACACACGTGTAAGAGTAACGTAGTAGGCCACCTCGATAGCTGTTCTTTGGTAGCAAGCATTGGAAAAATTCGTTCGAGTTCGGCGACCCCAACCAATTTGCGCTTTAGGTACGCATCACGGGCTTTCCGGTTCGCGATCTTGTGAAACGTGATCCGAACAAGATTGGAAGACCATTTCCTGGGATCGGTGACGGCCCTTTTGATGTGATGGCGGGGATCGAAAGGAAGGCGGACACGTTCACCCATCAACATATCCAGCAAGTCCGAGGTTCCCAGCAAGGCATCGTGTCTGCGCTGCCAGACTCTCCATATCACTTGCCGTGGATGGCGTTTGCCAATTTCTTTCAACAGCTGGGCAGAATCGGCCTTCGCCGCGTCCCTCGACAAATGAGCCAATGGCATGCGCGCCTCGGGTCGCTCGGCATTGAGGAAGAGCAGATCTTGAAGGTGCTCGTTTTGCAGTGCCAAGGGCAACAACTTTTGATCATCTTCCTTTCGGACGCCCGCGAAGAAAGGCAATCCATCGGCAAGCTGCCTTGGACGCTGCGAGGAAGTAAGACCAAGACAGAGACAAGACATTTATTAGGAACGAACAAAACTGCCGCCACCCAATCCCATTAGGGACAGGACACCAACGGGGCGAGGGTCTTCCGAATGCATGGCGCCGAAGAAGGCCAAGAGAGCGCCAGCCGAGGAGCCGCAGACAATGAGTTTTGTGTGATCTATGGCACGCGAAAGCTCTGTCTTGATATGATTAAGGAGCTTCTTGACGTCCTCGATGAGATCGAAGGCAGACGCCTCCGGCAACAAGCGATAGTCAGCGGAGATGAAGGCCGCTCCATGATGCTTGACTGCCAGGTTGATGAGCCACTGGGGAACAACGGATTTATCGTAGGCCGTCAGGGAGCCGCCATGCCAAAAGACAATGGCTGGGACCTGGTCCGGAGAACAATGCTCTGGGCATTGTTCGACTCTCCTGGGTAGTACACGTCGGCAGTCAATTCTGGCGCAGTATCAGACTTTCGAGAGTAGACGATCTTCAAAGGGCTATGGTCGTGGGTGCCGGAGTGCATTTTGGTCAATGGATGCAGAAAGGACTTTCTCTCGACCTCGAATTCGAGAGGGGCTGTGCATCGACAGGCTTGACATCCTGACAGACTGCTGAACCAGACAGCGGTATCATTTTGAGTCTTATACCCAGACAAGACATAGGAAGAGCCTGGGCTCCGCTCCCGATGCAAAATCGTCTGGCAGGAGGGATTTGCCACCAAACTCGCGGGTTATGGTATTTCTAAGTCCGCACAAGACAAGGTCCTATGGACGAATGAGACACGATATCTTTCAGTCGATGGCTCATAGTAGAGGGGCACTTGGTTTTCAACCGCTTTTGCAAGTACCATCTAGATGAAGTTTTACTCCTCGGGCTCCTCATCCATCCAGCTTGGCATATCCACGTAGCGTCGGACGCACTCGACGACGAAAAGCGAGTAAGCGAGCATCAACAACCAGATGAGACGTCCGTTGAGCAACTCCAGTTTGATCTAACAGAAGTTCAGACCAGGCCCCTTATCGGTTGTTAGTGCTTACAGAAAAGGCGAAAAGGCTCGACACCAATGGAGCCGAAAGAGCCGCCGCTCCTTGAGCAAAGGCTTCTCCGATGGCATTGACAGAAGCCAGTTGCTCTGGACCAGAGCTTCGTCGCAAGCAAATCACTGCAAAATATGATTGGATCGCTTTTCAACGGACGAGGACGACTTTCGCAGCGGTACATACTATCAAGACTCAAGAAAGACAGATTTGAGGCTGAATTGGCCACAAGGGAGACTGCCAAGCAGAGGAAAAGCCATCCATTGGACCAACCGCGTGTTCTCACATAGCTGGCGCAGAAGAAAGAGAGCCACAACAAAGGGTATCCTCGCTCTGAAACGCGGAAGACAGTTGAAAGGCCGAAGCGACGCACGAGGACGGGGAATGTCGATATTTCGATGGCGACGATGAGAATTGGGCGGAGAGTCAAGTAAACGCTCATTTGAGCGGGTGCTAGAGGTATGTTAACGGTGTCCAGGATTGACAATCTGCGACCAACTTACAAAACCCGAGACCAGAGAGCGACTGGGGCTCGAAGAACAGCAGCACCTCCAACGAGAAAATCGCGGCTACTTGAAAGTACTTTGCCGCAATGAGGAAATAGATGAAGCAGAGAGGGCGACTGAACAGCGAGGGCTCGGGAGACATCTGGGAAAGAGATTCGTCGATGTTGAACGGAGTGGATTGAGCACGCGAGGGCAATTCGCGGCTGGCGAGGCGGCCGTAAGCTGTTATTGCTTGCCACGGAAATTGGGATCTCGCATTTGCAGGGAGCGTCTCCTTGAATTTAGCGATGGCAAACATAGCCACCGTGAATGGCAGGGCAGCAGCCTGATCCGCGCATGAGCGAGTCTCACGAAACGGCACATCACCGACTTACTATCAAACACGGAAGCCCATAAGGGTATGACTCAAAAAGCGAGCCCCCAAACAGGCCCGGCCACTTCTCAGCAGGTCTCTGAAAAACCGAGCCAATGACGGGAGCAACTACGAAGCGTCTTGTGAGTGACAGCCCAGCGATCTGGTATGTATCAAAGCTCACCTGTAGCTCCTGCCTGCCATCCGAGCCCGCCTACTGCGAAAGCTCTTGGGGCATTGCTTTTATCGGTCATTTCTGATAGTATAACACGGCATAAAGCGCCTTGACTCGCGTTGAAGGGACCACTGGCAACAGTTGAAGACCTTACTCTCGTCAGAGTGGACGGACACGTACGTCAAAGCTCTGATGAGAAAGAGAGCAGGGTAGCTTTGCCAGAAGCCGAACGTGGCACCACAAAGACAAGCAGAGACAACTCCGAAGAGGACCGTAGCTTTTCGACCAACGACGTTGGCTAACTTTGCGAAAGGCAGAAGACAGACCACCATGCAGAAAGCGCAGACACCTTCCAGTGCTCCAGACCACCGACCAACGTTGACCAAGTCTGCGACATTCATCTCTACGAGCATCGGATTGATGAAAGGATATATAGTGAAGTAGAGGCTGGATCAGAGCGCATTAGGATTGCCAAGAAGAGACCCAAGACATCCATCATCGGCAACATACAGCGTTTGCGACGCTCGAAACCACGCCACGAAGAAGACTTGGAGCCAAGGCACCGGCGTTGGTCTCTTAACGGAGTCAACGTGTAGAAGAGGCTCTACGGGAGTGTCCGGCAGAATAATGGCCATTGGTGCATGGGGCCGAAGAGGGAGACAGGTCTGTCCGGCGCGGCATCAAATCCGAAGGCTCTGGAAGGGGTGCAAGTACGTCTTCGCCTATGAGGAGTCTGTATCCTTGGCAAGAAGTGCACTGACAACATCACCGATTCAAAGACTGATGCAAAGACCCCATGGTGGCGTGCGGCCAAGTGGGTCAAGTCAAGGATCGCACACTGATATTTCCAGCTGGCGGGATGACGTGTTCTATAGACTGCCGTGACGACTCGCCAGAGACCATGGCTCATCATATTCAACCAGTGACTCCCAAGTCCCGAGTGGAAATGCAAAGACTCTGATGAAGTGCCGATGCAAGGCGCATTCGCTAACCTCTAACCCAATTTGTAATAACTTATGGCGCTGGTGGCATCGGCACCTTGTATTGTGGAGCGACTGCAGAAAGTCAAGGTAAGAATAGCACGAGAGTGGAGCAGAACAGGCCTCACAGTGGTGGGCAGCTCCCAACGCATCCCAATCGGCCATGATGGTGGAGATTCTCTTCATGTTCTCCAGGGCAATCCAGGGCAGCTGCATGGCAGGCATATCGGGGCTGGCGGTACGAGCAGCAATCAGCGAGTGGCGCTCGAAGTGCAAGAGATGAACTCGCCTCGGCGTTAAGGTGTGGCCCCAGAAGGTCAAGACAGAGAAAAGCTGCAGCCTGATCTCCAGCTTGGCTTCGTCGGTGCTGATCTTAGGCCCGCCAGCCTTCTCGAGCTCGGCCAGGTAATAGTCCAAGAGCTCGACCTCCCATTCACGTCTGTCCTCCGGGGTCATTGCGGTGGCCATCAAGTAGGCAACGTCTCGAGGCCATGGTCCACGCGCTGTGTCTACAGTAAGTGCCTGATAAACAATGATGGACCACCATTGAACAGCATACCGATGCATTGGAAATCAGTCAACGCCTTTGCAATTTCCAAGCGGGGTCAGTGCTCGCCTTCACACGAAGCGGCGATCATGAAGCTTACCATCTTGCCCGTGGCCTTAACTTGATACCAGTTCTGCATCCAGCAAATAGGTGAGCGAAGAAACCCTAAGCAAACCCAGAAAGCGCACTCCAAGATGGACATCTGAGTGCACCATGGTTCTTGGGAGGGCGTGATTGCGGTCCAAGGAGATCAGGGTGGCCGGCCAGATCTCGTTCCAGCGGGGGAAGAGAGCAGGCGGAATAACGCTCTTGGCTTCAATCCAGCCCGCCTCGTTGGCGCCCTCGAGGCCACCTGTACTTGCATTATCAGACATTGCTGAGCTACAAAGCGTCCCCAATGAAACGCACCAGTCGCCATGTGGCCGCGGAGGCCAGTGGCAAAGTGGACAAACTTTTCGGTGATGGGGTTATCCGTCTTCTCATAAAAGTGGCCATGCAAATAGGCCAATGTCTTCAACTGGTCCTTGACCATGTCCTTCGTAGTCTTGGCGGAAACGTCCAAGAATTTGACGCGGTCTCCGATATCCTGGAGCGCAATGATCGAGTTGTAGTTGTCCTCGTTCATCTTGGCGTGAACTGGGTCTCCTGTCAGCGAAATCAAATGAATGTAGCTCAGACAGCTCACTGGCAATGGGAGCTTCGATGTCCAATGTCGGCCGCAAGTACTTGTAAAAGTTGACCTCTGCGGAGATGGCGCCGTAGGACAGCGTGATTCGGTTGACCAGGTCTTGAGTGGCTTTACAGAAGACTGATCCGGGCAATCCAGCAGCGCGACCGGCTGCATCCCAGGTCAGGGTGATATGCCTTCTGTTAGATGTGCCATCGTCGGGAGGGCCCAACTGAAAGCTTTCTAAGTTGGCCTCTGGCGCTTTGGTGCCCAACACTTTCGTGAGCCACTCCTTGGTGATCGATTCGTAGGTGAAAGGAATGTCGTCGACATCTGCACTGAGGATCAGTCACCATGAACGAGATCTGCCTTGCCTGAGCCTTGACTGACCTTGGGGAGGCTTCTGGCTCGCCTTTTCGGCCTCGTAGGCCTCCTTAAGGCGCTGCTTCTTCTTTTGGTCGGTCCAAAGAGGCTCGCTCCAGTTGGCGTCCGCTGCAAGTTTGCGAGCCCGCTCAGGTGAGCACCCGGTCGCACGAGAGCAAGCGCGAGGGGAGCGACTTACCGAGCCAGTCGAGTGTGAGTTGAGAGTCTTCCTTTTGCATCTCTGATTTCAATGTAGAGATTTGGGGGTAGGGAGGAATGAGCTGCATTCCAAGGCCAGCCTCTCAGACTGTGGACAGCCGGTGGCGTGGGGTCCCGCATCTCAGATTCACGAGGACGTGGGCCTCGCTGTGCCGATCGTGCCGACAGTAGTGGCCTGGTATCCCGTGTAGGTGATTTCGATATTGCTCATGGTCGTGAAAGTGTGCTGTTGATACAAAAAGCGTGGCACCGAAAGGCACGCTGGCCCGTCACAAAATGTCCGTTCTCTCTTCGTGCTGCTCACGTTCAAGGTCCTTCTACAGACCTGTGCACCTCTTGCTTAACCATGATGTCGACTGACGAGACAGCTCCTCGGTCGGTCCTAGGCGTGAAGAGGGAGGCCTCGAGGGCGATGGGTGTCTTTACAGTTTGGGTGGCTAACTGCGCCGATGTTTTCCGTCGCAAATAGAACCATGTGATGAATGTCAGAAGATAGCAATCAGCCAGGAAGAGGTCGAGCAGCCAGACTATTCGACATGAGAGGATTTAGCCCTCGCCGACCAGGATGTCCGAGATTAGGGAAGGGAGCGCACAGCCAGAAATGAACGTCCTTGCAAAGACCAGCTGCAAGATCGCGATTCCAGTTGTCAGGCCGTTCGAAGAGATGGCCATGGCAATGAGTCTGCCAAACGGGCTGTGGAGCCTGAGTGACGGACAAGCCTGTTGAGAATCGCAAAACAACCCGACTGATTGAGCAGCTTACCCTGATCCCAGCACAGATCTACCCGTGCGATTGAGGGCCCACAGAAGGGCGATCAGAAGGTAAACGTCGGTCGCAGCCGACATGATCTAGGCCGCCGAAAGTGAGCGTCAGACAAATCGGCGGCGGCGCCGACACCTCGACTTACGTAAGGAATCATAGAGTACACAACTCCTTCAGCTGACATGTACCATTGTGGCGTCCTGTGGGTTTTCCCTTGAGGCACAGCGCGCAACATTGCATATCAAAAGCACACACCACTTGTCGTCAGATGTGGCATAGAGTCCAATCACTAAAAAACTGCATCAGGGAGTAATAACAAGTAAACGAGGCCGCCCACTTACTGCAACTTGCAATTCGAGTGCCGATACAGCCCAAGACGAGAAATAGGCCAATCGCCAGGAAGGCAATCCGACGCTGGAGCAAGATGTATACTCGCCAAGAGTAGAACCCTTGTATGACGGCAGCAATGAAAACGTTCAAGATCTGGGCTGCTACGTAGGTTCTGGGCACAGAAAGCGGTCGGTTTGAGGCAAAGGGGGATCACAGCGCAGCAGTACCAACTTTGTGTACCCACTGCGATCGTCACAGTTAGCAATAGCAACAAAGCAAGTAGAGCAGCATACTTGATGACAGAGGCATCCCCGAAAGATACGCCGAACCTGCAGTGGCGCACTGTCAGCGACGGTCGGCAACGGCACAGGGGCAACCTTCGAACTAACACATATATCGAGTCTCCCGCGAGAATTCCCAGTTGCAGAAGCAACAGCCCTAGGCAGATTTGGATCAATCTCTTGAAGGCGGCCGGCTCTTCGAAGGCGACCAGGTAGAAGGAATAGCCAGTCACCAATGCGCCACCGAGCATGAAAGCGATCACTTCGGAGGCATTATAGATGGCGTCCTTGTTCACTAGATCAGAGGGGCATTCGCCAGAAGGACATACACGAGTTTGTTGACATACCGCAAACTCCACCGAAGGGTCCATCCTGCTGCCGATAACGCTGATCCCGCCTGGCCGTGCAACAAGGTGTTGACTATGATAAGGAAACAAGCTTAAAGGTCGTCGCTCGGCTCGACAAAAGGATGAGCGAAAGAGAGGGAGACCAGGCGCGCGTCTGCTTTTGGCAAAAGCTGACCAGAGGGCACGATCGGGCTAACTCGACACATCTTGCCAAGATGGAGCATCTTATATGGGCTGATCTCGAAGTAGTAGTACCAGAGTAGCCGTGCAGCTTGCGAGTCAAGGTTGCAACGCGAAAAATGAGTTCAGCGGCGAAATTCAGCCAGGGGCGCGGTTTTGCCACCGGTGGCAACTGAGTGTCAATGGCCGCGGAGGAAGTATGTACAGTACAGCCCGTGATGGAAACCTTTACAACAGTGCATCTACGCGAATACCTTGCATGCGGCTTGGGTCGTGCTAAAGCGCGCCTCAAGCTTCGTCTGCCTTTTCCGCCTTCGTGCACGTTTCGGTACGAACAATGATGTGTGGTTGAGAATCGTGATGCGAGCCCTCTTTGGAGAAAGACGGAAGTCCAGTTCCGGTGGTCTCAACGACACGGCGCGCTGTTCCCTTCGGTTTAGCTCCAGCGCGCTTTCAGTCTAGAAGCGACAACTCACTGAACTTTCTGAAAAAGAACCAGCAGAGGAGAGTGAGGGCATAGCAATCCGCTAGACTGTGCGAAAGACGTCAGCTCAAGTCGGTAGTAGGTTCCCCTTTAGCGAGCCAAACCCACAGCAGCTCGAGGAGCCAGAACCCGTTGATCCAAGTTCGAGACAAGATGAGTTGAAGAACAGCTACCCCAGTCGTTAGGGCATTTGTGGTGAGCGCGATAACGACCATCTTCCCGACCGGATTGTCAATGCTGCTCACGGGCATGCATAAGCTCCATTCCATGGACGAATGGTGAACGAAAAGTTACCTCTTGCCCAGTAATGTCCCACCAGCCCGTTTTAAGGCGTAAAGTAGTGTAGCGAGCAGAAACAGGTCGGTCACGGCGGACATGAGCTGTCCACCAGCATATCAGCCTCGGACACATTCAAAAGACACCAAACGCTTTCACATACGTAGGGCAAAACGCAATACTAAGGCGTGGGAGGTATCAAGGCACCATGTCAGGAGTGTGAGGCCTATTTTAAATCTGGACACTCACGACCAAGCCCTCAAAACTGTTGTACCAACGTGGTGTCCACTTGTCGTTTGCAGTGGAGTACAGGCCGATCATGCAGGAAGCAAACTTGGACGCGATGCACGTCAGAACTAGGGCGCCGCCAATGACGAGCGGATAAATCTTGTTGCCTAATAGGACGTAGCATCTCCAAGAGTAGAAGAGCTGGATCAAGGCTGCAATAAAGGCGTTAATCAGCTGGACTGCGACATAGGTGTGGGTATAGCCACTACGTAGAGGTCAAAAAGGGCGCGGGCTCAAGAGCCAGAAGGAGAACTGACTCAATCTGTACGAAATTTCCGAAGCCGATGCCAAAAACGATTATCGAATCGGCTGCGAGTGTCCCTAGTTGGACGATGAGAAGAACCAAGCAGGCGAATAGTCTGTACAACCTCATTTGACCCGAGTCTCCAAGGCGAAGGGGAGTTGGGAGAGTACTAACAGCCGCTGGAAGTGTCGAGGTTCCTTGTGGAGGCACAGGTAGCTAGTGAAAAGGGCCACCAAAGCGCCTCCCGCCATCATCGAGAGCGTCTCGCTAGCATTATAGACGCCGTTTGCCGTTGCTTCGCTCCGCTCCATAGAATCAGCTTGGCATGGGTTGTTATTGTGTGGTCGGCAAGTTTATGCTGGAGGCGGCTGTCGTCGTTGCTGAAGAGGACTTCGAAGGACTACTGTATGTACTCCTCCTTTTGTTTATCATTATTCGGCTTTGGCAGTCGCAGAGTCGATCGACTTTTAAGGTTCTGGGCTGGCCAACAAAGCGCGGCGATCATCCCGTTCCCGTGGATAGTGTCCGGTCACGGTACCGCAGCACCACTTTGGAGTCCAGCAGCACATATGTGAGCAGTGCAATCGTGGGTGGTTCGACATAGATTTCTCCTGGTCGCAAGCTGAACGAAAAAGGACTCGCGAGCATGCAGCTTCCAACCCGAAAAGTTGCTGACAGCGCCTTGGATGACGAAGTAGCTACTACTGGCAGCAGCGCCTTGGTTGACGAGTTGCAAGCAAGCAAGTAAAGTGGCCACTTGGTCGCGAGCCGGACCGGCGCGGCCCTCGGAAGTCCTGGTGTATCTCCGTTTCACGCGAGCTTTGGTTCCTTGCTTTGCTCCAGCCTACAGCCTCGAGAGAGCTTCCCAACAGATAGCCGCAACATAACTGCAGAGTGGCCCGGCCGAGCAGGGTTCGCTGATTCAGTGTTTATCGATGGCCGAGCCACTTTGAACGCTTTCTGTCAGCCGTGCTGGATGGGGCGCAGAGGGGCGGCAGACTCTTCTTCCATGCCCACGACAGTCTCCAAACTTGTTTTGTCGACACTCATCGTTCTGGCTGCATCGCGCTTCTTCTACCGTTCCGCCAACAAAATGACCATCTCGCTCAAACCCACTCAGCCAGCCGAATGGCAAGCTGCTTTGGATGCCTTGCCAGCGCCGTCCGCTTCCGGCAAACTTCCCGCTTTCTTCTTTGCACACGGTCATCCTGGACTCGCATGGCCAAAGGGCGTGCCGCAGCGCATTGGCCTAGGGAACGATGCTGGCCCTGAAGGTCGCCAGGTCGCCTTCCTGAAGGATTTCGGACCTGCCCTCGTGAAGAAGTACCAGCCTAAGGGCATCCTGGTCTTCTCTGCTCATTGGGAAACAGACGGGGAAAGGCTGGTTACAGACTACGGCGACGAGAACCCGCTCCTCTACGACTACGTGAGTTGAAGAAAGCGAATTGCACCAAACGGCCAACTCAGATGGAGGTCACAGTATGGCTTTCCCAAAGAGCTCTACGACATCAAGTTCCGCTCGAAAGGCGATTCCGCGCTGTCCCAACAAGTGGTCGCCGCTTTCAAAGAGGCCGGCATGCCGGCGCGCTTGTCCGACAAGAAGGAAGCGCGAGGCCGAGATGGACGAGGTTTCCAAGGCCGTGAGTTGCTCTGCAGATTGGTTCAGGGGAGATGCTGACGGCGAAGACTCCAGCCGGCCGTGAGATTCTGAGCTGCCGACTCGTATGCTAGAAATGCTAACGCAGAGCATCGCAGTTGACCATGGAGTCTTCGTTCCGTTCTCATTGATGTTCCCTGGCCACGGCGGAGAAGCTAACGACACTCTTTTCGACATCCCCATCGTTCAGGCGTCCATCGACATGGCGGAATCCTCGAAGAAGGCCGAAGCCATCGGCCGCGCCGTGTCCAAGTTGAGGGAGCAAGGCATTCTCATCCTCTCTGGTGGCCTCACTGTGCACACTTTCCAAGACTTCAGCGCTTTTGACGAAACCTCCGCCAAGCCGGTGCGTTACCTTCCACTCCCGTCTTGATTGTCAGCATCTCAATCCCTCTCCCTCTCAGATTTTTAAAGAGTGGGATCAAGCTGTGGTGGACAGCATCTCTGCCCACGACTCGCCAGAGGCCCGCCACCAAGCCATGCGTCAGTGATCCTCTGTCGTCTGATGCCCGATCCATCGGCTGATGTTGCAAATTACAGACGCTCTCATGAAGCATCCGGGCTGTCGCCTGGCTCACCCTCAGCTGGACCACTTTCTGCCCATCTACGTGGCCGCAGGTGCTGGTCGGGTGGATTCCGAGACATCGGTTGTTATCAGTGGGCTGTACGGCGCGACTTCCATCGCCTTTGGTGTGTAAGGCGAGAGCATGCAGCTAGTATGCGCCATCGCCTGTCAAGCATGTACCGAGAGCGACCAATCTGTAAAACCACATGGACCATCCGCGTTCTCCATCGATCTCCAGATATGAACGCTTTCTTCTCTCGATTCAATACTTTTGGGCAATCAACGAGAGAATACGTGGTGGGGCGTGTGTACAACAGGAGGGCATCCCGGACCGAGTTTACGCCTTCCACAAGCGGCGGACCAACTCGGTGAGACCGACGTCGTTGGTGTTGAACTGGTAGACACCGACCAAGGTGCCCACGGTGGCCGCGCGCACGAGCCAGGCGACGATGGGGCCAATCGTCGGGAATTTCCGAGGGTGGAGGTAGTCGGCAACACTTTGGTTCAAGCCCTGTACTCTCTTTCGCGTGAGCAGGCGCACTCCTAGGGATGGCATCAACGCACCATGTGAGAGTGAAGGACGAGGGAGACGGCAAGCACGGCGTCCAGCGTGGGGTTGGCCGAGGAGACAAAAGTTGCGCCGACGACGGGTACAAGGCCAGCCGAGATGAGGCGCTCAAAGGTCCACTCGTACGAGCCGTGCATCTTGCTCGGTGGCGGGAACGTGGTTGGGTCGTTGACGGTGCCTTTGATGAGCCTTCAAATCAGCCTGGCTGCCGCTTTGGCCTGAATCGGGGCTCCAATCTCAAATCACCTTGGATGAACGCTGTTCGCGAGCCTTTTAGCCGCCGTTTCCTCGCAC
Organism: Cystobasidiopsis lactophilus; assembly: GCA_001599975.1. Lineage (NCBI taxonomy): Eukaryota > Fungi > Basidiomycota > Agaricostilbomycetes > Agaricostilbales > Chionosphaeraceae > Cystobasidiopsis > Cystobasidiopsis lactophilus. The sequence goes on from BCIO01000002.1 coordinate 1,371,842, forward strand.
CGGTATGACTACTGATGTCCACTCACATCCATCGTCAGCCAGAGGGGCGTTTGCCCTGGCGATGCGGCCTGCACAAACGAGAGACCAATGAGCTGTCGCCGATTTTGCTATCTTGTGATGGCGCGAAGAGCGACGCACCGGACTGGAGGGCGCGCCTCTGCAAGGCCAGGGCCTGCTTGACTGCCGAAGGCCGTGCTAGGACACGTTGCATGCTGAGGCCTCAAAGGTCGACAGACAACCCGGGTCGCCCCGCTGGGGACAGAGTTGGTTGTGAAATGCCTTTGTTTGTTCACGGGTTGTGCGAGATGCGGAACTGAGCGGAACCGAACAAAAGGCTTCACCTCCAACAAAAGGTATTCAGAATGATTGGCATGGGTGCGACACTACTGTGCTTGAAGCCAGACGGCCAAGGGCATGGCGGACGACCCGGCGCAGTGGAGCCCGCCACGGCGAGGGACCTCGCTCCACCGCTCGCAAAGCCGACCTGCAGCAGCTCCCGTCGAGATGCAGAACCTGCACATTCGCTTGCCGCCCGTGGACAGAAAGAACTCGGCTGCTTCCTACGATGACGACGACGACATCTACGACCAGTACGCCACGTATGCCCTGGGCTCCGGCGATGAAAAGCTGGCTGGCGGTGGAGCCGGCGCTCAAGCCCCTGCCTTCTCGCCGGACACCATCAGCTCGTTCAAAGTGCCTGGCATGTCGCATATCAATTCGCAAGACCCCTTGCCACCGCCTTATACGCCCTCGGTCAAGACGCTCTTCTGCCTTTCGTCCAAGCGGGAGCTCTTGACTTTGACCTTGCCTGGCGTCCTCATCTCTTGCGGCTCGGCTGTCATCCAACCTTACCTCACCATCGTGCTTGGACGAGCCTTTGACTCCTTCTCGAGGTTCATCTCCGCCCGCACCGACGCCGGCACCGACAGAGCGCTGCTCGACGCCGCCAAGCACCAGTTCAAGCATGAGCAGCTCGTCATCTTCATCACCCTGCTCATCTTGGCGGCCATCACCATCTTGTCCTCCTCCGTCAGCTTGGTCTTTTGGAACATGAACGCAGAGTTCATCGTCCGCAAGCTCCGCGCCAAGGTGTACGACCAGGTCGTTGAAAAGAAGCTCGAGTGGTTCGACAAGGGCATGGGGCTGTCTTCGGACGGCGCAAAGAGCGGCAACGAGGAGGAGGGCGCTTCGGAGGGCTCTTCGGCTGGATTGGCGGGCCGGTTCGCGAGGTGGGTTGAGACCACGCCACCAGTTCACTCTCGCTGAGCTTGTAGTGGATGACCTCTACAGAGACACGGACGAAGTGCGGCTAGCGACTGGCCAGACGTTCGGCCTGACCTTGCAGGCGCTCGCCACTGGCATCCTGTGCTTGGTGCTCGGCTTCGTGCGCAGCTACCAGCTCACGCTCATCATCTTCATCACCTTCCCGCTCGTCCTCATTTCCTCGGCCGTCATTGAAAAGGTCTCGGCTCCTCTGGTCGAGAAGGATCGCGCGAACACCGCCGCAGCGTCGACCACCGTCGAGCGGGCCGTGTCTGCCATCGCCACCGTCAAGGCTTTCAACGCCGAAGCGAACGAGGTCAACTCGTTTTTGGCCATCGCCCAAAGGATGAAGACCAACTACGACAAGCTGACCATGCTCTGGGGGCTCCGGCTCGGCATCGCTCAATTTTTCCTACTCATGTCCTTCGTCCAAGGTTTTTGGTACGGCAACCATCTGGTCAACCAAGGCAAGATGACCCCAGGCCAGGTCACTGAGGTCTTTTGGGCCATCATGATCGCCTCGTCGGCCTTCCAGCAAATCATCCCTTTCCTCAACATCATTGAGCAGGGAAAGATGGGCATGGCCGGGTTGCTGAACCTTCTCAGGGACGCACCAGCAGCACCTTCGGCGGTTTTGGAAGAGGGTTTGGCAACGACGGACGACTTGCCGGGCGACAAGAATGAGTCTGCTGTGGCCCTGACCTCGCCCGTCACTTCGCCAACCAGCGTGCGCTTTGCAGGCAAGAGGCGGAAGCAGCCCTTGTTTCGATCCATCCGAAAGATCCAACCCTCTGCTTTCAGGGGCGAGCTGAGCCTGCACCACGTTACGTTTTGGTACCCAACTCGGCCGCACCCAGCAGCTCCAGCCCTCCGGGACGTCACCCTCTTCCTTCCTGCCCGAGAGACGACCTTCATTGTCGGCCAGTCCGGAAGCGGTAAGAGCACCGTCGGATCCTTGCTTCTTGGACTCTACTCGGCCCAGTACGGCTCTGTCGAGGCGGACGAGCAAGGCATCGAATGGTTGGACGAAACGTGGCTTCGCCGACAGATCGGCATGGTCAGCCAGCATTCGGTCTTGTTTGAGGGCACGGTTCACGACAATGTGGCGATTGGGGCCTTGGGCGTGCGACCGGAGGACGTGCCCAGGGAGAAGGTCATCGAGGCCTGCCGGATCGCCTTGGTGCACGACTTCATCCGCGACTTGCCGGACGGATACGAGACCGTGCTTTCTGGCGAAAAGGGCGCCAGCCTGTCCGGTGGCCAGCGCCAGCGCCTTGCCATTACCCGGGCCTACATCCGCAATCCCACCGTGCTGATTCTGGGTGAGCGGCTTTCTCCTTTTGGTCTTCGTTGACCTACGTAGTGAACAAGCTCTCAGACGAGGCCACTTCTGCTTTGGACACCACCTCGCGTCTGCTGGTCTTCGAAGCCCTCAAGCGGTGGCGTACCAACATGACGACGATTGTCATCACGCACGACCTCAATCCCATCACCGCCACAGACTTTGTCTACGTACTTAAGGACGGCGCGGTGGTCGAGCAAGGCTACCGTGCTGATCTCGATGCGCAGGACGGCTGGTTCTGCCAAATGGCCGGGCTACAAGCGGGTGGCAAAGACGAAGAGGCTGCAACTTCCACCAAAAGCTCCCCGGCGACACCACAGCTCGAGTTTACCAGCCCTTCTCGCCCACAGTCATCCTATATTACTCCGGAGCCGGGCGCGGCTGGTGCCATGTCATCCTCCTTGTCCAAGTTCATCGACATGCGCCGCCGCTCTTCCGCTCTCTTCTTCAACTCCCCTGACGATGTGAAAGAGTACCTGGAGTCGGACCACCTGCGAAGCTCTCCGGCCACGCCACCCAACATGTTTGACGAGTTTTTGCCTTCGCGCTCGGCCAGCTTGCCTTTCATCAGCGGAAGGGAGTCGCGCTTCAGCATGACAGCCTTGGAAACAGCAGCCCATCAGGCGTCTTCGAAAAGAACAGGCCAGATTCGGAAGGCCCACAAAGAGGCCTTGGTTGCCGACAGCAAAGAAGAAACAGTCATCGACGTGCCCGCCGAGCCTCAGCTCAAAGCGCCCAGCTTCTTCGCAACCCTCTTCAAGCTCTTCCCGGTCATCCCCAACAAGTTCCTCCTCGCTTTTGGTTTGGCTATGTGCGTCTTGTGCGGCATTAGCACGCCAATCTTCTCCGCCCTGCTCAGCTCGATGCTCCACACCCTCGGCACTCAAGCCAACTCCTCCACCCTTTTGCGGACAGCCCTTCTGGTCCTTCTCGTCGCCTTCTTGGACGGCCTTGGGATGTGGCTCAAGTACTCCATTTTGCAGCGCGTGGCTATGTCCTGGGTCACGTCTTTGCGGCGCCACACCTACGGCAAGATGCTCGCTCAGGACAAGACCTACTTCGACGATCCAGAACGCACCGGCATGCGCATCTCCAACATTACCGTCAAGGACGTGGACGACGCGCGCAATATGATTGGCATGATCACTGGGCAGTTTGTGATCGTGTTAGTCATGCTGCTGTTCGGCCTCATCTGGGCCCTGGTCGTGGGCTGGGAGCTCACTCTGATCGGTCTCGCTGTCGCACCTGTCATGGTTGTGGTGCTGGGATGGCAGACATCCGTGCTGGGGAAGGCAGAGCTGCAGAACAAGGCACTCCGAGAGGACATCACGAACAAGTTTCATCAGGTGAGCTTAGCTCCTCGCTTTGAGCTGAGGTTTCGTTACTGACACAAGCCATCGAAAGGTCGTCACCAACATCAAGGCCATTCGAAGCATGTCCATCGAAGCTGTCTTTAAGCAGAAGTTTATCGCCTCCCTCGAAGCGGCGCACAAGACACACGCCAGAACCGCCTTCTACACTGGCACGGCCTACTCGGTCGGGCAAGCGATGTACGTCACCACCGAGGGCATCATGCTCTACATCGCCGCGCTCCTGATCGCCAGCCAAAAATACACCTTTGGGCAAATGCTGGAGGTCTTCTCGCTGATCATGTTCACCGTCACCTTTGCGGCCCAAACCATGTCTTATGTGCCCGCTCTATCTCGGTCTACTGCGGCGGCGTTCGATCTGCTCAAGCTTTACAATCTGACGGAGGACACCGAAGAGTCGCACGGCAAGCTGACCTACCCCGTCGAGGGCACCATCACCTTTGACGAGGTCAGCTTTGCATACCCTTCGCGCCCGGACGTCAAAGTACTGGACGGCATCTCGTTCACCATTAAAGCAGGCGAAAGTGTTGGAGTGGTCGGGTGAGTGTCTATTCTCGTCCTCTGCACTTTGCCACGCTCACTCTAGCACGGCAGTGCTTCTGGGTCTGGAAAGTCGACCATTGTTGGTCTCCTACAGCGCCTCTACGAACCAGCATCTGGGCAGATTCGTGTCGACCGCCACCTGCTAGCCCAAACCGATGTGCACTACCTTCGCAAGCAGATCGCGCTTGTCTCTCAGCACCCGGTGCTGTTCAATGCATCGGTCTCAGACAACATCGCCTACGGCGTTACCGAAAGCATATCGCAGAAGCAAATCGAGGACGCCGCCAAGCAAGCCAACGTCCACGACTTCATCCTCTCCCTACCGTCCGGCTATGCGACAAACCTGGGAGAGAGTGCGAATCTTATCTCAGGTGGTCAGGCTCAGCGCATCGCCATCGCCCGTGCGGTTCTCTTGCACAAGCCCTTCCTTATTTTGGACGAATGCACCTCTGCGTTGGATGCTGAGAATCAGCAAATTGTTATGGACTCAATCCGGTCCGTCAAGAAGGGCAAGACAGCGCTTGTTGTGACCCACAAGCTGGACATGATGAAGATGTGCGATCGGTTGCTGGTGGTGAAGGATGGCAAGGTGGTCGAGCAAGGGTCGTTCGACCAGCTCATGGCGGAGCAGCAGGGTGTATTCAGGGACCTCGCGAGTGCTGGCGAGTGGCTTGTATAGATTGTACTATTCTCGTTTGTTATGCACAACTCATCTCCAAACCGTCGCTCAGAGGACTGCTTTGCCCATTCTAAACTCTCGAATGCAAGATTAAGGACCATACACAAACACAAAAGGAGAAGAGCTTTGCGCGCGTTCATGGTACAAGTCTATTATAGACAGCAGGTGTGAAAGAGAGAACGAAGAAATGCGAGGTATAGTCCATGAAGCGAGACCGCCTTCGGGTGGACTTTTTTTTTACATGATGACGCAGTCATCCTGCGAGCAAAGACAATCAGTACCGCCAGGACAAGAAGAGAAAGGGGCAAACTTTTTTCATCTTGCCCGTCTCGATGCCTGCCCCGAATTGCGACGTCAGAACGTTGGTCAGAGCAAGGGTCAGAGATCAAGCGCACCCATTTCCGCAAAGGTCGAAGGGCCCTTCTTCGGGGGCTTGATGGGGACGCTGCCATTGATCCCTTGGGATTGTTGCTGTTGCTGTTGTTGGGGCCGTGGCTGTGGTGGTGGTTGGCTGTCGCTGAGAGTGTACCTCTTCCCTTGGTCTTGCATAGACTGGCGGTACTGGTCTGGACGGGGCTGTGGCTGTGGCTGCTGGAAGGATTGCTGAGGAGGAGGAGGGGCAGACTGATTTCGGGGTGGCGAATAGCCCTGGTCTTGCTGCTGCTGTTGCTGAAATTGTTGCTGCTGTTGGCGATGTTGCAAAGCAGCCTGCTCAGCCCTCCGAAGAGTGAGTCGCCGTTGCGCTTCGGCTGGCTGAGGCATCATCGAAGCTCGGTTGGGCACGCGGTTCTCCTTGTCGCTTCGGATGCGCGCCTGCGTCCGTGTTCTGGAGTATCCTTGCTGCTTCAGCTAGGAAAACGTTGCGTAATAGCGACAGGCCCACCTGACTAGTGCCGCGGCGTGCGCATCGTGCTCGGCCCTCGACATTGAGGCGTTGGAGTTTTCCAGTGTTCGTAACCGGTTTGCCGCATCCTCGTTGCCTTGCGCTGCGGCCTGTGCCGAGTTCCCAATGTTAGGATATCTTGTCTGTCATTACTAGAGGAAGGCGCACCTTCTGGTAAAATTTGCGAGCCATGTCCAAGTCCTTGCGAGTGCCAATGCCCAGCTCGGAGTAGTAGCCGATCGCAAACTCGGCCGTTGCCAGCCCTTTCCGAGCCGCCTTGTCTGCAAAGGTGAACGCCAGGTCCTCGTTCGCCGAGAAACACCCTTCGGCACCTGTTGGTTACCCACACCACACATCAGAATCCGATGGCTACTATAGGCTGAAAGGGGTACGAACCGCATAGAAACCACTTGGAGAGAGCCATGTCTGCTTCCGAGTCGCCGTCTTTGGAAGCCAGGCTGTAGTATTGCACCGACATGAAAGGGTCGAAGGCGCAGCCGAGCTGGGCGTGCTCGAAAGCCCAGCCCATCTTGAATTGGGCGGTGGTGTGGCATAGGTAGGCGGCTTTGCGCATGTAGCGCCCTGCTTCGACCGGGTCCAAAGGCAAGGCTTCTGATGGGACACCCGGCGCCTCAAACTCGCCGGCGAGAATCATGGCCCCTGGAAGACAAAGTCGTCAACTTGGTTCTCGTCACGCCAGACAGGAGAGTTGCCCTTACAGACATAAAGGGGTGCCGCCGTCTCCGAGTCGCCCACTTGGTCGGCGATGGTAGCAGACAGCCGCAACAGCTCCAACCCTCTTCCCAGGTCCGGCTGGAGCAAGAGCTGGCCGAGGAGGTAGGCCATACCTAGCCGGTAGGTTGAAGTGACGTCCCCTAAGTTCATGCCACGCTCGTAGGCGTCCCTCGCCCGCCCTAGGTCGTTGAACGTCTCATATTCTCTGGCAATTCGGTACCTGTAAAGTGACTGGTTCAACAGAAGTTCCAAATTGGATGGAGGAATGAACTACCTACCATGCTGGAGCATATTCTGCGTTCGCCGCGGACTCGAAATCACGGAAGGCGCCTTTGGGATTTTTTGGGATGATGGTTGGGAATCTGTTCTCCTTGGTCAAGCGAGCCTACGGAGGGCTGGAGAAACCAGAGACGCACGTTCCGGACATGGCCAGGTCTGCTCTTAAGTAGAGGGCTTCGGGCACGGGCGGCATAGAGTTGGAGCTGGCGATGACCAGCCTGATGGCCTCGTCCACCCATTGCACCCTGTGCTCTTTCTGGTCAATCATTATATCAAATGGATATGAGTGTGAACGAAGACGCACCAGGTCGAGTCGGAGATGGTAGCCCCAGTCTGGTTCCGCTCTAAGAACCTGAACACCTCGCGGGCCCACTTGACCTTGCGGGCGGGGTCGAGGGCCGTATACGCCTGGTCCTTCATCAGCCCAATATCCTCGGTGGTCAAGACGGGCTTGGCCAGCTTGGGGGAGCCGCCCTCGGAGCCGCGCTTTTTGTGCATAGACGAAGGCGTGAGCGAGTCGGGCCTGCTGCCGCTGCCGCCAAGTTGGGAGCTGCCGGGCAGCTGCTGGAGGATGGGGCCCGTAGAGTTGGGCCGGGGCGGCACGGTGGGTAAGGCCAAGGAGGCCCGGTGGCTGCTGGAGCCTGGCATTTGGGCGGTCGAGTTAGGGGCCGAGTTGTACGTCGGTGCGCCGCCCGAGGAGTAGCTCGACACCCGGCGCCCGCCCTGGCTGTTCATGTTCGAGTACTGGCTCTGGCTGCCGCTGGAGGAGGGCGGAGAGACGGCGAGGCCAGCCATTTGCTGGGGCAAGGAGGTCGGGGGCGAGTTGTACTGCATGGGCGGGGGCGAGAAGGAGAGGCTGCTGCCCTGGGAGTAGCCGTTATAGGAGACCGACTGTCTGAGCGGCACCCCTTGCTGCTGGTACGGCGCAGTCGAGGCAATCTCGGACGCTTGGGATTCGAGGCCGCTCGCTTGGATCTGGGCGCCGGGGAGGTATTGCGGCTTGGGGCTGAGAAGCCTGGTGCGCTTTGAGCCCCCGAACCAGTCCGAGGGGATAAAGCCACTCACTGTGGCTGCGGGTACGCTTGATGCTGCCACGGGGGTGGAGTGGGCAGGGAAGGACGAGCCATCTTTTGTTTGAAGTCCTGACGCAGTTTCGCCCGCCTTCTAGGCAGTCGTTTTACAAGTCAGGCAAGTTGTGGGTTCGACAATTTGATGGTTCGGGGGCAGAGGAGGACAAGGGATCAGGAAGCAGGCCACGTCCTGAGTCTCGAAGAGGCGGAGGCGGAATCCAGCGAGGCGATGCCGCGAGTCCTCAGACAATCCCTTTGGTCGGCTGGCCTCGAGCAGACCACTTGTCCTGTGCTTCAGTTCGAAATCGGGGAAAGGTCGTTGGTGGCTCCGTTGCAAGGATTCGCGGTTCCTCATCCGGAGCCCTCCTCAATGCGAATGTTACGTCAGCGGAGAAGCTTGAACGCGTCGAGAGCAATGTCAAAAGATTTATGGACCATTGCGTGTCTTGCAGCTTCAAGCTTTTGACAACCCGTGTCTACAGGCACCAGCTTTGCAAGCACGAAGCGGGTTGCAAAGCAAACCGCGTTGACCGTGCGTTTTAGTTTTAGACCGCTGGTCTTGGCAAGCGTCCCACGCATCTTCGCGCAAGGTCTGTTCTCCGCCAACCACCAGACCCAGAGCGCTTCTCGGTGAGTTGCTCCATTGGCCTGCGCAACAGCGGCTCATCGGCCAGCAGCAGGCTCTAGGAACACGCTCTTTAACACGCCCAACAACACAAACAAACCTTTGCTCGAGCTTGGATCCTCGCCTTCTTCTCCCCTCCAATAAACTCTTTATCGCCCCCTTGCCAAAGACAGAAATGGCCGGCTTGGTCTTGCTCTCCACCCTGGCTGCTGCTGCCAGGGCCGCAGAGACTTATAGCTACTCGGGCGGCGGTGCGTCGATCTTTCGTGTGTGGCCTCCCAGTTGCGAGGACTCAGGCCTGCCTCGATGCGCTCTGCAGTCTACACCGTCACTCAAGATACTGGAGGAGATGTGCGCCGTGATCGTTTTGAGCTTAGAAATCGCCAGGATTGCTGACAGTCTTGTTGTCGTCAAGGTCCCATTGGCGTCGAAAAGCTTCACCTACCCTTACCTGCCTTAGTGCGTTTGAAACTGTCTCTCTCTCTGTTTAAGCTTTTCGGGCCCCTGCTTACCATGCTCAATCGCAAACAGCAAGGCCGATTCTGGTGCGTTCAGACAGCGAAAACCTGGGCGTTGTCATCTTGTGCTAACCTTATCTCGACAGGCACTGGCCCGAGAGGCACTCAGCAAGGCTACAACATCTGCAACTCTGTAGGTCTCTTTTTCAAGTTGAAACTTGGGTGCACCATGTGAACGGACCCCTCGCTCTTGGCAGACCACCGCAGGGCCAGACAGCTGGTGCCAGACCGGTTTCCTGAACAGCTTGGAGGACTTTTGCCTGTGGGGCAGCCCGGAGAAGAACAAGACGGTGGGCGAGATCGAGGAGGAGATGGTCGCCGTCTGCACGTCGGACAAGTACGGCACCCGCGTCCTGCCCTCGGGCTCGCTCCAGGGCGTCCAGTTCATCCAGACCCCGGACTACGTCGAGATCGTCGGCTTCATTGACCAGACCGGCTTGGACCTGCCGGCGGACGACTTTGGAGGCGAGGAGGACCCCTTTGGAGCGGACCAGCGCGGCAACCCGCTCGGCTCGCTGCTCTACTCTTCCGCCTTTGGACCCGGCCCTGCTTCGCCTTACCAGCAGGTCAGCCACTGGTCCTTCTTCGTCGGATCTGGCGTAGGTTGTCTCTCCATCCCTGCTCACTGGCCGACATCTGATTTTGTGGGCGCTTTCCAGGTCTTCTGCTTCAAAGCTTGCGATCCTGCGTGAGTCCTGGTTCTCTCTGAGCTTTGAAGATGAGTAGCTGAGCAATTGAACAGTGGCAAGAACCAAGCGAGGCTTTGTGAGTTGTGACTGTTGGCTGTTGCCTCGAGGGCGAATCTCTGACCAAGCTTTTCCCACAAAGGCGAACACGTTTACGATCGGGTGCGCCCTTCCTTTCTCCAGATCTTATTGATCTGAGTCTGAAGTTCGTGCGCTCAGATTGGATGCGCTTACAACGACCCCGCGGATTACCCCGCCATCAACGGCACCTTCCAGAGCTGCAAGGGAGACAACCAACTTCCGCCAGGTCAGTCCCCGTTGCATCATTTGACACTGTGTAATCCCGCTGACCTTCCGAATTGACAGGCGTTTGTTCGTGACCATCGCATTCCAAGCCTCTTTGAATTCCGCTGACTTTTCGAGTGGACAGACGTCGAAGGAGGGCAGACCAAGACATATTACCAGCCCGACGAAGCGCTGGGCCCGATCACCACCATCCCTTACGTGGCAGCCATCCCCAAGACCTCGTCGTGCTCAAGCTTTGACAGCGCGAAGATTTACACGGCTCTGACGACGCTGTCCACCTCGACCTCCTCCTCTTCCTCCGCCACCTCTGCGCCCACCTCCGCACCCACCTCGTCTGCCAGCCAGTCGCAGGCCCAAAATAACAAGTCGGAATCGAGCTCTGCCACCCGCCAGACCGTCGCCCTGGCCGCTTCGTTCTTCGTGGCCGCCGGCTCTTTCTTCGCGATGCTCGCCTAGTGCAGCTTCGATTTCAGGGCCTTTCTGTCAGCAGCATGCTTGCAAGTGCACGGAGATGGGACTATGGGAACTTTTGCATTGGACATTTTAGGTCGTTGGACATTCTTTAATACACGCACGATTTTCTTCTTGTGGTGTGGACAATGCTCTCGTTCCATATACTCTTGAAGGACCACACATTCCTGCAGAGGAAGCAAAACGTTCGAGATGGCGCCCAAAAGTCATGAGCGCGCCGGGTGGCGGGTGCCTTCCTCGCCGGCTCTCCCTTTTATCTGCCCACCGGCCCGCTCGCTTGACGTGTAGCATATTATAACTCTTCAAGCCGAAATCAGCCTGCAGAAAGCCCGAGACCCAGAGCCTGGACTTTCGAGATGCCCATATGCGGAAGATGGCTGGGGCGACCTCCTCAGCAAAGGAGCTGTTCGCGCGCACTCCCTGCAAAAGCTTGATCTGCTGCCTAGTCCAAACCTTGAGCCAAAGAGGCCATTTGGATAGTCTTGCTATGGGTGGTGAGCCGCTTCCATTCTTCTTCTCATCCGCGTTGATCACCGTCCCTGATTTCACGGCCCAGCATGCAAAGTGGTTTAGGCCTAGCGATTTACGACTCTAAGGACCCTTCTCCAAAGGTATGTGACCACCTGAGCGAGTATCTTTAGGCTGGCAGGTCGCTAAAAGCATCCGCCAGTCCTACTCGAAATATCTCGCGCCAGAAGAGCCTACACCAGCTGCCGAGCGTCGCGGCCACAGCAGAGAAGTCTCCCGCTGGTCAGTCGACACCAAAACATCATCGGAAGCGTCCTCCAAGGACTTGTTATCGAGGGATCAACCGAGCAGACGGCGGTCGACCATCGTTGCAGCGCCAAGTAGCGCGAACGGCAGCGACTCGATAGACCACTACCGGTCCACTACAGCCGCAGTACCGCCGCTTCACGACCCGTATCGGTCGACGACAGCAGCAGCCCAGCCTTTGCACGCCTACTACAGCCTCAATCCGCCGTCGCCGGTGCTGCAAGAGAACAGGACTACCATCGTCGTTTCGCCTACCAAAGACTTTCGGCAGGCACATCAAGAGGCGGTAAAGCAACAGCCACCTCTTCCTTCCATCACCACCACACAACCCAACAACGCCACCAAGCCCGGGCACAGGCGTCGCCAGTCTTCCATCAGCCAATTCGTCCTTCAAACCTTAAGCGGCGGCAATCGAAAGTCGAACAAGGAGCCAGAGATCGCCACCGTCGTCGCGCCTCCGTCCTTCTTGACCGCCGAGTTTCCGGACAAGAAGTCTCACCGCCGGCGCTCATCTTTTGGTCTCCCTCTTTCGGCCGCAACTCGTGGTCGCTCCGCTTCAGTTGTTATCAACACCCAAGCCTCTACACGGTCTCGCTCCAACTCGGTTCACACCCAAGCTTCAGCCCGGTCCCGTGCCAACTCGGTCTACATTGAATCCCGTCCGCCCCAACCAGAGCCACACCACCCCGAGCACCGCCGGCAAAGCATGTCAGTATCCAGCAGCAGCACTCATGGGCGTCGGCCTTCCTTTTTCGCCAGTCTTCGCAAGTCCTTCAGCCGGAGCTCGTCCATCGATGACACGCCCCGCCCAGACGGCCGCAAGGGCTCCGACTCCTCTCTCCGCAAGCTTTCCAAGCAGAGCGATCGCAGAGGCTCCGACAAGTCTGTCTACAGCACTATGAGTGCTTACCCCAGCAGCGGCGGCGGAGGCCGACGCCTTTCAGACAAGACTTCCCCGACGAAGGACATGGCGCACAACGTCGTGGCCTCAGCCCGGACAGGTCGCCTTCAGTCCCAATCTGGTGCCATGCTCAAGCCCAACGGTCCTCGTCCAGCCTCGTCCACTTCGCCTTCGCGCATTCAAAGGGTCCCGATCCCGGCCATGTCTCCCTCTCCCCCTCCGGTTCCGCCTCGAGACGACGACTTCGACTTTCGAATTCGGCCCAACTTCAGTTCTGTGGCTGTCCGGTCGGTCGCTCTGTCCGCCCCATTGAGGGAGCAGGAAGTTCAGTCCGTCGAGATCGCGCAAGAAGAGATCCCGGTCTTTCACCCGACCCTCGAGCGCGCTCGCAAGATGTCCGAAGACTCAATGTACGACCTTTACAATGGCTACGGGGACGACGAAGAGCCGGCCGAGCAGCCCAGCCTCCGCAAGTCGTCGTACTCGTGGCCAAAGGGGGGCAAGCCGGCCGAGGTGCAAGAGGACGACCGGAGTGTGCACAACCCTGGAGAAGAGGCAGAGGAGGGTGAGGCTCTCTGGACTGGAACCTACTCTCAGGAAGCTGGCGCCAGCGACCACTTTGTCAACCCCTGGAACGCCCCGGCCAACGCCACTGCTGCCATGGAGTCCCCCGGCTCTCCTGGTGGACGCCGCAGCTCTTACTCCTCCAGCTCCGCTGGCGATCGAAGGTCCAAGCGGTGGTCCAGGGCGAGCGAGGCCTCCGTGGCCAGCCCACCGGAGCCAAAGCCCCTCGGCCTCGACAGCCGCCGCCCATCCTTGGCAGTCGCACGTCGGTCGTCCTTGGCAGCCTCCGTTCGAGAGAACGAAGCTTTTAAGGCACTTTCGACCTACCGACCCAGCAGCAGTGGCGGAGCATCGGAGAAGGCTAGCAGCGAGCAACGCCCGCGCTCTGCGGATGACAACGCCAGCATCGTCTCGAACCAGTCGACTTCCAGCAAGCGTCAGAGGCCGGTCGGTATGGTGAACGGCTCTTTGCTGTCCTCGCCGAATGGTTCCAGCCCTGGTCGCATTCCCGTTGTGCCTCGCCGCTCGAGCCTGGTCCTGCCTGGCGACCCAAGACTGCAGCAACGAAGAAAGTCGAGTCTGTCCGTCTCTTTTTCGCCAGTCGACTCGCTACAGCAACCACTGCCGCCCATGCCAATCGAAGCACCGTCCCGTACCGCTCTTCTTTCCGCGCATGTTCGCTCCAAGTCGTATGGCAACACTTCCAGTGGTGCTCCTTACAGCAACGAGTCGCGCTTCTCGGGCACCTCTGCGAGCGACGAGTCTGGCGATGACTCCACCGTCGAGTCTGATGTCGACATCGACAACGACGACGATGTGGACCGCGATGCCTTTGCCAGCGCCTTTGGCTCGTCCGGTGGTGTCTTTCAGCTTCGCAACCCTTGGACAGGCAGCAGCGTGGCCCAGCCAGTCGGAGCCGTCACAGCCAAAGACCTCTCGCGCAACAACAGCCCCATGGGCACCGGCTCGCGACGCCCGACGCTCCTGCCATCGACGCCAAAGAGCGCCAAGCACGGCTCCATCTCCTCACTCGAGACCAGTAAAAGCGACGACTGGATCAGGCAGTTGAGCAAGCCTCGAGGCAGCTTCCGAGGGCATCCTGGAGTAAACCCCAGCGTGAGTTGACCTTGCTTTCTTGGCTTAACGCGCTCCCGGCTGACTCCGATCTCCAGGGCCTTCGCGTCAGCATCGACGTATCATCCACTAGATGATGTGGAGTGACGATCTATATTGATGGTTGTAGAGTAATTTGAGCTATTTCACGAGCGAAACGCCCTAGAGGTCACCTTGCATTCCAACATTCATCATGACCAGACTCTTGGCGTTTCTCAGAAGCATTTGACCCCAGCCAAGCACCCGTCTCTCGAACGCAAAGGGCCTCCCGTAAGCGTAAATCGCAGCCGCAACTGCGGTGGCGATGATGAGGGTGCGACGATGGGTGAGCCTTCGCCATAGCACACGCATCTTGGCCTTCTGGATTTGTTTGCGCAGCTTCTTTTGCTCCTCGATATCTTCTGGGCTGGGAAGCACAATGCCGTCAGCAGATGCGACGATGGCAGCGGCCCTTCGAGGTGCGAGCTTCGATGGGCCTTCTGTCCAGGTGAAGATGCACGAGTTGGGGCCCATTATCTGAGCGGCGTTGATGCGTTTATCATTCAAAGGATAGAGTTGCCACAGTCTGTGGGCGAGTTGGACGGTGTCTTCGATGGAGACGGTTTTTGGCGTGGGCGTCGGCGGATCGCTATCTTCGTGGTGAGAGGGCTGACTTGCGGAAGGAGATGGTGTGATGTTAGGCATCTCCATGTCTTCTAGATAGATCGACTCGAGGACTTTGTTGTGGCGCCGCGACGAGTCGGTCGAGGCGCTGAGGAAGGAGGCGCTCATCTCAGACCCATTGCCGCTCTCCTCTTCGCTCCCACTCCTGCTCCTTTCGCTTGACTTTCGAAAAATCGGCATCCTTGACAAGGTTTGATGCATGACTCCCGTGTCATCAGCAATGTCGGGAGCGATCCGAGTCGCCTCCTCTTTTTGTGCCAGGATGATCTGCCGGACACTCTTAGCGTTGTGTTTGAGACTGTGGACACGAACGTACAGCTACTGCAAGATAGCATATGAACGCTGGGTTCTGGGTCAATAGCACGTCGAAAAAGCGTGCCGCCATTTCCACCGAGTCTTTGGAGTCCAAATCGTGCGAGAGCAGCTGAGGACCGTTGTCACCTTCGCCGTTGCCTCTGATCACAATTTTCACTTACAGTGAGAACCCAAGAAATGGTGAAATAGGGCAACGAGGAGACCCTGTTCGCCGTCAGGCGCTGCAATTCTTGTGAAAGGTTGGCCGGACTCACTCTTCAGCAATTGCCGAAAGGGCCGGGTCTGCCGCTCTGAGTAATGCCTTGAGGATTCTAGAAGAAACGTAAGCTTCATGTTATGCGCTGGCAAGGCCAAAGGTCACTTGCCGAAGATAGCCAAGCACCGGACTCAAGCTTGGAGTCATCGAGTCTCGAAGCCTGTACAAGCTCATGTTCTCCGCGCAGCGCTTGGTCGATGGAACGTCTTCTAGAACAAGCAGCAGCACGCCAATGATGTCGTGAAAGCCCTACAAGGCACCACTTCAGCTCTCGACCTTTTTGCCACATCGGCGATCGCCTTGCGAGACGGCTCACTTGAAAGTAGTGCAATGATGGCCAGCTTCGTAACACGTAAAGGATAGCTTCGGACAGTTCCGGCTGCCGCTGTTTGACCCGCTCCTCCTCTGCGTCCTCCGCGCGCTCAGCGAACTCACCCGCGCAACAGCTTGGACGCCCTTACCGTCCGGCACGAAGTTGATCAGAGCTCTGTTCACATCTAGGGCGACTTGGTTCTCGGTGACGGCGTCTCTTGGCTCGTCGCAAGTCGATGACAGCGCCCAATCTGGATCCACCGGCTGAACGCCCAGCAAGTAAGGCCAGACCGTCCTTCTCGCGTCGTTCGAGCCGAAGCCGTTTTCTTCTAGAGCAAGAGACTGAAGGGCAGCGAAATCTAGGCGTTCGACAGCCTGTAGAGCGGCGCGGCTCATTGGGACAGGGGGTCACGGTTGCACGGCAAGCTGATTGGAATTCGAGTGGCGTGGCGCAATTTTGACAGGCAGCCAGGATTCCATCTATTACAGACTGTCATATACGATTTGACTACAAGCTTCAAGTGACACCCCGCAAGAGAGTCATAAGTCGCGGAGGGGTGATCAAGAGAATGATTCAAGGGCATAGATCGAGTCAGAGAGGCTGCGATCCGTGTACTCTCGGAACTCTCTCTCCAATTCCGCGCAGAAACGATCCACAGGCAGATCGTTTTTGTCCGTGCCAAACGGATCGGACAGCTCCTCGGCTGCAAGGCATGAATCAGACGACGGCTCTCATCCCTAGCCAAGTAAAGATGCCCACCAATTCGATCGACCCCGAAGAAGGTGAAGGCCACCAGACCCGTGACAGGAATCACAAAGACGCCCAATTGGCAGACGAGCCCTGCCGGAACAACAGCGAGATACAAGCACAGCATTTGCTCTGTTTCATTGGTCAGAAGAGAGAAATTCGGGCAAAAGAAGCTCGTACGAAGATGTATGCCGAGCGCTGTTGGGATTGGCGTGTCCCGAATCCGCTCAAGGCTTGAGATTTGCTCCGTCAGCTCTTTGATGGAGCCGAGCGCGTTTGCCCAAGTAGGAGCGTCCAAGGCTGGAAGGCCCGGGTTAGGGCTATCTTTGGTCGCCATCGGTGCGACGTGGAGATAAGTCAAGTAGCCTTGAATGTATCGTAAAAGGTGCACAGGCACATTGAGGGGAGCTCCACTGGGTTTAGTTTTAGGCGTGCTTCGCTCGCTGATGGCGGCTTTAGAGTCGTCGTTCATGGCACGCAAAGCCTTCGCGGCCTCGTCTTCCGGACCGAGCTTCTGCGCCGACCGCTCAGTTGGCATGCTGTTCGGAATGTCCACATGACGAAGGTATCGCTCGGGTAAGAGGCTGCGGAGCTTGTCCGACCTCAAGGGGTCCAAATCGCGCAGATGGTCCCTGAGGGCCCGAACTTGAGCTGCGAGCTCAAAAACACGGATAAAGCGCGCTGACTTCGTGGCATATGCGATAGCAAGGACCAGGGCTAGAGCCTCTCGATAGGTCGATCGGCTGTCTAAAGCTGTAGAGTTTGGCGGCGGCAAGGAGCAAGCCAAAGTGCGCATCATGGTACGAGAAGTCGAGGTCAAGGATGACCAAAGCCTCCGCCCCTCGTGCCAGCGGTCGCTCGCGGAGGAAGATCGATAGGCAATCACTGCAAGCGTCTTTAGTATCAAGGTTCAATTCGAAGGGACTCAGCGACTGACTCAATCCCACGATCATATTGAGCAGGGCCTGCACCGACGACACTCCAGAACACACAGACCTCGCGCCTGAGCTGGTTGTGTGCAGGAGGAAAATGAAGGACGCCCTGCGTAGAGGCGTCAATGCTTTGACTTCATAGTGAGATTTTGGGCCAGCGAACCAAGCTGCAAAGACAAGGACTGGGGCCCTCGTTGATTCCAAGATGGAGCCGCGAGTCTCGAGAGCGAGTCGCAGGCCCGAGATCTCCTTTAGTTGACGGTCCATGATGGCGTATCGGTGAAGATGATTCGGCTCTCTTTGGAGGGGCCTTGGTGACGGCTGGCCGTTCAAAGATGAAGATAAGAGTCCAGAACGGGTTCTGGGGAAATCGAGTGGCAAATCGCAAGGGGTGGGATTACACAGAGACCTCGTTCTACAAGGCGTCGATTACTTGTTAATACAACAGCCCTGTTCGGCTCAGACTTCGGAGTCCAGCTCCTTCTTGTTGAAGATGCCGGAGTCCGCGCTCCACCTCTTCGTTTCCTTTGAACCCATTATATCACTTTTGAGCACAAAGGCGGGTCGATTCTTGGCAGCGGTAGAGAAGCGTGTGCTGGAGGGTCGCTTCGTAAACTTGATGTCGACCAGCTGCTTGACGAACAGAATTGCGAGGCCGAAGCCGAACGCTGCGTTGACCACGAAGTCGATCATTTGCGACTGAATCAGCCAGGTAGCTGTCTCTCCAGATGTGTAGAGTGAGCCGCGGTAGATGAGGCCGAGCTCGACACTTCCAGCCAAAAGGTAGGCGGAGGCATACGCCATGAAAATGGCGGCATGCGCAATCATATCATTGTAACGGACAAATTTGGCTGCCGGCGGCTTTGACGGAGTACCAGGAGAGTCGTCGGGAAGGCGAGCTGAGCGAAAGGAGGACAGGGTGAAGGTGGGGCTGGTCTTCATGGTCGATGTGGAAAAATAGTCGTCCACTTCCTCCACCTGTAACGGACGCCCAAGCTTGCGGAGAAAGCGAATGAAGACAATGCAGAATGGCGCGTAAACCATAACACAGAATAAGCCGACCGTGAAGTCCACCGCTGTTCGTTTGTCTCAGCATCGCAGGACAAGTTTCGGTAAGGGCACTTGAGGTCTTCGTACTTGCTAAAATGCGGCTCCGACGCAGAAGCTCAGGGACTGCGACCATGACCAGCAGACGTCAAGGAATGTTCAGCGCTGGTGGTAAAGATGTCAAACTCACAGGCATCTTGAACTTTGGCACCTAAAGCGGCCATCCACTCAATCTGCAAAGTAGTGACCGCCCCTGTCCCCGCTTGATCCAACAGCGACAGTAACTCCCTCGCTTCCTCATAAATGGGTGAGAGTAGATTTGCGACGTAAACGTCGAGGCCGATAGCAATGCCAATCCAGCAAACGGGCAAGCCGTACATGAAGGCATGTACCGCAAGAGCTGCAAAACAGTGAGTCCTTCAGCTTGACTCTCATAATATAGAGGATTTGCAGAGACTTGCGTGGTGGCAAAGCTAGTCGAGGCTGCCAACTGCCAAAATTGAGCAGTTGACCCTCATGTGTTAAGAGCTTTTAGTAGAAAGAGTCAGAACTCTGGAAGGACGGGCTCTTAAGATAACGAAGGACACGAACGACCGCCACCATCTGGGTAGATAGCGAAATCCACCCTCCGATCACTATAGGAAGCCACGCCACACCGAGCAGCACGGTGAGGGTAGACGATATGGCGTCTTGATTGATCGCTCTCTTGATCAAAAGCGCACACTGCGCTATCCGGACAACGTAAAATAGAGTGGCTAAGGAGATGAAGACCAGGTTGCTGTTAGGCATCCAGTAACTCCCGCCTGTGCGGGTGAACGACTTGAAAAGCCATTGCTCTTCCGGTTTGCGAAGGGCGAGGGCCAAGATGTTCAGGAAAGTCACGGCCAAGAAGATATAGCAGAGCAAGAGCACGATAGCGCTGGCCAATGCGCCTGGGACGCTCGGATTAAGGCCTGACAACAGCTGCTGCTTTGCAGATGCAATCGCCTCTGGCGTGAGGGAGAAGCTCATCGCTCGTCGCCGTCCATCATGAGGAGGCAGCTAATCTCTCCCTCGAGCGCCGAGATCATGGCACGCTGCCTCGGAGCTCGCTCTTGTGGTCTCTCCTAGATCTTGAAGCACGCTAATTAAGCGCATAAGCCCAAGCTAATAGCCTCGGCTTCGCAAACGTGGCAGAGCCGGGGCAACGTCACTTCATGTCTCTCTCCTCTGGAGGCGGCAGCCAGTGGTGTGTCGACGTGTTAGTTTTCAGAATTGCACAGTTGTTTGCATTGCTTATTGTACAGGGGGTTGCCAAAAGGAAAGACTAGCATCCCGAGCCCCAGTGGTGGCGAAGGCACCCAACATCTCTACTCGACAACCTTTCGGCACTGCCGACGGGGGAAGACTCGGCATTTTAGAAGTCGCCCAAGTCCAAAGTCAGGCTACGAGCTGCCTCCTGTGCGCCGACGAATGGACGTGAGAGATGGCAAAAGAACTCAGAGAGGGAATTAACGCACCTCGAACTTTGAAAGGCCAAAGCGAGGCTTGGAAGCCAGCTCATCCGTTGCAGAGGTGACGGGTTGGGCGGGTTGTTGGGGAGCGGTAGGTAGATCCTCGTCCATCGCCGGCGTTGAGGCACTGTAAGCAGCGTAGGTACACACTTTAGCATCCCATCATAGAAGAGATGGAAGAGGAGATTCAACTGACCGAACATCGTGCATGATACGAACAGTAGTGCGCACTCGAGCCGAGGGGTCAATCTTGCCCGAGAGCTCGGCTTGGCGCCTCTTCTCAGCGGCCGCCGCCTCAGCCTTCTTGGCTTCCTCCTGGCTCGCCTTCTTGTTGCGGGCGTTGATGAGGTCCCAGCCGGTCATGGCGCCCGGGCTGGCCGGCGCCGACGTGGGTGGGGAGGGCGCGTCAAGCGGGGTGCCCTCGAGGGTGGCGAGCTCGGACTTGAGGGCGAGCACCACATCGAGCTTCTTCTCGCGCTCGGCCGCCTTGATGCGATCTTTTAGTTCGATCCGCCGCAGGACCGGGTTGACGATCGAAGGGTTGAGCGTCTTCTTCTTGTTATAGACGGCTTGTTGGTCTTGCTGTTCGATCGCAAAATGAAAATGAGCCTCCGCGATGAAACCTCCAAAGGAATGAGCCAATACGAACCGGAGTAGCAGGATCTTCGCGCCTTCTCTTGATCAACGCCGCCTTGGCCTCGCTGTCCTTGAAGGAAGGTAAGCGGACGTTATCGTGTTCGAGGTCGTTAATGAGCCGGGTGTATTCTTTCTGTTCGAGTTCGAAGCAGTTCTAGTAAGACACATCCTACTTAAAGGAGCGAGAGGGCACGAACAGAGTGGAAGGGTATCCGGGATTTGGTGCCGTTCGAGTGGTGGACATCAATGCCGTTGCTGATCTGACCGACTTGAAAGTTGTGCATGGCCTTGCCGTGGGAGAGCTTGAGCAAGATGTCGACCAGGGAGCGCTCCTTGTCCGGCAGTGCGTAAGGTTTCGGGGCCGACTCGATGCCCTCGATGCGGGCGAGGCGGTAGACCAAGGTCTTTGGGTCGTCCGGCGCCGGGCCCAAGTTGAGGCGCACAAAGGCCCCCACGGCAAAGGTGCTGAACCAGGCCTTGGGGTAGTGCTGCACAATGTCGTCGCGGGAGAGGCAGATGGCCTTGAGGCCCTCCTGGTCGACGACTAGGTCCTTCTCGGCAACCCGCTTGGAGCCCTTGCGCGACTTGCGCGACTTTGCCTCTTCAAAGCGGTCCACCTCGCCCTCCTCGGCGCTGTCGTTCGAGTCGGAGCCGCTGAAGTCGACCGAGGGCGATCGCTTCATCCCGTCGCTGTCGTAGCCGCCCTGTGCAATTGCCAAACCTAATTAGCACATCTCTCCAACTGGTAGCAAAAGCAAGCGCACCCTCTCAGCCCGGAGCTTCTTGCTCTCGCGGCGCCGCTTGAGCTCATCCAGCTTGGAGGTCTTAACGGCCGTCTTGCCAGTGGTCGTCTTGGTGCGGGTGGAGCCGCGGGTGGTGCCTTGGGTGGCGGCCATGCGGGCGACCTGACGGCGGTCGTTGATCTTTTGCACCTCCTCGGCGCGGGCGTGCAGCAAGGACTCGCGGTCGAGCTCGGTCATGGCCATGATGCGCGCCTTCTCCGCCTTGTCCTTGTACAAACCGTCGAGCGGGTACGGGTGCTGCTCATCGCTGGACTCGTCGTCGTCGTCGTCGTCGTCCTCGGAAGCGGCGGACGAGGCGGACCGTTGATGCTTCCTGACCGGTTTGCTGAAGTCGCCGTCTGAGTCTGAGCCAGAGGACAGCTCCATGTCTGAGCCAGAGCTGTGGATCGGTCTGGAGCTCAAGCACACCGCTATGTGTACAGTGAGCAAGGCCAACTCACTCTTTGGCTGGCCTCTTTCGCTTTTTGGCGGTCGACGCTTTCGAGCTGGCCGCCTTCTTGGCTGGCGAGGAGCGCGGCGCAGACACGGGCTCTTCGGCCAGCGCCAACAAGTCATCGTCGTAGTCGCTCATGTTTCAAACACAAACACACAAGTCGTGAAGCGGGAGGATGATGGAGGAAGCAAACCAAGACGCTCGCTCGCGGAGCTTCCAACTCAACGGCCAATGCAGGCGCCTGTGGTCAGGTTCAGGACGGACGGGCTGGCGAATTATGCCGTCAAGTTCTCGCCGTTCTACCCAGACAGGCTGGCCTTGGCCTCCTCCCAGAACTTTGGCCTGGTGGGCAATGGCCGGCTGCACGCTCTCCGCCTCGCTCCTGCCCCTGCAAGTCGGGCGTTGGTCTTGGACAAGAGGTTTGCAATCTGCTTTCAGATTGTGGCTGTGGGCAGGCACTGAGAACGAGGCGTCGGAATGGCAGTTTCGACACCCAGGATGGGCTGTATGATCTGGCTTGGTCCGAGGTGCACGAGAACCAGCTGGCCACGGCCTCTGGGGACGGCAGCATCAAGCTCTGGGACTTGACATTAAACGTACGAATGCGTCCACTTTCTGTTCGACAAGAGCAGGAACCAAAACTTGTCGAATCGTACAGGACTTTCCAATCCGGAGGTGGCAAGAGCATACCCGCGAGGTCTATTCGCTGGACTGGAACAACCTCAAGAAGGATCTATTTGTGTCTTCGTCTTGGGACTCGACCATCAAACTGGTGGGTGGAGAGATTGCCCCAATGCTCACCACACAGAGCACTAACGCCAACTTCACTTGACAGTGGACGCCCGACCGGCCTGCCTCCTTAACGACCTTAACGACCCACTCCGGCTGTGTCTACGCGGCCCTCTTCTCCCCTTCCCAGCCAGACACCCTGGCCTCTTGTTCTTCGGACGGCTCGCTCCAAATCTTCGACTTGGCAGCCTCGACCGCCGCGCCCCAACTCACCATCCCCGCCCACCCGACAGAGGTACTCTCCTTAGACTGGAACAAGTACCAGCCTTTCTACATCGCCACCGGCTCCGTCGACCGGTCCATCAAGATCCACGACCTCCGCATGGCCTCTTCTTCCCCTCTTGCCTCCCTCCCTGCCCTTCCACGCCAACAGCAGCAACCAAAATCTTGCTTGTTCACCACTTTGCTAGGGCACGACTACGCCGTTCGGAAAGTTGCCTTTTCGCCACACTCGGCCAACGTGCTCGCTTCGGCCGGGTACGACATGACCGCCCGGATTTGGGACGTGCAACTGGGAGAGGGGACGATGATGGCTGGTCCGGGCATGCCGAGAGGCGGGTTGGGCGCGGTGAGGCCGAGGAGGATCCACGATGCCCACACCGAGTTCGTGGTGGGACTGGCGTGGAGCTTATTCGAGCCTGGGTTGATTGCAAGTTGTAGCTGGGACAGTGAGGTCCACTTGTGGCCGATGTAATACCAACTTCTCTATTTAGAAGATTGTACTCTGCCCTAACCTTCTTACCACCTCCGCACAGCCACTTGGAGGTGAGGGCGTAGCTCTAAGCCCAACAAGTCCCAAGACCAGCTTTTTCTCCCAAGTCTCAACCTGACTCTTTCGATCAACTCTTAGGCTGCTAAAAACTGCGTGGGAGCAAGGCGGTGGGAGCAAAGCCGGCAAATGCGGTCTGACGGAGGCAGGCCTATCTGCTGTGCTCTAGCCCAGAGCGTTATGCATCATGGAGGTGGTGAAGCGAGCAAATCTTCGCCTTTTTTGTTGACGACTTTAGCGAAGTAGGCCGGTGGCAATAGCCCATCCAAGCCGGGCGTGAGGATGACCCCGTTGGTTGAAACGAAAAAAGGCACGCCGTCTGGTCCATTCATAATTTAGAACAGAATGGTACGAGGAATAACAGCACCTACCCGCGATGGCTTTCGCGGCATCAATGTAGATGAACACATCGCAAGACTTGCGCATTCCTTTCACATAACCTTTCAGTTTTCAGTCTGCTACAGCCGACTGAAGCTCTTTACCGCTTATGACCTGGGAGTCAGTGGACAGGCCAGCGGCGCAATGGATGTGCGTCCGAGTCATGATCTTCAACCCCTCTTCCTCTGCAATTGCTGTGGGGTAAGCTTTCCATCGATGCCCTACGCGAAAGTACACATACTGATCTTGGGCCAGGACTTGTTAAAAGTACCGTGAATGACTACCGGGATCTCAGTGGCGTCGGCGACAGCCTGCAACTCTAAGTCCTTGACCTGGGAATCCTTGTGAGCCCTAGTCTTTGACCAAAATCAGCACATACTGACCTCTAATGAATGTCCTTGGTTAGCTCTGATCCAAAGCACGCCCTCGTCGTCGGTCCACAATCGAAACCGCTGCTTCTCGTTGTTCTCCACGATGGACTGCAGCTTCTCCAGGTCCAACCCCTTGAGCTTTGGTCTTTCCAACTGTGACCCGATAAATTTGCGTAGGAGATCAAAACCGCGAACAGACGAACCAGCGCGTCGACTTGAGTGTAGCCATCCGACCTTAATGAGAGCCCCTCTTTGGCAGCTCCATGCCGCAGAATGTACGACAGCGCCTTGCTGAACTTCACGTCGTCAGATTGATTTGAAGGTCTCTTGCTGCTCATGGTCACGCGGCGCTGAGAGTGAGGCGGTTTGGGTCCAAGAGACGATAATTTCCTTCTCCCTGGTCGGCGACGTGAGTCAGGATGTCGACCCCTGTCGAGCTCCCTCAGGAGCTTCGATTTCTCATCACAGAGCTTACTGACTCGAAAGAAAGCCATATTCAAGACGTCCCTGCCGGTGCATTGACTGTTTCTGCGGCCCAAATTCGACCGCTGGCGGACGCTCTGTTGGCTGCATTGGACTTTCCAAATGCCAATTCCGCCATGCTCATCAGAATATTAAGGCACAACCTGTCTGTTATCAACGCCGTTACTCTCCCAGAAGCTGTACAGGAGCGGCTGGTCCGCAGACTCCAGGAGCTCCTACCGACCAATGCCTCCGTCGCCCTTTCAAAATGCCTTTTGCACTTTATCAGTACCTTCTCAAGCCTCAAGGCACCAACTCTGTCCTCTACCCTTGTCGCCAGTCTGCGCCACCCGCCAAAAGCTGCTGCCGAAGTCAACTTGCTCAAGGCTTTGGAGCTGCTGATCGAAAGAGGGGCGGTTATCGACAACGCAGAGATAAAGGCCTGCTTAGAAGTGGTCGCGAGGGACGTGCGCCCAGCCGTAGGATTAGGACGTGGTGGACCCACTCCAACGCCAAAGCAAGCGAAGCGGCACGCCCATTCCGAGAGCTCGGCTTCTGAGGACGACACCACCTCCCTTCGAAGAGATTTTGCCGTGAAGGAGGAAGCCTTGCGGCTGTTGCGCTCACTAGCTGCGGTAAGTATCGTACCGACGACGCGGTCCAGCCGCGCTGAACCAAAGTTCCCGCAGGATTCCAAAGCCCTCTTCGCATTCTGGCCGACCATGTTTGCCGAAGACTCACTTCTGGACTTCGACCTCCTGAAGGTCATCGAGAGGGATAATTCGATCGGCGCTCGAATCGAAGCCCTTCACTGCCTTGCCGCTTTGCTTCAAGATTCATCATCATATCTGAAAATTGCAGAAGAGAGGTCCATCACCAGCTCATCGTATACTTCCTTGTCTGCTAGACTCGGCCAAGTTCTAAGAAGAGCGCATGTGCTGGTGTGCGGCTTAGTCCGGCAGCCTGCCGGCCCGCTGTCTGTCTTGGCCCTCCAAGTGAGCCGACTCGAGCAGGACGTCTTCATTTGAGCTGAAATGATGCATCCAGGTCCTTGCGCAGCTCGCCAGAAATTGCTCGTATGATCGCCTTCGGCCTGACCTCCTGGCGTCCGTTTGGGCCTGCGGGCTTTTACAGCTCGATCACAACCCGATCTCAGCAATAGAGGTTCTCACAGTGCTTCAACCACTTATCAAAGAAGCGAACGACGTCGAGCGTGGTCACCGAGCGGTCGCCGACGCCATTGACGTCTCGCCCAGCATCCAAAGTCTGTGGATTCTGTTTTCTCACCTCTCT
This sequence comes from Cystobasidiopsis lactophilus, assembly GCA_001599975.1. Taxonomy (NCBI): domain Eukaryota; kingdom Fungi; phylum Basidiomycota; class Agaricostilbomycetes; order Agaricostilbales; family Chionosphaeraceae; genus Cystobasidiopsis; species Cystobasidiopsis lactophilus. Next base: position 1,397,664 of record BCIO01000002.1, read on the forward strand.
GCGAAAGAAGCGACGCTATCGACCATCTTCTTTGACGCTTTCTGTCGTCATTTCTCGAATCAAACGACCGCCTGCCTTGCCAGCCTGCCTCAGTGCATGGAAGCCACCACGTCTTTACCACCCGAAGTGGCCGACAAGCTTGCCTCGGCGCTTTCTGCCTCCGATTCAGCGATACTTCAGCTTTCAATACCACCTGCCTGCTACCCGATTGCACTTCAAGTGAGCCGTCCTTGAAGCCATCCTGCTGGCTTGCGCTCACAGAAAACAGGACGCGAGCATCATGGAGAAGATGGAGCGATTGTCCAGCTCAAAAGATGCCGGCATACAATCAGCTATGTACCAGGGCCTGGGGCGACACTGTTCGGCCGATATTGTACGGCAGCTTGTGCTCTCAATGCTGCTTGCCGGCTCGAGTCCTGGTGCAGTCGATCATGACAAGAGCTGGGCTTTGGCCAGTATGTAGTTGTTTCTTTGACAGTCAAAATCTGATGGATGGTGCCTGGCAGACTTGCTGGACCATCTGACAGATTTGCCAACCTTTGAAGAAAAGGAACATTTGGTGAACTTGGCCGTTGCCCTTTTCAAGACGCACAGCAAGAACGAGAAGGTCGTCATCAATTGTCTCCGTGCATTGGGAAGTGGGCTCTCTTCTCCGCCGCCTTTGCCAACCCAGCTTCGCCAGCAAGCTATCGACTGCCTCAGTCAAAGCATCGACCAGAAAGGCAGCTCGTCCAAGGTCAAGTGGAACGCTGCCACCTCGTTCACGAAGGTACTGCCTGCGACTTGGGAAGGTGTATCTCCCGACGCCGTTGTAGGAGCCTTGGTCAAAGGCTTGTCCAAGGACCGAAACGTCAAGGTCCGCACATCGATTGCGAGCGCCCTCCTTTCCTTCCCTTCGGTTTCAACTGCAAGTCGAGAAGCTGTGCTCTCGAGCATTAAGGCAGCAGAGGACGCCACCAACCTTCAGAAGCAGAGCGCCTCGTTCAGCCAAATGAAGCTGATCCCCGTGTTGGAAGAAAAGGTTTGTCCACCGGTGTCGTTGTGCACCAAACGAATCCTGAACACGATTGCTTCCAGCTGCAAGCTTGCAAAGTCAAGTACTCTACTACTGCGTCATGAAGAAACGGCCCGCTTTGGCAGTACACGCTCCAGGATCTCCCTCTTTCAATTCTTCGCTTTTGCCGGCTTGTCAAAGTGCAGCGACCAGGATCTTTGTACAGACAAGTCAGTCCGGCACCACCGGGAAGGACATCAACAGCTCACGATAGCACGCGGCGCATGTGGACCTGGTCCGGATTCAGGCCGGGCGTGCCGTATGTGAGCGGCGCCAGGAAGAGGAAGGAGGCGACGCTGAGGGCGCAGATGACGCCTACGGTGACCCACATGCCGTAAGGGGTCCTAGCCTGCTCCCGGAAGCGGCGACGTTTGGCGAGAGGTCCTGCTAGTGTGACGGGCCAGTTGATCGACTCGTCCGAAACAAACTGAATGACTGCGCCTGCGACCATGACCGACATAAGGTGGGCGGGAAGATAATGGTGCAGAAACTTTGAGAGTCGTTAGACTAGAAAGTTGCCGTCAACCAGGCGGACCACCACTGACCTTTTGTCGATTCATGAGATAGAAGGGGAAGTAATGGTATGCCCAGCCAAGCCATAGGAAGCCGGTCGAGTTGTAGAGGCGCGACAGAATATCTATCGAAGACTTCAGCGTAAACCTTGTCGGAGCGGGAGCACAACCAAGCTTACGACTGGGAATGGGGAAAATACCACGGCGGCGTGCAAGGGCATCGGAGAGGAATATACCGGCGAAGACACACAGGGAACCGGCCGCCAACCACCAGGCCAAAACGTTGCCGATGAGGTAGATCTGCTCCATGTCTTCGGCCTTGCTGGTCCAGAAGCTGATGCCGCTCATCAAAAACGGCCAGGCGATAGGGTCAGAAGCGTAAGGGTGACTATCGGTAAGACCGGCATTGTGCTGAAGCATAAGCACCTGCAGCTCGAAAAACTTCTTGAAAAAGTTGCGCTTCTTGACTTCCTTCGGCTCGCTCATGCCTCGCTCGATGCCACGATCTGTCGTGGTGGTATCTTTACGGCAAAGTCTCAGCAAAGAACACACTTTGCAAGACTGAAGGCGGCAGCTCACTTTCGTTCTGAATGACCTCGTCAACGAACCAGGTGTTGGTCTTGTCAAGCGCGTTCTTGTTGCCGTTGACCTCTTGCTGTTTGAAGGCCCACTCAGGCAGAGGTGGATCGGGGTGCGTCCAAAGGGCGACGCCCGTGTCTTGGTGAATGAGCTTGAATTGGCCCGACTTCGTCCGCCACACTTGCCCGTGCTTGCCATCGTCAATCTCCAGCTTGAACAAGGTTTCGTTCCAGCGCGTGTCGTCATCAACTGGGACGGTCGTGAACTCGGTGTTCGTGGGCATGAGCGGACTGGCAACATCGTGGGTGAGGAGAATGGACTCGGTGTTGGGATGGTGGAGCCTAATTAGCTCGTTGTTCTTGACGGGCCGGCTCGTCATGTCCTCCTCTTCCAGCGTGAAGCCAGGCAAGATCACCCATTCGTTGTTCGTGTCGTTGAACGGGTAGCCCGTGACTTGCTGCCCTTGCGAGCTGATCCGGCCGTCGGGGTATTTGAGGGGGTACTTGTCCGGGTGCGAATGCAAGAGGACCTTCGTTTGCTTGTGCTGTATCGTGATGCGATCGCCATAGTAGATGTCTTGACTATGCAACATCATTGGACTGTCCTTGAGGGTGGCTTGGAAGGCTGGCGACATAAAGTCGTCGCCCGGTCCCGACTTGACCAGTATCTCGAAGTGCACCCAGAACCAGAACAGGTAGACGATGGCAGGCACAACAATCAGGCCGTAGACCCGCGCCATGAAGTGGCGAATGAGGTGGTCCATGGGGATGTTGCGGCGGATGTCGAGCAGGTTCCACAGGTCGATGGCGACGGCGGTCCCGATGGTCATGAAGGTGAACAGACCGTTCATTTTGCAGGAGATGGTCAAGCTGAGGAAGACGCCAGTGGTCGTCATCCAGCCCCACCAAGCGGGCGTGAACTCACTAAACGTTCGCCGGTCAGTCCCTTGATGAAAGACTACGATACTTAAGGCACTTACTTAAATCGTAACTTGTAAAATCGAACGTAGGCGTAAATGGCAACGGCCATGAAGAACAGCAAGGGCGCGTCCAGCAAAATGAGCCGGGACTGGGTGATGTGGGCATTGTCGACGACGACCAAAAAAGCGGACAGAAAGCTGATAAGCTGAGGATAGCCGCTCTCTCGCATAATAGCAAAGATCAGCGGCGGCGTGAAAGAGCCAAACAAAGCGGGTAGCGTGCGCAGGCCGATGTAAGGCACCTTGTTCACGTTGTAGTCGTCCCCAATGTTGTCAAACTCGAAGTGACCGTCGTAGCCGATAACCCAACCGCCAAATGCGAGCAGCATTTTGGCCAGCGGAGGGTGGACGTCGAAGAAGAATTCCCTTCGCAAGTAGTACGAAGCGCTGCGAACGAGAAGTTTTAGTATGTCGCGACGAAGTCAAGAATTCTAGTCGAGGGCGCACAATTTTCCAAAGTGCACCTCGTCAAATGCTACTTGATCCGGGTGATCGATCCTGTAAAAACGGAGGGCGGCAGAAAGGAGGAGGATGGCGAGGGCCACCGCGAGGTCGCGGGGGCTGCGCTCCAAAGTAGTGAACTGGCGCCACGCACTCGGCCTGGCGAGGTCTTCGTCATAGTCTGTTTCAGCCACCAGGTCGACCTTGCGTGGCAAGACAGCAGCTGGGTCGGCGGCGGCCGCAGTTGCTGCTGGCTTGCGGTTGACCAGCTTTTGCCCCGACGCCATCGTCAATAACGTCTCGTTCTGTTGGCAATTCGAGTCTTTCAGAAAGCTCCATCAGTCATAGAGGCAGTAGGCACTCACTCAGAAACGATCAAATGCGGGCGAACTGGAAGGCGACAGAGTTCAGCTCCTTCGCGCCTTGATCTTGGCGTGCAGTCCTTACACGCTTTTGCGGCTTTCTGTGGTAGCTTCAGAAGAAAGAAGGCCACAGGTTTACGACGCCAACAGACGGAGTCGACCTTTGTGAACGAGAGAAGGACCCAAGAGACGGCGAGGAGAACGCAGCGCGTTTTGAAGCCCAACCGCTGCGAGTTTGCCAGGATTTGGGAGTCAATCAACTGTAGCAGCGTTAGACCATGTAGAGAGCTCACTCGAACCTGAAAGGCGGCCGCTTGGGACAAGCCAGCTGCGAAGATCCCTCGAAGAGGGTGTGCGATTCATGCGCATGAAATTATGGTTCAAGCCGGCTTCGTCCAGATTGAGCAGCCACATAGGCTCTAGATACTACAGAACAGCTCTCTTGAGCCTGCACTTGAACTTCATGTCTACCCACAAGCCAGACGTCCGGCTATTTTGAGGAGCGCCAGGGGGGGAGGAGGCCTGCGACACTTTGTTTCTGCACCAACCACGCCGGAACGGGTCTGTGATGGGCGGCAAGAGCAGATGATCGTGTTAGACCCGCCTCCAGAGAACCCGCCGGTGGCCAGCACCAGTGCCCGCCCTAAGGGCATGCCACTGCCTGCTGGTTACACCCGCCCAACCCGCAAAAGCACTTCTATTAAAAGCCGGCCTCCCAAAGGCATGTCTGCGCGATCCTATTCATAGCGCGAAGAAGCTAACATCGCGGGACCCAGCAGGCAAGCGAGCGTCGCCGCCCAGCTGTGCCTTTTGTGGATCGGCCCTGTTGGCGGCCGTGCTTCCGCTGGCGACGGTCGCCCACCCTCTGTCCGACTCCGACCGGCCGCCAACCGAGACGAGCAGTGAGCTCAGCAAGCGCAAGCAGCCCGTGGCCCCGTACTTCACTTTCAATGGCACCGAGTGGGAGGCGAGCGAGGAGTGGGAACTGAGCGGGAGGAGGGGCGCCGGGGCTCAGGTCGACGCGGACGGCATGCTCATGGACCTACTGCCCTCTACCTCCACCCCACTGCCTACTACTACCTCGACGGCCGCACCCGCGAGCTCGGCCACCACCTCGTTCGCCTGGAACAATAAACGCGAGCGCACCTCCTTCTACGCCGTGCCCGTCATCATCGTCGTCTCCGTCATCCTCTTTGTGATCATCAATGTCATCCTATTTGGTTCCGTCATGCTCTGGCGGCGGTCGAGGGCGAGGCGGAGGCGCCGGCGTCATACCGAAGTCGATGAAGGCTTTTCGGAGGGCGACGACGACGATGACGAAAAGCAGGCCGAGCTCAAAGCGATGATGGCAGCAAGCCTGGCCAGGCCTAACAAGAAGCGCTACCTCACCTTATCCCGACCAAGGCGCTTCGTCAGGAAGAGGCGGGTCCCCAACGCTTCTGCACTCGCGGTCAACTCGGCCGCTGCTTCCTCCACGGCCCTGGACACCAGCTCATCCGTTAGGCGGCGCCGACGCCGCCAACCTTCGGAGACCAACGTGGCCGAGTCGACGACTTCTGGCACCCGGTCTCGGGCTCATTCCTTCGTCGACCCTACGGCCCTGCGCCGGCAAAGCTCGCACGCTGAGTCTGAAGCCAGCACTGCTGCTTCTGACCATGAGGATGCAATGTCGGAGCTGGAGCAGGAAGAGATGAGCAGGAGCGAGGAGCAAGCGTCAACAGAGGTGACGCCGCCGACTGCCGACGCACTCTCGCCACCAGCATATCCAGCCGACGTCTCGTCTCCCCTCTACACAGCTTCCTCCACCTCTGCGTCGACAGCAGCTCCAGCGTTGACAGCCCGACAGCTGGAAAAGCGCCCCATGCAGCAGCCCCAACATTTAGGGTTCGCCGATATGTTGACCGAGCCGCCGCAGCTTGACGACTCGGATCCTCCTATTCAAGGCCACATTGCGACGGACGATAAAGCCGTTCTGGAGGCCATGCTTCATATGGCGTCGTTGCCGCTGGAGGCTACCTCCGATCGGGACGATGATCAGCCGCTGGTCGAGGCCTCGGCCCCAACACTGGAACTGGACGAGGACGGCTTCGAAGACGACAGCTTGGCCTTGGAAGAAGCCCTGCCACCTCCACCGGCTTCTGTGTCCTCGCCGTTCCCGGAACCACCACAGCCATTCGCCTCGCATTTTCAAATGTCTGCACCCACCGATTTCGACCCCCGCGATCTCAGCATCGGCACTTCCGACGCACCAGAGCCCACGGCTCCTACTTTTGACTCAGAAGAGGAGGTCGCAGCATCTGCGCCACCGGAAGAAGACTTGACTCTGGATGATCTGCCGACTTACCCATCACCTCCCTCCACATCCACGCCATCATCTCCTGCACCCCTTCAGCATACCAGATTGGACCACATCGTTGTTTAGGACACCGCCAAACGCGCAGTGCGCTGTGCTTTATCCTTGCATACCCATGGCTTGTTTCGCCACTAAGCATCAGTGTATATAGCCTCCGGGCCGCCGCAAGGCTTGTAATTTTGGGATGCGCCGTCGAGTAGCAATGCACAATACCGTTCGGGCTCTAAGTAAGCCGCATGATGACTTGGAGAAACATGGCGGCGTCTACGAACATCCAACCCCATAGTAAATTTGTTTAGCAACAGCAAGAAAGGAAAGACCACTGAAAGGCCACGAAAAGATCAAGGATCCCAGTTCTCGACAAGGGCGTGAAACTCTTTCGTCAATCGAGCTTGAGCTTGCGCCCCAGTCTCGCCGTCAGGGTGGTCGGCGATTTTGCCTGCTCGGTTGCTCAGTACAGCGCGGGTCGGAGAAGTGAGCTTCCTACGGATGACAAAGAAGTGACGGCCTTGGAGCGCTTTCCCGTCACTTTGCATGGCAACGATTAGTGTCGCATTGGACGAAATGAAGAGAGCTTGGGCGCACAACTCGGCGCCATCTTTGCCATACACTTGGCAGCCTGCCTCGCGAGCAATGCATACGCCTGGGCAAATGCATGAGCTTGGTCAGAGCAGGCCAAGAGGCGGCTCTTACCTGCGCACACGTCCCAAGAATAGCAGCCAATCTCCCAATAGCAATCCATCTGAGCAGAGGCGACCATGCAGAAGTTCAGCGCCGCCGATCCGACGCTGCGAATTGAGTGGGCCATCACCGCCCCTTGGATTTCCTTAGGGTCACCCGCGATTCTACGAGGCTGTTCAGCTTGAGCCGAAAAAGGGAAATGAGACCAATACCTTTGAAAGGTGTGGAGCTTCTTTTCCATCACAGTCTTGCCCCGCATCGAGCCGTACTCTAAGCCCACAAGAGCCTGATGAACGCCTAGTCAAGGCCATATCCCCATTCAGTATAGGAAGCAGCCTACCTCTCCCCAGCTTTTCAGCGGACCTGGGTAGCTCAGAGGAAGACGTCGGTCGTTCATGAAAGCGCCCTGTTTTTAGTATAAGGCTCCATTCATCTCTGTGGGTGATAGCCAGAGGAGACCTTACCTTGCCGGTCATGGCCCGGTACATCTGGTCGAGGAAAGGGTTGTAGACAACGCCAATAGTAGGTCGTGAGTTGACGCAGAAGCCAATGGAAATGCAACAAAAAGGAAAGCCGTGGATGAAGTTCTTTCAGGGAGGATGAGAAATGGACGAGGGAGCGAGAGCAGAGGACTTGCCAACGTGCCACTGGAGGCAGGCAGGTGGCTTCAGACGACGTCGCCTTCTTAGCTCACGGGAATGACTTACTCAATTGGGTCAACAATCCAAGTAGGCTCGTCGGTGAGCGGTGGCATTTTGCCGTCTGCTGCATAGGACTCTTCGCCAATAAATTTGTGGCTGGGATACTTCTCGGAGATGCTGCCAATGACGACGCGCTCAATACGCTGGTCGGTCTCGGTGACCAGGTCTACAGAGTTCATTTTGGCTTCGAAGCCACCATCGCTGGAATTACCAGAGTGGCGAGTGGCGGACGCATCGAGAATGATCTTGCCAGCTTTCCGAGCCAGATCAATGGCTGTCCATCCCAATGCAGTGTTTAGCAACCAGTTAACCACTCTTGACTGAAGAAAGCGCACCGAAGGCGTAAACTTGGTCCAAATCAACAGTGCTGGCCATCTTGAGCTTGACGAAGTGCAAGCGTCGACTTCCTTTGCGCGGTGGGGCTACTAGCTGGTTCGAGCAGACAGTAATCCCTGTCGGAAAATTCGAGAGGGTAGTAGGAAGAAAGCCAGCAAATGCGCCAAAGTGCCAACGAGATTTAGGGTCCGGACGACCCCTTGCAAGCGGTGCCTCCGAACTCTCTTGGTCCAGGCTATCTGTTAATTGGATTGCACAGCCCGTGGTCTTCAAATCTAGGAGCCCATCTGCTAGGCCATCTGCCAGCCAAACAACGATTGCAAAGAGTCGGGCTTGGTGGCGACGAGCTGCCCCCTATTCTGCGACAGGCACCACGGATGGTCGCTGAGCGCTGACAACCCGTCGATTGGAGGCTCCCAAAGCTGTAGGAGGTGCTGAAGCTGTTCCCAGATTGAGCGAGCACCAGAACGAGAACGATTTCGTCGTTTCCTCGCCCTCGGGCTTAAGCTTGACTGGCGTTGCGCTGCCCGTCTCTTCAGCGGAGTAGATGTACGTCACCAAGAGATAAGCCTTTTGGGGTGATAAGATGGATACAAGTCAGTACCGATCTCGACGTATAGAGGGCACGAGACGTACCGTCACCGGGCCCACGAAGTCTCTGTGCACGTTCAATTCGAGCAAGATGGTCGTCCTGTTTGCGCGCTTCTCGAGGATACCGACACCGTGACGGCGCTTCTTTGCCCCTCCCAGCGCGGAACGCCTCCGGTCAGCCGCCGAGTCCGCCTCCTGCATCTCTGTGTCAGAGCCCTCCGATTGGGCGTCCTCGTACTCCCACTGCTCTGCAAAGGCAGCGATCGGAAAATTGCTGCTTGGAATGTTTATGGTGTACGGAGCCGCAGCTGGGTCTTCGTGCTGGCTCTGTTGGGGGTTGAACAGCTCTAGCTTGACGTGAATGGGTTCGTAGAGCGGGTTGATCCAAGCCAATTCGAAAGAGTAAGCTCTCCCTGAGCGTAAAGGCTCGTCGTCTGTCTTGACGCTTGAACCAGTCTGGAATGCAGAAGACTGGCGTTTGCGCAAGGAGGCTGCTTGCTGTGCTGCGCTCAAGCGCGAGCCGGCCAGCGAAGAAACTGGCGGCCGTCGAAAGACCTGCACAGCTGGGAGGTAGTTGGAGGCCACAAGCTTGATGCGGTATTTGATGGAGCCGGACTTGGACTCTGGCTTGCTCAGAATGTGTTTGCATACCGGGCAGCGCTTCGTGCGCTTGACCTGCAAGGGCACTCTCTGTGGCTTCAGGGATCTTTACCATCCATGTCATCAGCGCCAGACACAACTGGAATACTAGGTGTTGGAACTCACGTTACGTCCAAAGGTTGCGACCACGCATTCGCTGCCCGCTGCTCCAGGGTCGCCACGTCGTCGAGCGACTTCAGAGTCTTCAACAGCCCCACTCTCTCCTCCTCAAACTTGACAGACTCTCGGGTCGCTCCTATTGCTTCGTACGGCGCCAATTCGTCGCGGCCGGCCGGCGGGTTGTGAGAAAGCGTTCGAGCGCGGTTGGCGAGATTAAGCAAAGATCCGTAGCGCGACGACATTGAGCTGAGACCTGCTCTCATCGAAGTAGATTGCGGCACCCCTTGCTGCGAGGCTTGGTCGGCAGCCATAGCGGCCTTCACAAAAGGCTCGAGGTGGTCCTTCAAATGGTCGAATTCCACGGTAGCGGCTGGGGTAGGCGCCGATTTCTGCAGTTGTGCTATGTTGAAGCGCGATTGAGGACCTGCTGATCAAAGTGCAGGCGAGAGGCTTACCTGCAAGGCCCGTGGTCTTTTCGAAACTAATGCCCACTTCCTTGGAATTCCACCTGCATGCCAGACAGCTGAGAAAGAAAGGTGCTTCGGCCAGACTGGTCGAAGGCGCGCTCAGACTGTCCCCGGCCGCCTGCGCTGGGTCGCTTCCAGCTACAGTCAGGGTGTGCTCGCAGATGGGGCACAGGAAGCAGTTTCGGGCGCAGCGGTGGGCTTCGCTTCGGACGGACGCGGTGGGCACTTCAAACATGCACAAAGGGCAGTAATAAAGCGAGACCTCCTCCGTTATGCACTCGGGGCACTTGATGGCATCGCACTCCTCGCAAAAGTAGAGGTCTGGCAGGGCGTGATATTCGTAGGCGGCGGTCGGAGGACTCTCTGGCGCATCTTCTGAGCTTTTGCATTCGCAGTGGTAGCGCGCTTGCCGGATCATGCGAGCCGAATGTCAGTTGGACAACAAAAGCAAAGAGAGGGGGGGACGCGCTGCGTGCGCCGCCGGCCTCAATTCTCGTTACTGGTACCGGTGTCTCTTGGGCAGGGATTTCACAGCGTCGTAAGAGGAGAAGCAGCAGATTCACGGCGTTTAGAGGGTGTATACAGTATCGATCCAAAGCACTAATGCGCCACATCCAAGCCTTTCACATGTTGCTTAGAGTTGGCCGACTTAGCACGGATTTCCGCTCCTCTGATGAAGAAGAAGAAGGGGACTGTGCTTGAAAGTCAGCGGTGTTCTGCTAGGGCTCGGTGGAGGGAAACAAACTGGGAACCAGGAGGCACGCCACCAAAGCGAGCAGTAAGCCCGCCCACTGGAATCCCATGTGATGGAACATCTGGTTGATATAAAGGGGGACAGCTGCACCGCACATGCTGCGGAGGAAAGTCTTCGCGGCAATCTACCACCCAGACACCATCAGTGCTAAGTCTCGCTAACCAAAGTGAAGGCTTACAGCGGAGGCAGCATATGTCGGAAATGAGTCGATGATGTAGGAGTTGGCCGCAACATAGACCAAAATGAGGGAGAAGCCGAAAAGTGCCCCGCCGATGCAGGGCACGATCCAATGCACCCAGCTAAAACCGCCACTGAAGGCGAAGATGAACAGGCTGGCGGGTAGAACAAAGCAGCCGACCATCTGTTGTGACGAGGGCTTGTTAGAAAACTCACTCCGCTAGGTGCGCCACTCTGCTCACCATGGGATAAAGCCTTGCTTCGGGTGGAGCGAGGCCATCGGGCGAAGCAGCCGCAATTTTGGCGTATTGCCTTTCCTGCAAAGGCATCAGGCAGATGGCGACGACGATGCCCAATAGGATGGAGACGAAGGTGGTGCCCGTCAAGCCCATTGAGAAGCCTCGAACTTCGGCGAAAGCAATCGGGAAGGCTACACAGGCAGCATCTCAACGATGGACTTGGAGAATGGGAAGGAAAGGTTGCCCACCGAAAAAGAATGCATAGAGCAAACTGTAAATGAAAGAGCTAGAAATGGAGGAATGAGCTCCATTATCACCAAGAACTAGCGTGCGGAATAGCTTGCAGATAGAAGCTCATGCATATTATACTGCTCGGGCTTCTTAGAGCTCTTCTTTGATACCCGTTTAGTATGGGAGACTCACATCGATTCCGTGAACATCAGTTGAAAAGGTCGAACCAAGGCGATGGACATGCGCTTGGAGAAGGCGACTGGGTGCAGCTCCATTTCGGTCACGATGGAGTTGTCCCCCCTTTCCTTGCGGAGCTTCTTTGCCTTGCGAGCCAGTAGGACGGGCGCCAGGCTCTCGCCCATGAAGAGCGTCATGACGAAGCAAACGCCAGTGAACGCAAAAAGTGTCCAGTAGATGTATCGCCAGCCAGCTTTCTGGCCAATCCAAGAGCCCATGATAGGGCCCAGCTGTACTAGAGCGCTCAGATATGCACCGACGAACGGAAGGCAAAGGTACGTACTGTTGGTCCCATGAAAATGGAGCTCGAGAAGAACAGCATTGGCACGCCTCTCTCGTGGACTGCCCAGACATCACTGAGAGAGAGGACGTTGAGTATGCCTCCCACCGCCGAGATATGGAAGAAGGAGGTGCTGACCTAACTGAGCCGCCGACATTGGCCATGGGCGCGCTACTGGCGATGCCAGCGATAAGACGGCTGACAGCGAGGGTGGCAGAGTTTTGAGCCAAGGCAGACGGCAAGGTGAACAAGAAGTAGAGGCCGAATGATACGACGTAAATGGGTTTGCGTCCCACCACCTCGGACAGCGGCGAGAAGAAGAGGGCTGCCTTGATGTTCAGCTTGTATGATCGCCGGCAAGGTCTGAAGAAGTATTCGTGCTTACGACCGAGTCCAAAGCCACAGACAAAGAGGGCGACCGAAAGGTTGATGACTTCTTGGGAAGAACCGAGGTCGGTGACCGGGGAGATGAGGTCGCCAGTCACGATGCTGGAGCCGAGGGCAACAGCAAGGCAGAGGAAAGAAGCGGTAATGGTCGAGAACCACTTCTTGAAGCGCGGCCATTGCCTGCACCAAGCGGGATGGCGGCCATCAGCTGGGCCGTCAATGCAAGAGAGGAGAGAGGGAGCAAACACACCTTGGATCCTCGGTCCCTTCGAATGTAACAAGTTGATACTTCTCGAACGCGGCCTCGGCGCCGTGCCCGACCGCGGTGGTGGAAGAAGCTCTGGTTCCCGCCAACGACTTCTCTTTATCGGCCGACCAGGGAGGCTGGGCGTCTGCTGGGTTCTCGACCTCGCGGAGACGAAATCCTGCTTCTTCCACTGGAGTGAGGAGACCGCCTTGAAACTCGGCCTCGATTGGCTCGGAGGGCATTGTCGATGGAACTGGAAGTGGGTTTCTGATCGGTAAAGCGATATGAGCTGGTTCGGCGGAGCAGAATAGACCTTCTAGTTGATCAAAACAGCAAAGAGCAGGGCTTGGTAGGAGCCTAGAGAACCAAGGGGCATTTTATATATCATCCAGAGCGTGCCGATGATTTGAAGCAGGCTCGACAAATCTCTTGACAGCTCCGGCATCGTCAGCTCCGGCACCAGCAGCAACTCTAGCACAGGATAAAACATTTGCAGCGGTCAACGGGAGCATTGCCGGCCGATACGTGCACAACAGCTCTCCGAACTCATTCAAGGGAGGTGGCTAATTGCCTGCGAGCGAGAGGCAGTCCAGCGTCGGCGCCACTCATTCACCACAAGCATTTACAACTACGCCTGGCCAACAGTGATCGCAGCCTCATGGGTGAACCAAAAGGCCACCCGGAGGCGGTGGCGGCGGTGGCTGGGAGCTTAAAGTTTCCCTCTCGAGTCGGCTGCCCACCCGTGACAGTGGTGAACGCTATCATACTGGCGCGCAAAAGGCCAACTTGTGGGATCAAAACGTGACTTTTTTAGCGTGCAGGGGGCAAAGGCGCGAATCTTGTTTACCCTCATCTGTCGCGTCGGTCCTTCTTCGTGTTCCCCTTTCCTTTGCATCATGGCGTTGCTGCCTTCAAGAGCATCTGTCTTAGATTTCGAGACCAGCCTGGGTCATCGTGACTGAAGGCCTGGGGGTCTGTCTGAATGGAGGAAGGCTCGGTGGCGGCGAGCTACTCAGTCGAGCCTGACGCTGGCGCCTGATCAATTCATGGCGACAGACTGTTGGAATGCTAGGCACACGTCACCAAGGGGGGTTGGCGAGAACAAAAAGGCCAAGAACGCTTCTCTTCCCGTTTCCTCCATCACCTCTTCTCTTTCGCCTGGATCAAATTTTACTCTGTAAGAACTCAGCCGCTCCCCCCTTGCAGCTAGAATGTAGGCTGACAAAAGAAGCTGATTGATCAGGGGGGCTTTACCTTGGTTCGACCTCAGCCTGTCCGGCTCGAACAGCAACTGCTCAAGGCCTTCAACCAAAGGCAGCCAGGTGTTCGAGTCTCCACTCACCGAGGTTTGTCCCCTAGCTTGTGGTTGAAGGTCACGCAGAGTGCTGACTGAGTAAGAGCAACAGTGCGAGACCTCGGCGAGTGGACCCTTCCCAAGGTCTCGGTTTCAAGAGCGAAGACCCAGCGATCCTTCCAACCGGCCTTCACATCGCGGCAGTGGCTACATCATCACGGCCACTTCCCATTGCGCTTTCTGTGGAGGTGAGTAGGGTTGCCGAAGCCACGAACCGACGAAGACTCAAGGCTGGGGCAGATGTGGAAGAGACTTGCTGGCCTCCAAGCTCACCGGCTCGAGTTAGTAAGAGAGTACAGGTGAGCGAGTTTGTCTGATTGCACGGGCTGGGACTCAAAGCGCTGATGCCACGACAGACATGTCATGGACCCATGGCGAAAGGCGGCCTCTGCTTGGGCACTGTGGGCATGATGGCCACTCGGAACGCTTTGGCCTTCACCGAGTGAGTGCTCATCACAAGCTTCGAGTGGCCAGGCCTTGACATGGGTGACCACAGCTTGGTCGCAGTCAATTTCTTCACCAGCGACATCCGCTCCCTCCTCCATCACCGCCTACAAGCAACTGAACAAATACATTTTGTGAGTGCAACCCTTTGCATGATTTCCAGAATGTTGCTGAGTGGGGTTGGCCGACAGCCGGCGCGTTGCTCGAGCGTGCCGGGCCCTTTGAGGCTGGGATGTTTCGTAGGTGGCTCCTTGCAGGCCTTCACTGTGAGCATGATCTGATGAGACGCTTGTGATCTTCTCCCACTCTCCTTTTCTGACTCTTCTCAATACCCTCGCGAACCATAATTTTTTCCCACGCCTATGAAATCGAAGCCCTCGAGTCAGTCTCTGATCTCGCTCGACACAGGCCGTGGTCACAATGGCCAGTAAGATCTCTCAAAAAGAGCGGGATTAAAATTGAACAACGAAAGCCTGGTAGCCAACAAGGGATAAACACATCTTATTGAACAAAGCCACAATTTTTCGGATTCAGAGCAAACTCTTTGGACAGGCGGGTTCACCCGGAAGGGTTGGCGATGTGAAGCCGCCGGGGCTCCTCGCCAGCTCGGGAGACGAGGCTGCCAGTCCTGTTGAAGTCGGCGCCGCCTTGGTGGTCCTCATATTCCTCCTCATTCTCCTCTTGCAGCGCCTCCTGGTGCTGCGGGTTCTGGTGGTAATAATCCCCAGGGTTGTCGTTTTGGAAGTAGGCGGCGTTGTCGTCCTGCTGGGCGGCGTGCATGGCTTGCGGGTCGTAGTAGGACTGGCGCGCATTGTTGCCTGCGGGGTAAGAGGAGAGGGCAGCGCCGGCGGCTGCTGCTGTGCCAAGGCCGGCTGCGCCGTAGCCGTTGGGGTACATCGAGTGGTTGGAGGACCCAGGGTATCCAGAGGAACTGGCGACGCCGGCGCTGGTAATCGACCGCATGGAGTCCATTCGACCCAGCCCATGCGACCCATCGTTCCGCCGAACGGCCGCTGGGAAGAGCGCGCCCGAGTCCTCTTGCATTTCCGGCCCTGTGTGGAAGGGTCAGATGCGAGTGAGGAAGGAGCGGAAAATGAAACACGCACATTTGAGTTCCTCTTGCCCAGGCACATAGTCGGACCGACGCCGCTTGACACACCTCCAAATGAAGAACGCAGCGATGATCAATCCCACCAAGCCAGCCGCACCACAGACACCGCCAATCTGCGACGAAAGAATTGGATCCATGAGCCAAGGCCAATCAAAACAGGGGTTTCATGGAAAGCACGCACGATGCCGGCTTTGGCGCCCGAGGATAAACCGCTGGATCCGCCGCCCGCTGGGACCGGGCCAGCTGAAATGCTAGTCGAGGTGGATGTCAGAACAGAGGGCGAGCCATTGACGGTGGTGGTGACCTCGATGATGCTAATGGAGGTCGAAGTGCTTTGAGACGTTGTTGTCGTCGTGGTTGACGAGGACGAAGAGGACGGGGTGCTGGAAGAAGAGGGTGACGAGGAGGTCGGCGTGCGAGAGGATGTTGGAGGAGTGCTGCTGGTAGGCGTGGTTGAGCTGGTCCTGCACAGTGCGCCGCCTCATTAGCCTTTTTGAACTTCGCATGGAAACCGGCGCTCGCGGACACTCACGGCGAAGAGGACGTAGGGCTGGATGAAGTGGGAGAAGAGGACGTGCTGTCGTCGCCGCCTCCGCCTCCTCCGCCATTGTCATCACTTGAGCTCGAGCTGCTTGTTTGAAACTTCAGAATGCGTCCCGCCTTTGCCGCCATCGGTCTGGACTGGCCACTCACAGAGGGCCTTGACGCTTTACGCGGTGTACGAACGCAGTGGGACCGGCGGCCATGGTGGTTGGAGGAAGCCTTTGTTTTTTTTGGAGGTGAGCTAGCCGGCGTCGAGTCGGACTCGAGGAATGTGGTCTTTGATCGGCCTATTTCTCTCTTTCCCGCTTCGGGCTACGCCAGGAATGCTTCGTGGTGATGGACGAAGCAGAGCAGGAGAGAGGACGACGCCGCAGAATTTTCGAGGGTCACCGCCACACTCGGCGTGAATCTCGGGGTACTGATCTCATAGGCTTGCCGCCTGGGATCTCACGCGCTCACGCCTGATTGTCTGCTCGTATGCATGCTGAACTCCCAAGTATTACAATCGCGCACTACTCGCCAGGAGAAGCCGACGACCACTGTGCCTCGTGCCGCGCTGCGATGCCATCGGAGCACGCCGCTCTCAATTCTGTAATCTTGCCCAGCATCATCCATCCACGCCATGAAGCCTTTCAAGTTTGCTGCCATCCAATTTGGGTGCCCCACTGCTTCCAAGGAGGCCAACTTCGAGCGAGCGTGCGATAAGATTCGTGAAGCTGCCAAAGCTGGCGCTCAAGTCGTCTTGCTGCCGGGTGAGTCCTCCATTCGCCACCTTACCGGAACCACCTAAGATGCGCCAACAGAGTATGCTTGCTTGAGGATCTTTGCAAAGGAACCAGCCGAGGCAGATGCCGAGGACTTTGGATGCTCCCCCTCGACGGATTTCAGCACTTTTGACGTCCTCAAGAGCCCATCGCCTTTACTGCGCAAGCTGGCGCAAGTAGCACATGAAGAGCGTTCGTCTTTGCTAGTTCAGTGCAACCGCTCGCCTCTCTGATGGGAGTGTGCGACATTTCAGAGATCTGGCTCTTTGGCGGCAGCTATCCCGAGAGATCTGGAGGCAAGATCTACAATACTATGCCTGTTTTCAACCCGCAAGGTGCGCCTTATCGTGCAGAGGTGGACCTGGCGGTGCTGATTTGGTTGAGGATAACGCAGGTCGGCTAGTCGCGTGCTATCGAAAGACTCACCTCTGCGACCTCCCATTCATGGACAATGTCCGAGAGTCCGACTTCATCACACAAGGCGATGACATTGTCGTCGTTGACACTGGTAGGTGTTCTCTTCACTTTCCTCGGCCGGAGGCACCGCGTTGAAATGGCATTGTTAGAATTCGGCAAGATTGGCCTGGCCATCTGCTACGACATCCGCTTCGCACCTCTAGCCACCACGCTGGCCAATATGGGCGCGCACCTCATTATTTATCCCGCCTTCTTCCCAACTCGAACTGGCAAGCTGCATTGGTCGGTCCTGCAGCGAGCTCGCGCCCTCGACAACAACGTCTACGTCGCTACTTGCGGACGAGCAGCTGATAATACCATTCCATGGGACCCTGTGCGTCTCTTCAAAGTCAGCCTTCGTCGTATTTGAAACTAAGCGCCATGTCCCGCAGTACGGATGCTCAGCTGTCACTGACCCGTCTGGCCAGACCATTGCTGAACTAGGCGGGCCTGAGGCCATCATGTATGCCGATATCGATCCGGCGCAAGTGGCAAAGACCAGAAAGGCGTTGGCCGTCGAGGCCAACCTGCGCTTTGACTTGTACGCAAAATACGGTTGAAGCGCTCTGTCATCTGGTGCAATGTGCAATCTTGTAACGACGAGAAATGTGTGATGCCAAGTAGGGCTTTGTGGAGGTCTCACGTCTCGATGTACCCGCCGCCACTCAAACGACCACTTTCGGCCCAACGGAGGCAACATAATTGAGTGGCATGGGATGTCAATGATGATGAAAGGCTTTTTAAGAGAGTGCAAAGGAGAAGAAAGCAAAAGAGGAAAGAAAAAGAGGGTGCAAGCTTCTAGGACCACCCCGTATATATAAATCTCTCTCCCGATTTGATTGTGTACTTCTGGATTTTGGATGCTTGCCCTACTTTTGATTTGATCGGCCACTTGATCGTGGCGAGAGACCGGGGCAGAGTTTACGAGGAGAAGCCAGAGACGTGGCTGGTGCGCATAGCGTTTAGCCTCAAATGCAGACTTCAATCGCGGTAACACTCACCTCTCAACGACGCCCTTGATCTGCTTCTCGAGATCGGGGGTCTGGAGGGGGACATCAATGAGCTAAGGAGCCCATGTTTGCGAAAGTCATTCGTTTGAACTCACCATGACACCCTTGGAGATCTCCTGGAGCATGGCGCTCTGGCTGGACTTGAGGTGGTCAAGGAACGAAGCTTCCCACTGTGCGAGCGAAGCATGATCGATGAGCTTATAGGTCATTGATGGAAAAAACAATTACGCACTTCGTTGATCTTGTTGGTGGGGATTTTGTCGAGCAGACCGTTGACACCGGCGTACAAGATGGGGACCTGGACCTCGAAGGCCATGGGCTGGTATTGGCCTTGCTTGAGGAGCTCGGTCAAACGGGCGCCACGGGCAAGAATGAAACGGGTGCTGTGAAAAGCTCAGCCGATCGCTCGGCAGACGAGCAAAGAGTACGGTCGGCTTACGAGGCATCCAAATCAGAACCTGTTGGCGGAGCAAGCCACGTTAGAAACAAGGCCACAGGACAGAGTAGTCCCAAAAAGACCTACCGAACTGGGCGAAGGCGGCAACATCACGGTATTGGGCGAGGTACAGCTTCAACGAGCCAGACACAGCCTTCATGATCTAGAGGAGTACGACAATGCCTGAGCGGCGCCCAACTGCTACACGGCCTGGAAGAACCCACCTTGTACTGGGCGGCGGAACCGACACGGGACACGGAGAGACCGACGCTGCAGGCAACAGGTTAAGAACACCAACAAGGCTCGAAGTGGGAAAGGGCTCACTTGATGGCGGGGCGGATACCCTTGAAGAAGAGTTCGGCTTCCAAGAAGATCTGGCCGTCGGTGATGGAAATAACGTTGGTGGGCTACGCAGTCTGCTTGTCAGCAAAGAAGGGGCATGTGATGAAGGGAGAAATATCCTCACAATGTAGGCGGACACATCACCACCCTGGGTCTCAATGACGGGCAAGGCGGTCAACGAACCACCGCCGAGAGAGTCGTTCATCTTGGCGGCACGCTCGAGGAGACGGGAGTGCAGGTAGAAAACGTCACCAGGGTAAGCCTCACGGCCGGGAGGACGACGGAGCAAGAGGGACATTTGACGGTAGGCAACGGCGTGCTTGGACAGATCGTCGTAGATGATGAGGGCGTGCTTGCCGTTGTCACTGTGCCAAGACAGTTAGAACCAAGAAGGCCTGAGTTAGACACCGCGCTAGACGTACCGGAACCACTCGCCCATGGCGCAGCCAGAGAAGGGGGCGAGGTATTGCAGAGGGGCAGCCTCGGAAGCGGTGGCAGCGACGATGATGGAGTACTTCAAAGCATCGTTCTCTTCCAGGGTCTGGACGAGCTGGGCGACGGTGGAACGCTTCTGGCCAACGGCAACGTAGACCTGAGAGTGCGCAGCAAGCGTCGATGAGACCGACGAAAGGCAGAACGGGAAGGACAAGAAAGACCAACACAGTAGAGCTTGGAGACCTCATCGGTGCCGTCGTTCCATCGCTTTTGGTTGAGGATGGTGTCGAGGGCGACGGCGGTCTTGCCGGTTTGACGATCGCCAATGATCAACTCACGCTGACCACGTCCGATGGGCACCATGGCGTCGACAGCCTTGAGACCGGTCATCATAGGCTGGTTGACGGAGCGACGGGGCAAGACACCGGGGGCCTTAAGCTGGGAGCGGCGGCGCTCGGTGGTCTTGATGGGGCCCTTGCCGTCGATGGGGTTGCCGAGGGCATCAACGACACGGCCAAGCATGGCCTCGCCGACAGGGACATCCACAATCTGGCCAGTGCGCTTGACGGTGTCGCCTTCCTTGATCAGTCTGGCCACGTTGAATGGTTTAGCAAGGTTTTCCCAAGCGCCCGGCCTTCGCGGCCGCGTGTTGGACTAACCTATCGTTACCGAAGACGGTGACACCGACCTGTAGCACGCAAGGGTGAGTGTGAGCCGGAAAAGAGCGGGGGAAATCGAAGCGCACATTGTCGGCTTCCAAGTTGAGGCACATGCCTCGAATGCCGGAAGAGAACTCCACCATCTCCTCGGCTGTTCGACACGAGCATCAGCATCGCTTGTGTGTGACGGGAAAGCGGCAAGGCAGCGCACCTTGGACATTTCGCAGACCGTAAACTCGGGCAAT
This sequence comes from Cystobasidiopsis lactophilus, assembly GCA_001599975.1. Taxonomy (NCBI): domain Eukaryota; kingdom Fungi; phylum Basidiomycota; class Agaricostilbomycetes; order Agaricostilbales; family Chionosphaeraceae; genus Cystobasidiopsis; species Cystobasidiopsis lactophilus. The sequence goes on from BCIO01000002.1 coordinate 1,417,830, forward strand.
ACCGTCTCTGCGCGCCATGGTCAGCCCCCGCTTCGCGTTCATGCCTGGCTCCTTGTACGAACCCGACTGCGGTCGCCGCGTGAGCTCATCTCATCAAAGAACACGGTGAGGGGACTACGCACTGGTCAAAACGCGGCCAGTTTCCTGAACGTCGCCGGAAGAGGATGAGCCGGAGATGCGCTCCTGGATGATGCTGGACACCTCGCTGGCAGCTGTTGGCGCACACGGTCATCAGCACAGGTCTTGATAGCGGACAGCAGCCCCAGGGCGGCCCAGCAGAGCGTGCAGCCCGGCCCAATCAGAAAATCGGGGGAGGGCTGCATGAATTTTTGGAGAGGCCGGATGGGCTCTGCTGCTCGCCCCGGGCGCCATCGATGGCCAAAGCCTCACCAGCTTTTGCAGTCGCATAGTTGCGAAGGCTCGGTGCGGCCACAGACTTGCGCAAGGCCTGAACAACATCGGAAAGGCGCAAAAAGGGAGAAGGGGAAAAATGGGCAGCCGGGACGCCATCAGCTCTCGTCCTGGAGCGCGAGCGGGCAACAGGGGCTTACAGCTCGCGGCGCCGCACGCAGTGTTTGCTGGAAAAGCGCAGCCATGTCACCGATGTGGACTCAGAGGGCTCGAAAGGGCTCGGGGACGAGCTCGCCCTTGCTGGCAGAGCCCTCGGCGCTTGTGGGTGCTCGGAAAGGAACGGCACTGAGCAAGAAGGCGTCTAGGGTCCGATTGTACAATTGCATGTCACTGAGATAGGCCTCATCAAGGAGCCAGGGTCGCTCGCGAATATGGGGACACGGGGAAAGCCGAAAGTGCTAAAGATACGGGAACGTGCTGGTCATCCTGCCGTCCATTGGCCAAAGTCAGCGCGGTTCTCAATCGATCCAATACGCAGGCCAGAGCTCACAACTAAATGCGAGGTGAAATTTAAGCAGAGACAGCCTTGGGCTCTGGTGCGACAAGGATAGCGGACGACGACGGCGTCGAAACATCGGTCGACGAAGAGTTGGCGCTGCTCGGCGGCGAAAGCCCATCATCGGCCAGGTTGGACTTCCTGTAGGAACCACTGTTGGCGCCCGAGCGGGGGCTGTTGGCGCCGAAGTAGGAGCGGCTCGCCCCGTCGTCATACGGGCTCAGGCTGCCCGACGAGGAGACAGACTGCCCGCGACTTTGTGAGCGAGCCTCAATCGACGACCCAGAGGCCGTCCGGACGATGCTCCGGCCGCGCTGAGGCTCCTCTGTTGCGGCGGCCTGGACGGCGGCGACGGGCCCGGCTGGCGCCGGCGGTGTGGCCGAGTGGGCCAAGGTCGGAGAAGTCTCGACGGAGGAGACCGGCGAGCCCTTCAAGATGGACCGACCAGCCGTCTTGGTGGGGTTGGCCGCCACCTTGGTCGGCGACGTCTTGGTCGCCGGGTAAGTGAAGGATTCTGATGTGCTTGGAGGAGACGAGTGGCCGTCTGAGCTGCTGCCAGACGAGTGGTAAAGGGAAGGCGAGCTGTTAAGTGGTTCCGAAGTCACAAGAGCGTGGTAGGTGGCCACTGGCGGATCTTGGGGCGAGCTGCCCAAAGAGGACGAATCCTCCGCGTCGTTTGGCGCATGAAGGGTCGTGTCCCCTTCATCTTCTGAATCTGAAGTAGGCGGCAGCATGGCTGCCTTGGAATTTGGCGAGAAAACGACCATGGGGCTAGGCGAGGGCAACGACTCCGAGTTCTTGAGAATGGTTGGAGCCAGCTTGGCTATTGTAAATGGCTGCTCGTAGGACGATGCTACCGACGAGGTCGACGGGGCGTAGTTGGAGTGAGACGACGACGGCCGGCTGCTGCGAAAGGTCAACAGGTGGCTGTCGTCCTCCGACTCGTTCGAGTCCTCGTCCTCCTCTTCGTCGTCTTCATCCTCCGAGTCACTTTCCTCTTCCTCTTCGCTGCCCGTGTAGTACGGATACGAGCCATGGTTTTTGGCCCGGCGAAGCTTGGTCCCAAACTTCAACCGCTTGGGCTGGGTCTGCTTCGCAGTCGAATAGCGTTCCCGGTCCTCATCTGAGTCTACAGCGATGCACTGCTCAACTCGGTGATTGAAAGCAATGTGACGGCCTGGCCTGGAGCCGGGCCGACTGTCGCTGCCTGTGCTGGTGACCGATTCGGGGGCCCCGCTGTCAGAAAGTTCTTCCGGCGTCTTGACCAGCGGCGACTGGTGGTGAACAACAAGATTGGTGCTGGAAGCTGTCGGCGTCCGTTGTGGCGTGGGCCCATCGGCAGGAGAATCCAGGTCGGAAGAGTAGGACCCGTGACTTCGGTTTCTGAAGTGCGGGACGGTCAGAATATCCGAGAGCGAGCGATATTTGAGGATGGGCTTCTTCGGCGCTGGGCCTGAGGCCGCAGGGGCGCTGGCGGAGGATGTTGGCTTGTCCCCCGCCTGCTTGGCTCGCAGGGCGGATGTTCGGCTTTGCGCCAAACTGCCCGACTCCAGATTCAGGCGGTCTGCCATCGTGCTCGACTTTATAACGGGCTCGCTGCTGAATTCGCCACTTGACGTGTGAAGGGGGCCATATAGCCAAGTCACGTCGCTGTCCTTGAGCCTGTTGCCACCGCACCATGTCCCCCGTTAGCGGCCATACAACCGGTCGAAATTTCTGCACAACAAAACGCACCAATTGAGCGTTTCCGGGCTGATTGTCTTGAGGTTCTTTCGCTTCTTATTCCACGTCCGCCAGCTATCATGATAGCCGGTTGATCAGAACACTGCGTCGGAAAGAAAAAGGGCGGCGGCTCGAGCTCGTTGCGTACCTGGCATTTTCCAACCGTAGGCCATTCGCCAGCTGGTGCCTGTGCTTGACGGTAGCTCTCCAAGATCTCCACACCTATGCCATACGTTAGAACAGAGTGGCGCAGGGTGGAAGACGGCTAGGGACGAACATCTGCCTCTTCCCAATCACTGCGAGGCCGGATCAGTCGATCCCTTCCGCCGACTGGAGCCGGATCAAAATGGCTCACTGCGACAGATAGTCCACTTGGACCTCTGGCAAGTTGGTGTCCACATTCTGGTCATCCGGCGTAGATCCAATCGGCGGCGAGACCAGGTGGGTCATGTTGGTGTTCCAAGGGAACGACGGCACGATCGTCGAGTCCGGCTTCGATACAAAGCGCTCTTCGACCACATCCTGCGGCAGAGCTGTTGGCGGCCTCTGCTGAGTGCGCGGGGTGCCGGCCAGATCCATCGTTCAAGATTCGGTCGGAAGCCCAGGAGCAGGTTCAAGGGCTCGCAGGCAATCCCCGGCAGCGGTCTGATTTGGCTGGTTTGGCGTCTTGCCACCTCTGATTTGGCTGGGCAGGTCCAGTATCTTGCCACCGTGGTAGATGAAAGGCAAGACCACGGAGGCAGGCATCGGCAGACCCGTGAAAGAAAAACCTGTCACAAAATCGGACAGAAGTCAACAAGTCATCTGTTGGTCAACAACAGCCTGCTAGTGGCCTCGAATCGAGGAAGAGTGGAGAGGAGCCCACTTGGAAGCCGGCAACAGAGGAAGGTCCCGGAATCCCCTGGGAACAACATGCGCAAAAGCTTTCTGATCAACAAGGGCGTCTTGCAAGACTCGCACGGCCAGGAGCAGCCTAACGCGCTCGCTTACAAGTCGAGCGGCTCTGGATTCGGTGTTCCGCTGTTCAAGAAGGTCTTCAAGCCGCCGGCAGTCGTCAGTCGGAGGGGCGATGGCGACGTGCCAGCTCGAAAGCGCAAGCGGGTGTCGTACAAGGACAAAGCGGCCGCGGAAGACGACGACGACGATGATGAGCGTTCGAAGAAGAAGCGCAAGAAGGAGTTTGGCGAGTGCTCGCCGCCGCCGCCCATCAAGACGTACCCAAAGTTTGCTGTCAAACCGGCCGCCTCCACCTTGACCTCTGCCTTTGCGATCCCCGAGATGCGCTCCAAAACGGGCGACATCATTGTCACCAAGCTCACGGCGGGCGCGCTGGGAGTCTGTCGAAGAGCTGCGCCCATCCCACGGCCCTTGTTCGACCCGCTCGCCGACCATGCCATCGTCCTCTACGACCCGACCATCGATGACTCGGAAGCCATGAAGCTCGCAGAGCTCGAAGCCGAGAAACTCAGACAGCAGAAGCTCGAGGAGCAGAACCGCGGCCCGCACAAGAGCTTGGCCGCCATGCTGGGCTTGGACAAGCAAAAGGTCGACTTCAAGGACGTCAAAGTGCCTGTTGTGATCGACCCCAGACTTTGCAAGGTGCTTCGACCCCATCAAGTTGAGGGCGTCAAGTTCCTGTACAAGGCATGCAACGAGCGCATCGTTCAAGGCGCTTGGGGCTGCATCATGGCCGACGAAATGGGCCTCGGTCAGAACTGCCTCTTCCTTCACTCTTCAATGCACCTGACTTAAAATCGTACAGGCAAGACCTTGCAGTGTATCACTCTGCTCTGGACCTTGCTCAAGCAATCACCAAAGTCGGGCAAGGGCACCATCGAAAAGGCCATCGTCACCTGCCCGGCCAGCTTGGTCAGGAACTGGGCCAACGAGCTCGGTGAGTGTTCAGATTCTCTCTGATCGTCGCCTACAAGGGCTGTCGCTGAATCCAATCCAGTCAAATGGCTCGGCCCGGGAGCCATCAACCCACTGGCCATCGACGGCAGCCTGCCTCGCGCCGAGCTCCTCGTACAGATCCGACAGTGGTGTGCGGCTACTGGGCGTGCCGTGGGACAGCCGGTCATCATCGTCTCCTACGAGTCCTTGCGCGACCTCACCGCCGAACTTGGCAACACCCAGGTCGGGCTCTTGCTGGCGGACGAAGGCCATCGCCTCAAGAACGCCCAAAACAACACCTACAAGGCCCTCGATTCCATCAACGTCCAGCGCCGTGTCATCCTCACCGGCACGCCCGTGCAGAACGACCTGACCGAATACTACTCGCTCTTGAGCTTTGCGAACCCCGGAATCCTTGGCACCCGGCTGGAGTTCAGGAAAAACTACGAGAACGCCATTCTGAAGGGCCGCGATGCGGACGCCACCGAGAAGCAGCGCGCCGACTGCGACGAGAAGCTCAAGTCGCTGATCGGCCTTGTCAACAAGTTTGTCATCCGTCGCACCAATGACTTGCTCACCAAGTACTGTACGTCCATCGCATATTTCTCCTTTTCACTGTCTGTCCAGAACAAAGCTCAATGGGAAAGCGCGCATCCTTAGTGCCAGTCAAATACGAGCATGTCGTCTTCTGCGCTCCGTCGCCCTTCCAGATCTCCCTTTACAAGCTCGTCACCCAGTCTTCCGAAGTGCGAGCTGCCATCAAAGAATCGGGCAAGAATCCTTTGGTGGCCATTGGCATGTTTCAAAAGCTCTGCGCCCACCCGGATCTCTTAGACCTGTCCAACCTGCCCAACGTCCGTGAGGTGCTGCCCGACGGCTACGACCCATTCGACCGCCGCCGCGAGTTCATGCCCGAGTTCTCTGGCAAATTCTTGGTGCTGGACCGCTTCCTTGAAAAGATGCACAAGGAAACCACCGACAAGATCGTGGTGATCAGCAACTTTACGGAAGTGCTGGACGTGGTCGAAAAGCTGCTGCGCATGAAAAGGTGCGCTTACTTCGCTTTGTTTGAGGCATCAAGCCATGTAAGGCCGAACCATGACACAGATACGGCTTCGTGCGGTTGGAGGGCAGCACTGGCATCAAGAAGCGCCAGAAGCTGGTCGACATTTTCAACAACCCAGACAACCCAGAGCGCGTCTTCTTGCTCAGCAGCAAGGCCGGAGGCTGCGGCATCAACCTCATTGGCGCCAATCGCTTGGTTCTGTTTGACCCAGGTGCGTTTGCCTGTGTTCGGCATCCCGCACGGATGTCCAATTGCCTCGACAGACTGGAACCCTGCTTCTGATCAACAAGCTCTGGCTCGTGTCTGGAGAGATGGCCAGAAGAAGAATTGTGAGGGGGCTTCCTCAGCAGGAGTCCTTGCTCGCCTCATGTCATCTCCAGGCTTTGTTTACCGCTTCCTGACGACCGGCACGGTGGAGGAAAAGATCTTCCAACGACAAGCCCACAAGCAGGCCCTGTCCGCTTCGGTCGTCGATGCCAAGGCCGACGAGGCCCGCCACTTCAGCGTCGGCGACCTCAAGAAGCTCTTCTTGTACAAGGACACCACAGACAGCGAAACGCATGACACTTTCAAGTGCAAGCGCTGCAAGGACGGCCGCCAGGTGATTCGTGCGCCTGCCATGCTCTACGGTGACACCTCCACGTAGGTTTGCTGTCTCTGCTGGACATCACTCTTTCCCTAACGTTCCCCAGGTGGAACCATTTGGCCAACGATGACCTGGCCAAAATCCACGACGACCTGTTGCGTGCTGAAACCGGCCTCGGCACCGTCACCAAGGTCTTCCAATGTGGGTTCACTCTCTTCCACGGAGCGGGACCCAGCTTGAGTCATTTCACAGTCATTTCGTCATGATCGCATGGGGGGTTCGTGAGCAGTGCATGGTGTCTATATCAACAGTGTACCTTTAGCATCCGGCAACACCTTATTGCTGTCGTAGATGAGCTGCCCTCGCAGATACGTTTGCAAGACCTCGCCGGTCAGGGTGTGTCCTTCATAGGGCGACAGCTTATTTTTGAAGACAAGGCGCTCTTTGGTGACCTGTGCAGCCCTTCTGTTAGCCTCTGACCTGATGCCGCCGCTCAGACACCAACCTTGAAGGAAGACTGCGGGTCAAAGACGACAAAGTCGCCATCCGCCCCAACTTTGAGTGCGCCTTTCCGGTCTTGGAGGCCGATCTGTTGTGCGGGCGCGGACGCCATCCACTTCATGAGGTGGCCGATTGAGACTCCCCGTGCGGCGCCTTCGGTGTGCATGAGCGAGAGTCCCAGGCCCAGGCCACCAATGCCGCCCCACGCCCGCATGAAGTTGCCAGACTTGAGTTGCTTTAGTTCTGTGAAAAAAACGATTAGTGCCGTGAGACGGCATGGAAGGGAGCACTGACCGGAAACGCAAGGTGAATGGTCGCTGATCGTGAAGTCTATGTGGCCGTCTTTAAGCGCGTCCCAGAGCGCATGTCTATTGGATTTTCCTCTAATGGGTGGACAGCACTGCGAATACTCCCGTCAGCGGCCAGTCGAAAAGCTGACCCTTGCGACCTCACTTTGAAATCAGTGCGGCGGTGTTGGATCCCTTCGGACTCCAAACATACTGGGTAATAATAGTAAAGTTATGCTCGTCCACGACATTAATGGATAGAACCGACAGTAGTGGAAGCAGGTTTCGACAGTGAGCGGGAGACCTTGGGCGCGCACTCGCTTGATGATGGGCAGCGCACTTGCAGCTGAGAGATGAACGATGTGCATAGGAACGGTGGGAAACATCTCTTGCAGGCGAGCCACCATCTCAATGGCCGACACTTCGAAGAGTTCCGGCCGCGAGTGTAAAAACGTGGAATAAGCCGTCAAGTCCATGTTCGTCGTGTCGATATCGTGATGAAGTTCGGCATGAAAGAGCAATCTGGCGTTCCGTTTCTGCTAGGCTCTCAGCGATCGCTCCCAAGCGTGGCAAAGGCGTGTCTCACGGCTAGTTCAGGCAGCGCTCTTAGCAACTCGTCCTCGTTCACGCATGGGAACTCTGGTACACCACTGTCGATTGTGAAGCACTTGAAGCCTTTGACGCCAGCGTCGTACAGCTCCACAAGCGATTCCTGGTCCAAACGCGCTGAGCCTGCGCACCTCGTATGCACCTCGAGCCGCGGCCTACCGTATTGTTGAGTTCATCGCCTATTAATCCTCCCCAGAACGCCACATCGACAAAGCATTTGCCGTGGGAAGCTTTCTTCTTGATTTCGAAGTTGGCCAATGTGGTGGTCGGAGGAATCGCGTTCAACGGCATGTCGCAAACGCAAGTCACGCCTCCAGAAGCAGCGGCCTAGGGAAACAGACAATCAAATCTTACAGCCTCCGACTCATATCATCGAAATAACGCACCGAAGTCCCAGTCGCGAAGCCTTCCCAGTCCGTCCGGCCAGGCCTGTTCTCGCTCATTCACCAAGTCCACCGGGTAGTTCGAGCGATGAAACCAACTCGTTCAAGTGAACATGGCAGTCAACCAAGCCCGGCAAAAGGTAGAGATGCCCCAAATCCAGGTTCGCATTCTCTGGCTGATAAGCAGGGAGCACCGAGGTGATCAGGCCTTCCTGGATTTCAATGGTGGCCGGTTGCAGCTCCAAAGAACCTGGGAGAATGGCATTCTTGGAAGCGACGATCAGCTTGCTCATGGAGAAGGCGGCATCAAAGTCTGGGGCAGGACAAAAAGTTCGCCTGGCGACCTCTCGTTTTTGTTGGGCTCGAGAAATGCTGGTGCAAACCAAGTGTGGAGTGATATGATTGTCTTTTGCAAGGTCATTATTGTACATGATTATGGCTTAAAAGTGTCCAAATGGGCAGAGCGCCACTCAAAAGGAAGCCATCTATTTGCCGGGGAGCTCGACGATGGCGGGGCCGGCGAGGATGTTGTCGTCGGTGATGGAGGTGTTGGACGAGGTCAAAACAACGTAGGTCTGGCCGGCGAATCCCTCTGCGAAGCGTAAAGGGCGTCGAGTAAGAAAATTGCCTTTAAGAGCGCAGAAAAGAGCCTCACCTGGGATCTGGACGAGCATCTTCGAGGGGTCGTAGAGACCGAACTGGGTGTTGGTCAAAGAGACCCAGCCGGCATAGATGGGGCTAGTGCCAGCAATGGAAGACATGTTGGCAGGGGTGACCTTGATCCAGTCGAGGGGCTTGAGGTCCTGGTACTTCATGACGGAGAGGCCGGGGAAGGCCTTGACGGGCAGAGCGGCGTTGCTCGAGGGGCAGCCAGTGATGAAGCCGGCGGCCAGCGAGTAGACCTCGTCGAAGTCTGAGAAAAGGAACAGTCAGCAATGTGAAAGGAAAATGCAATCCATGGCAGCGGAGCTCACCAAGAGGAGTGTCAAGGGGAGCGGGGAAGGGGTCGCTGCCAGCCTGGCCGCGGATGTAGGAGGCGTGCCTGGACTCGACGGTGAGAACGGCGCCGGCAATGGTCAAGTAGGTCTGCAAGAGGAGCCAAAGTTAGAGGCAGCAGGCGAAAGCGGAAAGCGAAGAAGCTCACCTTGTCCACAATGCTGGCGGCGGCTCCCAAGTAGGCCGAAACACCGACACCCTCAAGGATGGCAGCGGTGGCGATGAACGACTTGACATCGGTGTAGCCGAAGTCGTCTGTTCAGGGAAGTGATGAGACTCGCTGGAAGGCAGGCTTGCAGAGGGTAATACTCACAAGTGCAGGCAGCAACGGGGGTGCTGTTGAGCGAGGAGATGGCGCCGGTGAGGAAGGCGACGTGGGTGGCCTCATGGCCGCCAATCTCGGCAATGCGAGGGCGAACGCTCGAGTCGAAGCCGGCGTTGGTGAAGTCAGAGTCAGAGTACTTGGCGAGACCCTGGCGGTAGAAGGTGTCCTCGAGGTGCTCCAAGGTCAAGGCGTCTGTGGAAAGCAAGAAATGTGAGTGGCGAAAACATGCGGCGGCGCTGAAGATGGCTTACACTGGAGAATGGCGATGTCGTTGATGCCACTGTCGCTCTGCCTCTTGGAGACGGGGGCAGCAACGGCGGCGGAGGCAAGAGCCAAGACGGAGAGGGAGAGAGCAGATTTCATGTTGACTTCAGGAGTGTTGAGCTTTGGAATTCTGAGGGAAAGAAAGGTGAATCGAGCAGGTCGAGCAGCCCAAATGTGCGGTTACGACACATCGTGCGATGAGAGGAACCCGGCTGAGCCGACGAGTGGCCTTTCATTTGGTCCTTTTTGGCACTTTTGGAAGACTGTCTCCGCGCTGGAAGCCCAGCCAGTGTCTTTCGCGCGAGAGGTGGGGTGAGACGTCATGCTTCGAAGGGATTGCCATTAGGCGACCTTCCAAATCTCAGGCACGGTGTCGCCCGATTGCCCTCAGGCAATGACGACTTGCCGGGGTAAGCCTTTTTTAAGGGGCCGGGCTTAACAATATCACTCGCCTTGGGCTCCAAATAGCTGGCCGACCCATACTTAGGGTCAGGCGGAACATGACCCGATGAAGGTGAGACAGAAAGCAGGCCAGGGAAGCGAATTTTCACCCAGGGCTAATGAGATTTGGGCAGGCAGGGCATCGGCTAGCTCTCCGATGCGACAACACGTCTTGCACACAAGTCGAGGCAGCAAATGGTGGCCAATAGGAAACACCACAGCTCGAGTGCACCGATGGTTCATGCGATTTCACGTGCATAATTTTGTTCGCTGACTTTGCGATCCCTCAGCTGTCGCCTTTCTAGAATTATTACTCTGTGCTGCCATGCGGAGTGCGTGCTCTCGAAAGATTTCCTCGGACTCCGAGCCCAACCGTTTCGAGGCGCTCTCGTCCGAGCCAACTTGCGCGCAAACCGAGACATCGACAACACGCCGTTTCGTAGCAGCGTGTTCGAGCTGGGCTTTTGATTCGCATTACCTCCCCTATTGCACTGCCATCATGGTGTCTTGTCCGGCTCGCGCTGCATCGAATTTGGGCTGAAGTGACGATTGTCTTCTGTCGATACCTGGCCAATAATGACACATTTGCGCGCCCATTATACTTCTGCTGCAAGTCAAGAGATGTATGCGTCTCCAGCCACTCGCCGAAGAAGGGTCTCGCTACCCAAACCATGGCAATTCATGTTCAGCTAGCGTCGCCACCAACTTCCAGGGCCAACTGGCCCGCATCAGCAATGGCTCGATCCATTTTGCTCTTCTTCACGCGCAAGCACAACTGCCCACAGCTGTCAGCTTGTCTGGTCTCCTGTCTTGGACGGACGAAACGCAACTCCTCTATCGCTCCTCAACCTTCAAGACAATTGGGCGCCTCGGCCCAACCTTTCGCGCCTCAGTCTTCTGCACGACGACAAGCAAGGCATTCTCGTTTGGGCTATACCAGGTAGCCAGCGAAAGAGCCCAGCCAGCTATCACAGGTGGCGCGCGCACTGGGCCAAGAGCTTTGTCCGCCTTCGTACATAAAACCAGCGCATGCAATCCTCCGGGCAGCCTCATGCCCATGAATGAGCTGTACGCCTTCGAGAGCACAAACCAGCCAAGCTGAGCCAGCGACAAAGAATAGTCGCCGTCCGGACCTCTTCCCACGTCGCCGACTCCTTCTTTGTTCACGTACAACCGCAGAAAGGTGGAACCGGGCTGTCCTCCGACGTCGTCACCCAAGGGCCTGCAGCTTGGCCACCCCTACAAGCATGGCCCAACGCTGTTCAACGAGCGCATAATAAGGGGACCTCGCCCCTTCAGCTTGTTGTTTTTCGTAGAACGCTTTCTTCCCTAGGCTGCCGGCATGCAGAGCGTGTCCCAGCTGTCACCCATGACATCAATTGCTGGCCTGTCGTCGCTGGATCGAGGACACACCAAGATGGCGGAGGACCAGGACGAGACGAGGCTGGCTGCGGCCTCCATTCGGGCTTCCCTTTCGACCTTCTCCTTTGCCGCGCCGCCAACGCTGGCACCATACCAAGATGTTGCTCAACCACCTTCCCCCAGATCAGTGCCAGTCACCCCGGCCTTGGACGACGACGACGACGTGCCGAATTATTTCGCCAAGCTGCAGCTAGCGCCTGGGGGCTCGGACGACGCGACGACGGCCATGCTGCCGCCTCCTGTGCCTCTTCCAGACCTCATCAGGCTGCAGCACTCCTCGGGTACGTCTCCGTTGGCTGTGCTTCCGGCCTTTGAAACATTGAGTTGAATTCATGCGAACGCAGCTCCGCCCACCGCCCTCCCGCCTCAAGCTGTCCCAGAGGATGTAGAGCTGTTTCGCAAGAGCTTGGGAAGGCTTTCAGCAGCAACGGGGGCCGCAGGACTTCTGGCTTTGGCTTCAATGCCGAGCAGCGAAACGGGCCCGTCCTCGCGGCGGTCGAGCATTGCCAGTTCAGACGGCTACCACTTCCACGGCCATGGGCGCTCCAGATCTACGTCCTACTCCGCCCAAATCAATCGCCGGCACTCGCGCAGAGGTAGCATTGCCTCTTTCGCTGGCTTCTCAGACCTCGGGATGCTTCCAGTGCACGCCGCGCCACCAAGCCTGTCGTCCGCCTCGGTCTCTGTCACCCATCTTGGCCACTCCGAGTCTCGAAGCAACGACCCCCACAACCTGATGAACGACGACATGCTGCCGGCGAATTTGGCGACGCCCTTGCTCCCCGTTTCGTCGCCGATGGCCAAAGGGCACTCGGATCCAGGCTATCATTTGCAGCATCCTAACGACACCCGGCCTACGTTCACGCACCTTCCCAAATCAGACGTGCCTTTCCGCTTTCCATCACAGCCTGGTACGCCGTTCGACGAGCAGGAGGCATACTTCATGTCGAGGGAGAGCAGCTCGAACGGGCCTTCTGCCGAAGACGTGGCAGATGAAGCCGACAACAACCCCCTTTACGTGCTACTTTCGACGTGTCAAGAGCCCGAAGTCAAGGACGCCTGGCTTCGGGCTGGCCTCATCCTGCTGCCGCCGCGGTCCACCTTGCCCGATCCAGAAGACATGCTGGCGGAAACAACGTGGATCAAGGGCCATGCTTTTGAAGAGACGAAAAAGGACTCGGGTCTGTGGTCCAGCTTGGGGTACGACTGGAATTTGGGGATCCAAGGCGACACAGTCACTTTGCGGAATCGGGTGCCAAACCTCAACACCCGCACTTCGCAGATCGCCCTCACCTCTGGGCCTTCTTCGCTGTCGGCACGACCGCCACCGTCGCTCCGGAACGTGTCCAGCAAGTCGGTCATTTCCGACGTGCCCTTCCCTTCATCTCACGCCGAGTCGGAAGACGAAGACGAGATCTTGGTTCCTTACCGCCACCGCAGGGTCTCGCCTGCGTCAATCTCTGCGCCAACCACCAGGACGTTACACATCAAGAGCGAAACCGTGGTCTATCGCCGAGCTCAACCCAAGCTGTCCCATTCTTCGTCGAATGCCTCGCTTGCCCAGTCCATCTCCTCAGGCCCCACGCTTCGGCAAAAGCTCTCCTCTAGCAAGCTGAGGGCTTCGAGATGGCTTCAACGCGCCTCTTTTAGCAGATCCAATTTCAACATCGCGGCCATTCAAGAGAAGGCTTCCCCACCTAAGCCTCCGGAGGAGCCTGTGCTTGAACGATTGAGGGTGCTCAGTGTGGACTCGGAAATCTGGGCCTGGACGGGCCACATGCGGTCTTTCGAGGCCATCCAGCCCGGTCTGGTCACTAAAGAGCGAGAAGTGCCCAGCGTCCGCAACATCTATTCGCAAGTGCCATGCTGTCCCTACCCAATGCTCTCTAACATATCATCTATCGCAGGGACCTTGCGTTCTTTGTGGATCCTGAATATGACGACGACAACGCGGCCGCCGTGCAAGTGGTGATCAGGGAGATGGCGTCTCTGTGCCACCAGTTCGCGGCGCAGTTCGTTTACGTCAAAGGCTTTGAGAAGTACACCGCTCAGCGAATTCGGCGGGGTATTCTGGACAAGATGTGGGGTGATTTGGTCGAGCTCTTCGATGCGTCGACCAAACTTTTCCAGATGATCGAGAAGTGGGTCGTCCCCAAGCGCGTTCACTTGCTGGCCGCTAATACTAAAGTCCTTCTAGCGTCGTCCTTGGCTTTATCCACCGCAAGATCTACTTCCAGTCGATCATGCCGCTATACGCCATCGAAAACAGCCGCATCAACATGATCACGGCGCACTACCGGGAGCACTTTGAACTGGAAGACTTTGCAGTGGCCGACCACGTCGACTGCAGCCGCGCCATCGCCATCTTGGGTCAGCTCGTCGTTCCCAATTGGAGCCGTGATTTGCTGTCCGAGGCCGCCTTCGAGCGCCTGCACCTACTGACCGAGCACGTCCCCGATCACGACGCTTTCGTCAGCGCTGTTGTCGACGCTCGGACGCCTTTCGACACCATCACGATTCTGCGGATGGCTATCGACGAGTTGGTCAAGTCGGCTGATGGTGCAGCCGGGTCTCGCACGACGGGCACCGACGAGCTGCTGCCTTTGCTGGCCTTTACCATTGTCCAGTCCAACCTCCAAAATCTGGAATCGCTGCTTTTTTACATCAAGAACTTCACGCAAAGCTCTCTGGGTGCTGAATACGAGTGCGTTTATTACTCTCCCTTGCACTCCTCTCTTGCTTACTTTCGTGCGAACAGGTGGTCGGTAGCGACATTCCAAGCCGCTGTGGCCTATTTGCGCACGGATCCCTTGGCCAACACTGGTTCCGCACTCAGCACCAGCCCCCTTTCTGTGAATGTTCGCCGGCCCAGTCCTCTCACCCGGCGTCACACAGACGACCGTCTGCATTCACCTGAGCGCCCACATCTCAACAGGCGCCTCACAGCGGTCTCACCACTTCTGCGAGCGCACTCTGGCTCGCGCTTGTCATCCGAGAGCATGCTCGGCTCGCTATCCCTCGCGTCCAAGTCGACCACCTCTCTTCTCGACCTCAATGATGAACGTAGAGCGAGCCTTTATGCTCGTCGGACGATGGCAGACAAGCACGTGCCGTCTGACCTGAACGACTTGCTGGGCACCTCGCCCGGTAGCCGTAGGCGGCGCCCATCGGACGCCAGCAGCATACGCTCCCAGCCGCTTCCAGAGTTGTCTGAAGGCCCCGTCTTATCCAAGTCGGCGGAGGAGCCTAACGACTTCGGGACGATGCGTCCTGCGCGGCGCCCGACCCGCGGAAGCATCGATAGCAGCATGCTCTTCGACGCGGCCAGCTTGCACAGCTCCGTCAACAGCGATCGGGACTCCTTTGATCTACACAGCGAGCTGCTCATTCGACCGCAAATCGTTTTGAAGGCCACCAACAGCAGCAGCCGCATGAACCGGCAGTCGCTGTCAGTGGACGGTTCGGACGTGGTGCTGCCCAGTCGCCCGATTCGTCAGCTGGGGGTTCAGGGCAGCGACATGCGTCGCAATGGGAGCGAACCCGGTGCCAAACGCAACAGCGTGGACTCTTGGAGCAGCTTGTTTGGCCGGTCGCCTGCGGCAGTGTCGGATCGGCCCTCGTCCATGGCCTCGCCGCGGTCTTCTTCGCCTGCAGACAACAGCACAGAAGAGGATTGGTTGGGGTGGACACGGCGGCGGCTGTCCAGCGTCACGTCGCTGGGATCGTTCTCGTCACTGGACGGCAGCCATCAGCACACCCGCCGAGGCTCGGACGCACCCTTGAACAGCGAGAAGTCGGATCTCCACTCCAAGCAGCTGAACCGCACCTATTCACTTGACGATACCGACTTGTCGACTCGAAGAGAGGCCATGCCGCACGCGCTCATGCGCAGCGGCAATCGCCCTCGCCCACTCTCTTCCATCTCTATCACCTCCTCTGGCTCGGAACACTCGGTCACTTCGACACCGCCAGTTGTTTCTCCTGTCTTCCAGACCCCAAGCACGAATCCTCCGCGGCGCCGCCACCGGTCAGGAAGGCTTCGACGAGATCTGCTGGCCAGCGCCACCTCGGCGACTTTGCCGCCGCATATCGACTTCGCTACCGCTTCCACCATGAGCCCTCCAGCATTCCGGCCTGTCCATTCTCCTATAAGGGAGACATTCAATCCCGTCGAGCCCATCGGCTTGCCTTGAAGCCTAATCTGTCGCCGTTTATCTTCCTATTTCGACTTCGCCTTTTTGCCGCTTCCCCGTCCACCCACTTTCCGACTTTGTGAAGAAGTTTCGTCTTTCTTTCCTGCGGGCCACTTCAAGTGACATGTACAATCGACGTCCAAATCACCCATTCACTCAGATATCCTAGAGGTGGCGACTTTCCTCTCCCACTGCTTCAGCCTTTTCTCTCCTCCACGATATACCACGACCTTACACGCCGCAATCTTGCAGAGCAAACATGTAGATTAGAACATTAATTCAGGGCTTGGGCAAATGCAGTTCATCTCCTCCTCGGCACAAATATCATGGGTCGCACTACTTGGCGTTCAGCATGGTCAATTGCACGCGCTGGGAAGTCTATGGCAATCAGAGCTCTTCGTCGTCGCCTTCTTGAGGCTCCGCTTGTTCGTCGACGATCGCAAGGTGGTCAATGTCATCCAGCAGCTCGTCCATGCGGATCTGAGAGGTCAATAGAAGTAAGCAGCTATCTCTAAGAAGTGTGGATGAGGCCTTGTTCACCTGCGGGAAGTCGTCATCTGCTCCGTCGGTGTCTGCGATGGACGCGGTGTCTGACTCGACGTCCATCGCTTCCGGATCTCTTCGCTTGGGCCTGGCCTTGTACAGGTTGACCGCCGTGCGCATCTCCTCGTCCTCCTCCAGATCCTGCAAGAAGCGCTCAAAGTCGGCCTCGGCCCTAGCCTGCTCAATGCCCGCTTGCTTCTTGCCGCCCGAGCCCTTGGTCCGACCAAGGCCGGTGTGGTCGCCTTCGAGGTCAATCTCCTTGGCCATGGTCTTGACGCGCCATTTTCTGGGCTTGGCCTTCTTTCTGCGTTCGGGGTAGGTCTTGCGGACAAGGATGACCTGGGGCACGGCGTTCGGGTCGAGCTCGTCCCAGGCCGAGGAGTTGAAGTTGGATGACGTCAAAAGGTAGCCGAGCACAGTGTCGCCGGGCTTAAGAATGGCGCCGAGGTGAGTGCGGGTGTGGAAGATGGCGTCCGAGTCCATGTTGGATGAGACGGGGGTGACTTGGGCGTCGGCCAGAAGCAGCTTGCCGCGGTTGGCCGTCTTGGGCGGGTGATGCGAAGGTTCGATGTCCAAGACGACAAACTCGGTGCAGCCGGCCGGGCAGTCTGACAGGGCGGCAAAGGGTGCTCGCCAGTAGATGGGCGCCGCAATTTCAGCCGTGGCCAATGTGACTGGGTCGACCAGATGGAGCGAGTTGCCGACTCGGCTGCAGACAGTGAGCTGGTTGATGTGCGACAGACTGTTGGCGAGCTTCTTGGGCAAGCAAACCAGGTCGTCCTTGCAAATGGGGATGATCTCCACGCTGTAAGTCGACTTGTAGTTGGTGGTAGAATTCTGGACGTCGAGCGAGATGAGCTGCTCGGACGCCTTCATTCGGACAGGGGCCACGGCGGTCAGGAAGTCGACCATCTTAAGCGCATGCTGCCGGGAAGCGTAGAAAAAGTCGAGGCCATCCTTGACCTGGCGAATGGAGACCGTGTCTTTGTCCGCGCCGTGCTTGAGGATAAGTTGCTCCAGGAACAAGAAGGTACGCTTGTGGTTGACCTTCTGGCGGATCTGGACGAGGGCCCGCCAGGTATTCTTGGCCGCGAGCCGAGCGCACTCCTGGCATTGGGTGTACTGGATGACGAATTCGATCTCGAACACTTGCTGCAACACCGTTCCCGTGAGCACCTGCATTCAAAGTCAGCATTCCGAGAGTTGAGGGGCTATGAGCAGTCGCCAAAACGCACCTCCTTCTGCACCGTCAATTTTAACCGCAACCTCTTGCTGTGGGGTTCCGTCCAAATGAAGCCAGCGTCGATCAACCGGACTTCCTTGAGACCTTTCAGCTTCCTCAGGCAGATGGCCAGCAGTTCGCGGGACTCGAGGTCGGCCAAGAGCCAGGTGTTGGGAGGGGAGAGGTAGCGCTCGCAGTTCTTGCAGAAGTTGACGGTCGCCTGCTTGGGAATGCTCTCCGTGATGTCGATGCTGTTCCTCAGGCAAGCTACGCAGAGCCCAGCATTGTCTGTTTGCCACCAAAAGACCCGTGCAAAGTCAGCAAAAAAATCCTGCCAGTTTCTGCATGATGCCTCGAGGCCGACGCACTGGGTTGAATTGGGTCTCCGCAGCTGGCGCAAAGGATGTAGCTCTTCTGCGTCGAAGGGCCAGCAGCCAAGTTCAAAGGCACAGAATCGACCTCCATCGTTGCACCTCTCCACAAGGCGCTGGCGACGAAACTTCGCCACCATTTCACGTGCGAGGAAGCTGACTGAGCTCCCTCCCTCCTTTCCCTTTTGACAGCGACGACTTATTGCTGCGGCCATACTCTTGATCAGAAGGCAAGGAACGCGACGACCTTGAGAGCGAGTGGCATCGAGTTGCGCGCTCGATTTTGTCCGCTCGTAATGAATCCAGACCTCTAACTCTCGACTCTGGCTTTTGACTACGTGTGCGGATCTGACAGCGCGTTCTCTGATGCGTATGGCTGCACGGTGAACTCTAAACAACGACGTCTGCTCCGGCCGACTTCTCTGGCCAGAATTTGCCAAATCCGTCTTGTTTTAATTTACTGCTCTTGTGTGCTTCCCTTTGGTCCCTAGCTTGCTTCCTCTTCTTCTCCAAGACTACCACTCGCTCTTCATCTCATCAAGCTTAATTCGAGCGCGGCAGCACAAAGACCGGCTCACCTTCCACTCTTTAACGTTCAGTTCCACTCAACACGATGCGCAACTCCGCCTTGGTTCTGCTTTCCTTGTTCGCTGTCAGCGGCATTCATGCCTCGAGCATTCAAGTCGGCACTCCACGCCATTTACTCGAGAAGATCATAGGACCAGTCGGACTCTCTAAGAGAGGTGATGGCGTTCGTCTCTGCGCAGATCACCCAGCTCATTGTACATCTGTCAGCAGACGATGGCGTTTTCTCTGAGGACAACCTTATGGCCAAGATCGTCGCGCTACACGCACCGGGCGAGGAAGCCACCGCCCAAGTCGAGCGCCGCCAGATCACCGTCGAAAAGGTCTTCCACGGAGGAGCCGGCACACTCAAGCTCGAGGATCGCGAGTTGCATGCTCGTAACGCCACCTCTGGAGCTGGCAAACCCGACAAGTGGCACTTGGTCGGCGACGGTCCCAAGTCGGCCTCCCCCAAATCCAGCGGCAGGAAGAACCATAATCAAAAGATGGCTTCTGCCTCCGCGGGGTCGCCTGCTGCTTCAGCTTCGGACTCGCCTTCAGTAGATCGTAAGGTTAAGCCTATCTGTGTGGCTTCATTCAGCTAATACTGTGTTGCAACCAGAATCAATCAAACCCAGGCCCCAAAAGATTGGTGTCGTTGCCCTTCCAATGGCCAGTCAAGGCATCATGGGCGCCAACTCTACCGACACGGCTGTGCCAGTGGCAGAGACCCAGTCCAGGGTAGCCGAAGCCATTGAACAACATGTTCAGGAGGCAGCAGTTGTTCAGCACTCTCTTGGCGCATCGGCCGCCCCAAGCTCTCAGCCAGCCGCGCAAGGTCCAGCTTCCCAGCCATCTCGTGGTGCCGGAGCACCTCCAGGACACGGCTTCCCAGGCGGTCCGTTGGGCCGCCCAACTCCCACTTTCATTCCCCAACCTCCTTCGTCTTTCCCTCCTCGTCAGCCAACCATGGTCAAGCGTCAAAAGCGCAATTTGGCCCAAGACCTATTGGAACATCTCAAGGAGAAGAGGACGGACGGGCCATTCGCCGCGCCGGTCGCCGCAGAATATCGTGAGCTTGCTCCCTCCTCAAACCGCGACACGACCTCGCAGCTGACCGTTTCTTATCAGTGTTGTAGTTTGACTTTGTCCTTGTTATTGGGAAACGTTGTATCTTGTTGTCTTGCAATCATACCCTGCTTCGTATCACACCTTTACCCCTTTCGCATTACACCTTTCGCTGCTGTTCGCGATCGCCGTCCTTAACACAGGGTCCCCTTCCCCTCATATCGAGCCATTCAAAGAACCCGCAGCTCTTACCCTGCTGAGCTGCTCCTGCGCCACACTGCCAGAACTGCATCGCTCCGCCTGTAAGACAACGGCTCTGCAGCGGAAACGACGGCCACGCACATAACGCCACGGCCCATCTTTCGCTTCTTCTGCAGATTGGCGATGCTTGAGATCGGGGCGCAGAATGCACGGCTGGCCGCATTTGCACACTGGCGTGGCCGCGTAGCCATCTCCAGGGGTTGGGTTGAAGTCTGGCCGGTAGAAGCGGAAGGTGATGTTGATGCGCTGGTTGAATGGCTTCAGCCTCCCATCGTCTTCAAATTCCAGCTTCAAAGATGAAGGTAGGTCGAGAGGTGGATCTTTTAGCCTGAACAGATCGAGCTAATGGCCACAACCCGTCAGCCCCATTCAGGCTCCGAAACAGAAGGCTTTGTGCACACCGTCTTTTGTGGAATTATGGAATGCTTAAAGCCTTCTTGACAGCCCGCATGCATGACCAAGAGAGAGTTGTGCGGCAACGGGATGTCGTACGTCCGATTGCTCCCTTCCTCAGCAGACGAAAAGGAGGATTGCTGCGACCGAAGGCGAAATATTCGTGTGCAGCCGAGTGAGATGGAGGCTATAGTTGGTGCTGGTCCGAGGTAGTTCAACCGACTGATCGCCACAGTCTTTAGCTCGCTCCTTCTGCGGTTGTGGAGGGCTCACTCCGAATGATCTGTAAAGTATCGGGCCCAGCTCAGCCAGATCTGATGGGCAATGGATGAGACAACAATTCTTACAGCCCACACTTTCTTTTGAGCTTGCGTAGCAATTCGCAGCCGCCACATTAGCCTTCCACCCGCCACGCCACTCCAAAGGCGTTCTCTGTCTCTTGGCCAGAAGATCGTTAATGAGCGGCTCCACCCGATCTCGAGCTTTCTGCATAGTTGGAGTGAAAGGCATTGTTCCTGCTGGTCGTCCGTTGTACCAGTATCTCGAGGCAGATTCGAACGAGTTGGACGCTGGATCGACATAGAACGTCGTGGTGTGTGGACTCTCGACTTCTCTTTCGAAAAGCCACCATTGGTTCCGCTGCCAGGACTGGGCTTGGTCGAGCTGGTCCAAATACAGAGACGCGGCGAGCTCGGATGGCAACGCATTGAGAATGAGAGTGCATGGTGTGTGTTTAGCGACCAGAGCAGGGGTGGCCAGTGTCAACGGTGGCAGATTGGTCCCTCCCTTTGAAGTCGAGTTGCCCGTATCGCGCAGAGCGTCGTTGACCGTAGGCAAGTTGCTCCCTGCTCTTGAAGAGGTCGAGCTACCCGCCTCGTGCAACGCGTCGTTCACTGTCGATCCGGCTTCTGTCTTTGCTTTCTTCTTTGGTCTTGCGATGTCTGGGGTCTGAGGAGCAGCTGGGACAGGAGCAAGCCAGGCTTTCAGCGATGGACCCCGCAGCTTTGTTCGCGCCCGGCTTAATAAGCCCTCGGACTCGTTCAAGGCAGACAGGATCGACTCGAAGCTCTTCAAAGGGAATTCTGCGGTCAAGATAGCGAGCTTCTCGTCAAAATCCATTTGAGCTTCATGGACGGCGCGGAGTACGAAGCGCGAGAAATTTGCCACCCGCTGTTTTGCTTCTGCGGTGCGAGTCGTGGTTTTGGTTTGCAGAGAGCGTCTAATCCTCAGATTTAAAGGCAGTGACAGACAAAATCTGAGCCAATAAGCAAACTGTGACAGATTTCCTCCCCCCTTTCCGAGCTCCGCATGAAAAGTTCAAAGGCCCATCCCACTCGCAATTCTTAGAAGTTATCCTGCCTACCGATCTTTATTCTCGACCGCCACATCATAGGAACTTATCTGTCGGATTCCAACGATGGGCGGCAGCTCAGTGGAAGAAGGCGAGTGCTGCTGCTGCAATTCTAGTGCTCGATGGGTCAGCATCAATCACGGTCCCCCGTACAGGCCACGTACCCAGTTTCCATGACAGTGCCGTTAAGACGAGCTTGCTCCAGGCAGAGGTGATTGAGAAATGTAAGACCCTTCAAAGGTAGGAATGAGGTCGGTTTTGTAGTGGGAGCCATCTTGATCTACTCGGGAAAGGAGTTCATCGTCTCGTACGCAACTATGGGCTTGAACGGCGTCTTTCGGGAACAGCTGCACCATCGCCTGCCCGGGTGGACTTCTCTGCTTTCACCGAAGAGACACAGCGGTGAGTACGTGCTGCATGCTTGCGGGTTGAACCTCGATGTGGAATCCAACCAACAACGGTCGGGAACGTCCATTGACCCTTGTTACGACACTAAGTTGCAGTCTCAGGGGATTCCGGTTGCAACGAAGAGACATTCTGGGCATGGGGCTGAATTCACGCTTTTGGCCCAGAGGTCGAAGCAAAGCCTTAGAAAGATGGTGAAGACCTTGAAGCAAAGCATCGACTCTGCCGGCACGACTGAGAGGGAGGGAGAAGAATGCCTTCAGCGCCCAGCCTGTGGATTGGCCATCAAAGGCTCCAAGGCTGTTTGCTCATCGCAAGCAACCATGTTCTGAGCCTGTGGGTACCATGCAAAGGAACGAAGGCGTTAGAGCGACTAGAGGAAGACGCCTTCTCGGGGTCGACGTCGGCATTCGTGCGTCCTCCTCGGAGGTCTTTAGATGACAATTCTCGAAGCGAGACCATTTTTGCAACATAGACCGAGAGCAAGCTTAGTAGAGAGGAGCAGCCATGTCAGAAGCAGTCGTCTTTCCCGCTGGGCCTGGCAACGCCCGCAAGCGTCGCGGGAGCCAATCATCCGCCTCTGAAGCGGGCAGCAGCGCCCCGCCCTCCCAGCCATACGCTGTCGCATACAGGGCAGCCAGAGAGCGATCAGAAGGCAGCAGGGGGACTGTGGTGGGCAATTCAGCACTTGGAGGCGGACGACCGCAACCTTCGCACAATATGAGCTACGGCCAGGGCTCCTACAATCACAAGTGGGTGGCCTTTGCCCTTGCAGACGCTTGCTTGCAGCTCATCGAATGCACAACAGGCCGCTGGGGTCGACGGCCGAGCCTGTCAGGGGAGGGCAGGGCGGCGGCGCATCTGGGGCAGCGAGCAGCAGGCTGGGCGACTTGCTCGAGTTTGTGCGGCAAGAGTACGAGGCCGTGGCGGGTGAGGCGTCGACGATGAAGATGCAGAACTCGGAGTACGAGTCGCACGGTGAGCAGGCGGCGCAGTGTGATTCAACATTTGCTGATTGCCCAAAACAGCGCACGGCCAGATCAAAGAGGTCTCTGCCCTGCGCCAGAACTTTGCCGAGCTGGAGCGGGAGCACGCCAAGCTCAAAGAGCAGTGCGTATTCCTTGCAAGCCGCCCCGTTTGGGAGCGCAAACAGCTGAGCGTGCGCCAAACATCAGGTACGAGGAGGAGATCATGAGACTGCGAAGGGAGCTCGACTCTCGGTGAGCAGCTCTCTATTGTTACCAAGGATATGTCAGAGAATGCTGAGTGGTCTTGACAGACGAGGCAGTGGCTCCGTAGCGTCGCCGACCACCGAGCGACCAGCCGCTTCCAGCTCTGACAACGGGGCCAGGCAGCAACCTGTCCTGCCCGCTCCCAACGTCGGCCAAGGCACCTCGCTCTTTGGTGGCCTCGCCAACAGCGGCAACAGCTCGAACAGCAACGCCCCAGAGCCTTACAGCGGCTCGAATGGCCAGAGCTGGGACTCGAGCCGGGATCGGCTGCCCATGATGCGCGATCACCGCCAGGCGCCCGGCCCGGCCGCAGACGAGCCCTCCAGCAAGCGAATCCGCCTCAACGAGGAGCAGCGCCCTCCTGCCGGACCACCCCAAGGCGCCCAAAGCCTGTTTCCCTCAGCTTCCTCGTCTTCCGCCGCGCCGCCCGCGCCGCCAGCGGCCGCCTCTGCCCAAGACTCCAGCAAAATTGGCACACCGCCGCTCTCTTACTCCTCCAAACCACCTATTTCCATTGCGCCCCAAGAAGCGCCCGCCAGCTTCAGGTCGACTTCTGGCTCGACGCCCACCCCTCAGCAGCCTGCTCAACCTCCAGCTTCCACCTCGTCCGGTGAATCGGCCACTGTGGCAGCTGGCGCCAGGGATTCGCCGGCCGCGCCTTCAGGAGGGTCGAAAAAGGAAACGTCGACCGGGCCCGCGCCGCAGGACTGGCAAATCATGCACAACCCAAAGGTCAAGCGCACCTTGGACGTCGAGCTCGTTCATACCCTCATTCACGACTCGTACGTTCTCCTGCCTTGCCTCTTCTTCCATTGCAAGAACGAGCTCATGCCGGAACGCTTCAGGGTGGTCTGCTGCGTCAAGTTTTCGCCAGACGGCAGGCTTTTGGCTACCGGCTGCAACCGCAATACCATTCTCTACGACGTGGCTTCTGGTGCAAAACGATGGTGCGTTTGGTGGCCTGCAATCAGCTGTCTTGAGGGCAGAGCTAAAAGACGGGCACAATGATAGCATTCTCACCGATCACCAGCCTGGCCCGAAAGAGGACAACTATATCCGCTCGGCCTGCTTCTCCCCAAATGGCTCCCTCATCGCCACTGGCTCTGAAGACCGCAAAATCCGCATCTGGGACATCGCCAGCCGGGCCATCCGCCACACTTTCGAAGGCCACATGAACGAGATCTACTCTTTGGCTTTCTCTCCAGACGGGCGCTTCCTCTTTTCTGGCTCGGGCGACCAAACGGCGAGGGTGTGGGACATGGAGGCTGGCTCCTGCAAGTTCCAGCTGACCATCGAGGACGCCGTGCTGTCGTCCACCGGCCAACCCGTCGACGCTGGCGTCACTTCCATTGCGCTCTCGCCCGATGGCAAAATCCTAGCTGCCGGCTCGCTGGACACCATTGTGCGGCTGTGGGACACCAACACCGGCACTTTGGTCGACAAGCTCAAAGGCCACAAGGACTCGGTCTACTCAGTCGCTTTCGCCCCAGACGGCAAATGGCTCGTGTCCGGCTCGCTGGACAAGACGCTCAAAGTGTGGGACGTGTCCTCTGTCAAGCCGCACCCGCCGCCACCTGCCGAAGGCGCCCCGGCTCCAGAGCCAGCCGAATCTAAAGTGTCGTGCTTGTCAACGCTTACAGGCCACAAGGTGCGTAACGAACTGATGGCCACATTGCTCTCGCTAAAAGTTTCCATTGCTTCGATCTGCACAGGATTATGTCTTGTCGGTGGCCGTGTCGCCGGATGGGCAGTGGATTCTGTCCAGCTCCAAGGATCGCGGTGTCTCCTTCTGGGACCCCAAGTCGACCTCGGCTACTATTGTCCTGCAAGGCCACAAAAATTCCGGTGCGCGATCCATGCTTCCCTAAGCGCCCTGGAAATTAGCTCATCATCCTGGTTACGGCTGCAGTCATTTCCATCGCGGTGGCAGAGACTGGGGGACTGTTGGCGACTGGGTCTGGGGACTGGAGTTGCAGGTGAGGCTCTCTCTTTCCGATAAAGGAATGGGGTGGACCAGATGCTGAGACGAGAACATAGGATCTGGAAGTTTGGCCCAGCAGCTCAACAACAACCAGCCAACTAGTAGCTGCACGTCGCCTGCAAGTCTTTCAGCTACTCGAACACCAAAAACTATTGTGTGCATGCAACCGTTCTCGCTTCTCTCGACCTTCAGCTTCACCTGTAGCCTTCTCTCCTTCCCGCCCCTTTCGCCTCCACTCTTGGCGCCCCGCGTCCTTTTGCCCTCTGTATGGTCTTTCGTGGTCGTTCTGTTGCTTTTTTCGGTCGTTTCTGTCAAAGAGAAGGGGAGAGGCCAGGGCCTGGCGCCGTCCCCAGTTGGGTTGCACCTTCGGACAATTCTTCGTGCTCTCGCAACTCTTTACAGGCCCACGAGAAACAAGTTACCTCTCTTGTTGTGCAATGCTTAGCAAAGCTAGAAGACCTCGCCCGTGCATGCACCGCCGGTGGCGGCGCTTTGACCTTCATCAGCTCGCTTGGGTTGAGCTGCGACCTCCATGCGAATGAACAACCAGTTGACTGGTGTGAAGGTGTCATAGCCTGCCCTCGGCGTGCTTTGCAGACATGCTGGTGGCGAAGCGGGGTGCCCTAGTGCCACGCCCGAACTTGAGTTGGGCCCCAGAGTTCTGTGTAGCCTGCCCGGCGTTCGAAAGGTCGACGTCGACATTGGCTCCTTGTCTTGCGCAGAGTGGTATTTAAAGCCTAGGCAGCGGTTGATCGAGCCCCTCAAAGCGTGCCGGTCGTCAGCTCGAGGTTTTTCCGCCACCGTTCAACCCTTGCTCTCCGCATCGACGAGTCCGCCTCGCATCTTGAATTGGTACATCACGAATACTTGATCCTCAACATGCCCAGTGTCTTTTTGGTGACTGGGTGCTCTACGGGCCTTGGAAAGGAGTATATCAATGCAATTCTGGCTGCCGGAGACTACGCTGTGGCTACGTGAGCCCTCTGTGTTCCATGCTTGTGAGGTCTTCTGATCTGACCTCCTTCTTCCAGAGCCCGCAAGCCGGAGGGATTGAAGTTTGAGGGTGGAAATGAGAAGAATCTGCTGATCACCAAGCTTGATGTGACCAAGCAAGAGGATATCGATGAAGCTTTCGCTAAGGCTGTGGCTAAGTTTGGAGTAAGCCACAGTTGACAGTGCGGGCTTTAAAATGCTAATATTCGCCCCAGAGAGTTGACTGTGTCTGCAACAACGCAGGCTACGGCCTGGGCGGCCCCTTCGAAACGCTGAGCAAAGAACAGGTGATTCTGCTCCGCGCCCTCGCTTTCACTGTCCATGTTGAAAATGTTATTCGTTAGATCCGAACGCAATTCGAGATCAATTGGTTCGGTTTGCTGGACGTCACTCGCGCAGCCATGCAAACGATGAGGAAGCAGCAGCCTCCAGGCGGGGTTATCCAGCAAATTACCTCCATCGGAGGGCAGCTGGGCAAGCCATCCTTCAGCGTGTACTGTAAGCCACCATCCTACCATCGACCAGACGCAGTGTGCTCGATGTCCCGCGATCGACACAGGTGGCACCAAGTTTGCGGTTGAAGGCTTTACGGAAGGCATTGCCCAGGAGGTGAAGCCCGAATGGAACAGTGAGCGCGCCGCTTCTTGCGGGCCAGAAGACGTGTTGATCTACGTGCCGAACGCAGTTCGCTTCACCTGTATCGAGCCAGGTGCATTCCGAACCGACTGGTTGTAAGCGGCTCCCTTGCACTCTGGGACACGAGTTGAAGAGGACATTGAATAGCGGGCGCTCTATGGATTTCGGCCAGAAGGACCATCCGGACTACGACCACATCGACACGAGGGCTTTCAGCGAAAGCTTCAGCGGTACTCAGAACGGCGACCCCGTCAAAGCAGGGGAAGCCATGCATAAGCTCGCTCTCATGAAGAAGCCGCCTCCCCGCGTAGCTCTTGGTGTCGATGCATGCGATCAGGTCAAAGCCAAGTACGGGCCCGATGGCCACATCAAAACGTACAACGAATACGAGGCCATGGGTAGAGGCTGCGCTTATGACGCTTGATTTTTTAGTTACATAGGCTGTGCTTGCATCCCATGTTTGCCACCCTATCCTCTGAAAGTGAAAGTTTGCTTGCCGACTTTCAATTCTCGCCGCCGACGTTTTCAAAAGTCTAGGCCGCCGCTTTGCAGTTACATCCATCTCAGGTACTAGGCAAGGGCGCCCGCCAAAATGCTGGAAGACCTTTTCGGCTTCCGGAGCGCGACCGAAGAGCCACAGTCGAGTCTGCCACCCGGGCTCAGTCTCCTTGTCGTGGACTGCTTAGAAGCGCCCTCCCACTTTATCACCTCCAATCTGTTGTGCGAAGCTTTGAAAGATGGGAGGCATGTTTGCCTGGTGTCCGTTGCCGAGACGCTGTCGTTTTACAGCGCTGTGGCCAGGAAGGCTGTTAGTGATCCTTCTCGGTTGGCATAGAAGTGCTGATAGAACCATTTGAACAGAGTGTCCAACTAGCTGCTCATCAACGCAGCGGCCGTTTCTCTTTTGTGGACGCGACAGGCTTCTTGGGGCTGTCGGCTTCTGCAGCCGGCCTCTCCAGCTTGCTGGCCACCATCCGCACGTCGCTGCAGACCGACTCTCTACTGATATTCAGCAGTCTCACACCGCTACTTTGGTCCGAAGTGTGCGATGCAGCGACGCTGTCGGTGTTCTATCGCAGCCTTCAAAGCTTAGCCGATGAGGTGCGCTCGTCTCACACGGGGTGGTCTACCTTTCTAACGATCTGTACAAGCAGAGAACGGCGTCTCTGGTGGCCACTTTTCAGGGCGACTGCACGTTTACCCATTGTGCCGAAAATCTGCCACCGGACGCCACAGCCGACCAAGCCTTGCGACGTCTGATCAGATCGACCCACGTCTGGGTTCGACTGAAGAGTCTCAGACCCCAGTCTATGGGAGAGGTACGATACAGGTACACTTCAACGCGAAAGCGCTGAGGTCAGAGCTTGCAGATAACTGTCCACCGCGGACCGGCTCTGCTGGGAGATCAAGAGCACCTGGCGGTTTCGACGTCTGCAGCTCCTCTGCAGTACAAATTGGAGGAAACTGGGGCGAAAACGTGGGCCAAAGGAACGGCGCGGGGGTTCGTGTGAGGCAGTTGCGCAGTTAATATACAGGATTTGACTCTAGAAGGTGGCTCGCGCATCGAATGCTCGCCCTCGAGGATAATCTTCGGCGTGTCGGCCCATCTCTAGTTGCTTCAAAGAGAGCATCATTTGAACCGCGAATAGTTTTTGGACGTAGTCGTTTTGGACTTGTCCATCCGGCTGAACGTAACAAAGCTTCGTGAGCGAGAGAGACCGAATAGCCTATGACCTGAAAACTTGCATTTCGTGGCAAACGCCCGCCAGGCGGCAACACGGCGATTTGCTTGATAGATTCGATGGCCATGGGCAAGTAACCGATCTTGAAAGTCGAGAGCAGTCTCATGTACAACTCGGCCCTTAGGTCTTGTGCCGACAAAGGGCAGCCGACTGCGGGCTCGATGACCAGGCCATACCTAATCGAATCGTGAGATTCGGCCTGCACATGCGACAATATCCAAAACGCACCGGGGATTGCAAGTCCCTAGAACCACGCAGGCGGAAACGAGATCAGAGCAAAAGTTCTCCAAGAAGACTTCGAGGGAATCCGAAGACCGGAAACGAAGGACCTTGAGCTGGCCTTCGTCAGTGATTCGGCCGCGATACTTGTAAGAGAGCAATCCGTTTTCTGTCCGCTTTGGCCCTTGGATGAAAACATGCCCTGTCGCAAAAGAGCCCTTCTTGTCTTTCAGGTATGGGTAGAAGTGTGTCACTGGTGACGAGTTTGTAAAGACAAGCTGAACGAAAGGCGACCCAGGCTCCAATGGCTCGAAGCGTTGACATGCGTCGGGGTAAAGTCTTCGGGTCCGCACTTGAGACGAGCAGATTGTTAAGAGCCAGACTTAAGTGGTCACTCACGGCACAAGCTCAGTACCGTCTGGCGAAGAGAACATCTGTGCAAGACTGTCTGCCGCGCCATCTGCATGATTGTCGGTATGAACTTGTTTAGAGCGCCAAAGTCGGAGTTCTCACGCACAGGATACCATGACGTCCAATCCCGCCCGCCGAGCCTTGTAGCAATCTTCGTGTTGCATCGGTGCAATAACGACGAACTGGACGCCGGCCAATTCGTAAACCCGGTTTTGCAACAATGCCTCGTCTACGAGAGCATCTAGCACGGTCGACAGCGTGTATACTTGTGCACAGCCAACCTCTTTCTTAGTCTTGACAACGAGATCCACAGTGAGGTGCGGAGTCGGCGGGACGACTGTCGTGGTGCCATTGTAAAGGCCCGAGAGGAATGCTGGGGAAGCAGAAATTAGATGCAATAGGTAAGCAGAAGAACTGGAAGCTGCAATTGGTGCTGCAGAAGTTGCTTACTGCAAATGAAATAGATGCTGCACGTTTTTCAGAAAAAGCAAAGTTGCTCCGAGCGGGAGGTGCTCACAGAGACGATAAGGGGCCGAGCATGAGCGACGTGGGCTTCGGTGGGATAATTCGCTGGTATAAGGCGAAAGCCGTCTCAAGTTGGTCGAGGCACAAGCCGAACGCCGACTTCGAACCGAACGTGAGGTGGCTGTCGCAAATTATCCCTCGATATCTGGTGTAACCACCAAAGTCACCTACTCACCTATGGGAGTAGACAAAAGGTTTGTCCAGAACTTCTTGGGTGAGTCGGAAGGTGGCATTTTCCGAGCAGGAAAGACGCTCTAATTGCGGCAAGACATAGCAAGGTTTCGATGTCGCTTGCATACAAGTGGGTAAAAAGGCAATTGAAGCGACGATAGCGTCGGCGCCGCAGAGATTCAATCGTCGCGAGATTGTGAGGTGGCTAGCTGGCGGCGAATCGTTCGGCAGCAGTTGAATTCGAAAGCCGCAAAAGTAAAGCGAAATGAACGCCAAAAAGCTGTCGTAATTGCGACCTTCCAAGTATAGGGCCACAACGGATCGTGGGGGCAGATCGAGCAGCCTTTGGAAGTGCAGAGCGCCTGCTCAGCATTGAGCCCACGCTATTTGGCAAGCCGGTGGAAGTAGATGGGAGAAGCACACCAGCAACAGCCTGCTCGAGCAAAGCAGCGAAGGTTATTGTTCTCCATCCGCCCGAGTCCTGAGGAAAGACAAAAGCGGCGTCATTGGGCCGCTGTGAGGCATGCAAAATCAACCTGTTCTGCAGCCCCCTGACAGGCATGAGGCATCACTTTCAACTACAAGACTAGTCTCGTTGAACGGTTCGATGTCTGGGAGCAAGAGTTGGTCATGCGGCCGGCTTGCTTTGAGCATGTGCAAACGCCGCCGGTCGCCGCGGCGTGGGATTTGGAGTTTATGGCCTCGCTTCGAAGCTTCGAACGCATCAAACTGAGTATATGAACCATTGCATAGTCCTAGCTGGTCTTGGCCGCCGTGTTCGCGTAGCCACTGCCCACACAGGAAAGCCGCACGCCACCAGACCCCTCTGCCCCGTTTTTGACCTTGAAAGTGGTGCCAACAAAGTGGTGCAAGTCTCGCAAGTGTTGTATACTGTGACAGAACGATGTGAGCCAAGGTAGTCGGGCGAAGAGAGATTTTTAAGGCATCACTCACAGCGCCGCGTCAGGTGCCTCTCCTCCTATATGGCATCTCACCACATCCCCCTCGGCTCCTAGCGTCATCAAAGTCGTGACGAGAAGTTCGCACCCTTTGTCGATGCAGCCGCCGGCACTTGCTCGCTCCAGCAAGCTGTAAGCCGCTTCTGTGGCCACATCTTCCGGTGTCAGGGTGTCATCGTCCGAAGCTGCTGACGATGTGACTTCAGAGGAGAAGATGGCGCCCGTTGTGGTGTTGCCGATCAATGTCAGCGCGTAGCCTGGGCTCTTGCCGCTCTCTTCGCCCTTGTAGTGGTCGGTGTAGATGTAAATGTCCGGGATGTAGCGGTTGAGGACAGAGCGAGCAGCTGACACCAGTCGAGCGGAGAACTGGGGTGACACTCGGACCGAATGAGCGATGCCGCGAATGCGGTTGATCTGGCCGAGGGCAACGAAATCCAGCCCAGGTTTTAGCTTTTTGACGGAAGGGCAGCGAAACGTAATCTCGCCGCCTCCCAGAGGAGGGTGACCTCTTTTTGATATCTGGCGCAGAGAGGGGGGCATCAGCGCCAGATCCTAAGGCACCGGTTTGAACATCCTCACCCGGAGTTCCAAGTTGTCCGCCGACTCGAGAAACAATGCGAGATGTGGTAAACACGATAACCGTAGAATGTCGGCCTGCTCAGCATCTTAGAAGTCTGGCAGCAAGAAGACCAAAGGCGACGAACGCTAGCATCTTCGACATTTGTGGTGACTCCCTTCAATGTCAACACTAACTCCTTCTTGCAGAATGGCGCCAGAGCCAGAATCGGCTCCAGAAACCAGCCAACAGAGCGGGTCAGCGGACATTGGTGGATGTGAGTGCCTCCTTGAAGTGTGCCCGGCGAGAACAGCACCGAGGTGCCTGTGGCACTGATTCAGCTTCGAGAGAGCCACAGAATACAAACTATGTACCGGTGTAGGAAATCTCGACCACGCTTCCGTTGGAAATGCGTTCACAGAGGCGCAAGAAGGACACCTCAAAATCTGCGCCAAGTGCGATTAAGAGCAATTTCGAGGGCGCGTTCGACCGACAGGCAAACCTTTCAAGCCTGGTTCATCATCTTGAGACCGAATATCGTCGATTCGCACAGGCTTTCGTGTCAAGAGGCTGAGGACGATTCGATGTCGGAATTGGGCGTGCCCAGCAAATTTTACTAGCCGCCCTCTGGAGCTTTCTGCCTCGTCCGCCTTGGCAATAGACATCTGGTTTGATCAAAAAAAGAGAACGATGGTGTCGGTTGCAAGGCAAGACGTGATTTTGGACCAGCGGGAGCGGAGCTTCCTCGGCAGCTGCATTTCACCTGCCAGTGGGCAGATAGTGGCAATACAGTATTTTACAGGTTCCCCAGACATATCTACTAGACGGTCGCGTGCTTTTCGGTGCGAGCTTGGAAGCGCTGCTTGGCCAAAGCCAGCCGAGCTCGCATTTCGTTCGCTTCGTCGATCTCCGCCCTCTCCTGCTCGTGCTGCAGGAGGACACCCAGAGCAACCGCCTTCAGTCTTTTGACCCCTGAGAGAACCCTAACATCGTTCAATCTGCTCTCGGGCAGGCCGTTGACCGCTTTTCGCATGGTGAAGGCATCTATCCAGTGCTCTCCTTCCGCTTCCCGATGTCGACCCAAAACTGAGGGCACACTGAGCAGATAGCCAAGTTTGGTCTCAGTACAGATTCATGGGTGAAGGCGACAAGGGTTGCTTACAATTCTGTGGAGTCCACCAGCTGCGCGAGGACCAGCAGCATGTCTTCCGTCTGGCGCTGTGCGAGCTTCTCTTGTTTTCGCCCGAGAAGTTGTAGAGCCAAGACTGCTAGCGTCGAGGTCAAGCTGATGACGGAAAAGACAAGAGACGACAGGTTCCACGGATAGGCGTTGAAGTCGGTGTTGAACTGGCTTCGATATGACGCAACCGACCCCAGCATGCCACCAATTGCCAAGGTCAGAGACACCAAGCCAAGGATGATAGTTGACTTGCTTTGAGGCTTGAGGAAGTTTTCGAGTTTGAGCAGTTTCTTGGATAGAGAGAATCGGGCGTTCTGGAGCCACGCGGCCGCTCTGGCGCGATGGAAGTAGAGCAAAGGGACAGCATCTGGTGCTATAGAGCGAGGGACGGATAGATGATCGTCCTGCAAAGGCTCCTTCGGTTTGGCTGAGGGCATGGGCGAAACCAAGTTCAAGTCGGGAACGAAGCCCATCGGAGGATGACAAGCGGGAGACGAGCTGACAAGAAGTGAGCTCAAATGAATAGAATCCAAGGCAGAGAGTCATTGCAACCTGCCTTGAGTTAATTTACCGCGCCTAGGGAGCGCCGCGGTCGAACCACTGCGCAGAGCGTGAGAGGTAGTAGTGGTGGAGAGAAACAGAGAGCAGGCGGCTCAGAAAGCCCGAGGAAGGCAGCACAGCATGATCAAGCGCATTAGCCAACCCTGCTCTGGCGCAAGGTTTCGACAAACAAAGCTCGGAAGATTTCGACCTGAATGTCGGTTGATAGGGTTCAGCGACAGGTGCCAGTGAGAGAGGATCAAGCTGCCAAATGACATTCGTAAACAAGGCGTGAGTCGTTCATTCCATCTTGAAAAGTCCAACTGCCTTTTTTCGTGGGCGCACTCCCCGCCCTGCCCAATGCCCTCAATGTCGCGGGCGCTTATGGATACAAGTTCCAACTCTGTGTTGCGAAGGTGCGTCAGCGGGGCATTCGAGGGAAGAGAAGAAGAGACGCACGCTGCGCCACCTCAGACCCCAGTGGTCGGTGACCGGCCCGTCCATCCCGAATGCCGTGTTGCGGAACCAGAGGAAGGTGCCGACGATCAAAAAGACGCATACGCCAAAGATGAGCGTTTTGGCCCTGTACGTGACGAACCGCCGCGCAAAGATGAAGTGGTCTAGGAGGAAGACGGAAAGAATGACGGAAAACCACAATGTCGGCACTGGCATACTGTGGATTAGGCAGGCCCGCTCGTCGCAGAAGGTAAACATACGGTAGTGGTGCACATAAGTAACACGGCCCTGTGAAAACTTGGAATCAGATGGCGACCGATGGGCGTGTGCCGCCGTAAAACTCACCATAATAAGGAAGGGGACTGCCGTCGCGATGAGCACGCAACTCCACTCATACTTAAGGTCAAGAGATCTCACCATAATGAAAGAGCCAGCCTCCCAAGCCGATCGTGCCGACGTAGCAAAAGTGGTCCCAGTACCCTGTGCGCGACGAATGAGTCCGGAAACAGATTGCGGTGCATCAAGAGGGATACCTGGGGCAAAATCGTTGTATTTGCGCTGGAAGCGGGCTAGATACCAGATCACGCTGAAGACGAAGATCACCAAGCTCGCGCTGGACCACCACCAGACGATCGGGTTGCCGACCAAGTAGTACCTGTAAAGAGCCATCAGCGATCATTCGATTTAAAGAAGAAGAGAACGTGGGCTGCTCACTTGGTTTGGTGGTCACCCCACCCATTCATGCGCATGCCCAGGTAGAGGAACGGCCAGTCCGCTGGCTTGGAGGCGATGATGTCCTCCTTATCGGCATCAGGCACCAGCGCGTTGTTGGACTGCATCATGGCCACGTTCAAGTGCCAAAAGTCCCGGAAGAAGGGCGAGCGGTAGAGCTTGGCGTTGCCAGGCGGCACTGCACGTTACGAGACGAAGAAGTCAGCAAGGCGCTTTTCTGACAAGGGTGCGCGGGAACGTACACCGGTCGTTCCAGTGGCTCTCGACGTTCCAGTAGGAGTGCTCGTCCTTGGGCCGGTTGACTTTGTCGCAGCTGACCTCGACCTGCTTGAAGCCCCAAGCGGGCAAGGAGGTGCCGCCAGCTCGGAGGTAGCAGCCGGTGTTGAGGTGCTTGATGCGAATGCGGGTGGTGAGGGAGTGGATGCGCTTGAACTTGTGGCGGCCGCCGCGAATCATGTCGTCGACGGTTTCGATGACCCAGTAGTCGTTCGAATCGCCGGTGGTGGCGTTGCCGTAGCAGGACACCTCGTAGTTCATCTTGCTCATCGGCGCGGCGACGGTGTGCGAGTGCAAGTTTCGGCCAGTCGCCTCGTGCACCAGCCGCACCAGAGCGCCGTCCTCCAAGTATCGCAGCTCTCCTGCGTCGTCCAGCGGAGGGTCCTCCCACGTCGGCGTGATGATCCAGTCGTTATTCGTATCTGCGAAGCCAAAATTCGGACACCGTGAGCTAAGGGCGATCTCTAGCAACCGGTGGAGGAACTTGCCTTTATAGTGGTAGCAGGTGATCTGCTGCTGCTGGCTTCCAACGGGGTAGACCGAAGGATGCGAATGCAGCAGGCCTCCACCATAACCCATATTCTTGAGCGTGAGCTTGGAGCCGTACGCGGGCTCGAGCGGGTTCTGAGCAAAGTCGTTGCCGTAGAGGTGGGCCTGAAAGAGGGAGGACATCTGGGAGTCGCCCGGCCCAGAGCGGTTGAGGATGAGGAAGTGGATCTTGAAGCAGAGCATGTAGACTGAGAAGGGCACGATCATCAGGCAGATGATGCGCGCGATCCAGTGCTTGACGTAGACTTTCTGTAGGTTTTTGAAGAGGGCGCACATTCAGCGCTTGCTTGATGTCACGGGGATCGAAAGCCTACAAAGGGCATCCGTAAGTCGCCAAATTTGTCCCAGAGATCTTGGATCGTGTAGACGCCAACTAGCGCAGTCACGAAGAGGCCGACCCATTTGACGCTGTTCGAGCACCCCAAACGGAAACATAAACAAGAGGTTGAAAATCAGGGGGTAGGGCTACCAACCTGGCGACACAGCCAATGGAAAT
This sequence comes from Cystobasidiopsis lactophilus, assembly GCA_001599975.1. Taxonomy (NCBI): domain Eukaryota; kingdom Fungi; phylum Basidiomycota; class Agaricostilbomycetes; order Agaricostilbales; family Chionosphaeraceae; genus Cystobasidiopsis; species Cystobasidiopsis lactophilus. The sequence continues at coordinate 1,453,257 of BCIO01000002.1, forward strand.
GCCTGTTAAAGTGAGCGACGCCCACCAGTCGAGCGAGAACGACCTGCGAATCCCACCTTCGGCGACATTCCTGATGAACATGAAAAGGGAAAAGGTAGTCTCACCACCGCTGATGATTGTGGAAGACGGAGAGGCAGTAGACGGTGGTGAAGGTGAAGAAGAGGAGCATGGAGTCGAGCAACACGAAGCGGCTGATTACCAGCCAAGCCAGATCTGTCTCCACCTTTGAGCACCATAGCATTCGATCCAAATAAGGAAGCCAAAAGCGCACCGCAAAGGACCATGAGGGTGACGAGATGGCGCCCGTACCAAGTGAAGCCGAGCTCGAGGGCGGTCCCCCACGCCAGTGGCACCATGGCCACTCCGGGTAGCGCCATTAGCACGCGCATGGCCACATAAGGCACATGGTCTGGGTAGGTAGCCCCAGACGGGAAGTCGAAGGAGCCATTGTAGCCGGAGAGCAGGCCGGCGAGGCCCACCAGCATCTTGCCCAGCGGCGGGTGGACATCAAAGTAGAACGTCTGATTTAGGTAGTACTGTGTGACCATTTGGCTCAGCATAGAGCACTACTCTTAAGTCGTTGTGCCACAACGCACCGAGCCGAATTTCCCAAAATGCGCCTGTGGAGGAGGATCAGCGCTGCTCCTCGCCACGTTGGCCGACCCAGTCAAGCAGCTCACCTCGTCCCAGACGACTGTGTTGTTCTTCCCGATCTGCCACAGTCGCGTAAACAGTGAAAGGATGGTGTACACGACCAGCGGCGCCTGGTCTCGATTCTCCTTGAGGAAGGACCACTGCGAACCTCGCCTGCTTAGCTTCTGGCCTGCAACCCAACAGACGCAGCCTTACAACATCAGCTCCCGCTTTACGAGCCCGGTTCGTCTTGCGCGACGTCGCAGCAGGCGGGATCAGCGCCTCCCATTTGGAGGGCTGCGTTGGCGGCGTGCTGCTGGCCGCGATGAGGTCGGAATCCGACTTCTTGTGGGAGGACGAGTCCATGTGGTTCAGTTGCCAGGCAGACCGCTGCGGCGGGCTGTGCACGATGGGCAGAGGCAGCTCCTCAGCGTCAGAATCGGCTCCCATGGGCTTCGCGCGACATCGACTCGGTGGTGTCTGCTCAACTCGCAGTATTCCTTTTGTTTCCCGGACGGCCAGCTTGCTCGACCGACTCTTGGTTTTGACTGCCTTGCTTGTTGTCCAATTGCAATGCGACAAGGCCGCCCAGTGGCTCTCTGGGCCTGCGCAGAAAGATTCCTGGGCTCCAGTTGTCTCGCGTCTGCTCTCGGACTCCGCATCTTGTTTCGGCCTTGCTTTGCCTTGATAGAACTCCTACACTCTGCTAATTTCAGTATGCACGCGTTTGAAACTGGAAATGTTGCCCTATTCGATCTGGACTGGCTTTCCGTCGAATGCAATTGCTCCTGGCAACTCCACCGGTCGTTCCTCCTTACGCCGGATGCAAATTCTATGGCCGAGAAGAGGGATTTAGATACGACCTTATGGCCGTGTACAAGGCGTCATACTCGGCCCTCGGTCCTAAGAGCTCGGCCTCTGCGTGCGCGGTCTCTCTTGTTCTCTCTTCATCCTCTTCATCGACCACTTCGCTCTTGACCATGGCATTCTTATTCAAACTTGGAAAGAGCCGGCAAACTTCTGCCGGTGTCCAGCCCACTGGGCCTATCCCGACTCGTCACATTTCGACTGAACCCAATGACTCGCTGTCTTATGACACAGCATCGACAGCTGACGACGACAAGCACGCATCCTCTCAAAAGTGTTACAACGATGTCTTCCATGCCATCCCCACCGAGCCTGGCCATGGACTAGTAACAGTGCGATTTGTGCGTGCTCTTCTCACAAGCAGCCCACCTGCCAAGTCATCCTTTGATGTCCTGGCTTGCTGCAGCCAAGCCAAACGCCTATAGGCTCCACGGTGAAGACTCCAGTGTTCTTCCCTCAGGCCAAAGCTTGGGGGGAGCTGTGCAAGCTCATCCTGAGAATGCCGGACGTTCTCGATCTGTTGAAACCAGAGCGCCACCCTTCTTGGCAGCTCCATTTGACTTTGGAGATCTCGGGACGCTACGATCACTTGGTGCAGCTTGAGTTTGTGGTCCCCCAGGTGGGTACCGCCTTTGGGATGGTCAACCTGTCTTGATTGTTGGCAAAAGCCGAACGGTAAGAACAAAGAAGCCATGATGATCATTTCTGGGCAAGCTGGTGAAGCGCACATGGGGTGCTTCTTCTTGAGGCCCGACTATGCTCCGGACAATGCCCAACACGACATTCGCAAGTTTGTCATCCACCACGACCCCTTGTCCAAGCTGGACGCCGCGCTGTTGAAATTGGCATCGACCCAGCAGTTTCGAAGACTGCACGTCGCCATCAACGCCTACCTCGAATGCCGCCGGTTCCCAGGGTTCAGCGTCGAGAGCGCCTACCGCCAAAAAGCCGGCCGCTTCCACTACTCGCCTTTTGTTCTTCTCAAGGATACCAGACAGGACAGAAGTTATAATATGGACAGCCCAATATACGTCATCAAGCGTTGGGCTGCCGGAGTAAGTCATCTTTTGGACGCAATGAAGCCAAGTCTAAGATGCGGTGGCAAACAGGTTCACTTGCCCGGCCGCGTAGTGACCAAGGTATGTCCAGCCCTAGATTCCGCTCTGCATTCTAATGTGCCGTGCAGGGCTTCGCTGCGACCCGCAACATCGTCCGCCGTGCAAACACCGCTCTCAAACGCGCCAACGGCGACCAGTTGCCCGCATACGACGATAAAATGCTGAACCCTCGCACGAGAAACCGTACGGTCTTTTTGTTCGCCAAAGTTTTCTGGCCATCTGTTGAAGCAGAAATACAGAGGTCATCACGCCGATGTACAACCGGATGAAGGCCGCGCGCGCTGCCTATCTCGAAGAGGCCAAAATCCAGAAGGCTCACCGCCAGGGCTTCCAATAGATGCCCACAAATGCATTGCTAGAACTGTTCAGCCTTCGTCTCCCGATTTGAGTGGCAAATTGCTTCTTGGACCACGCCCACGATGTCCAGCGCGGGAGATGACGACTCTAATGTGCCCGAGCTTGATGTGCTTCTGCGCTACTTGGATTCGCCGCCCGCACGCGCTGCTGCCACTGCCCTTCCGCCTGCTCCTCCCAATACCAGAGACCTCGCCGCCAACCTGAGCTCCTCTTTGAAGAGCGCGCTGGCTTCTTCTTCGAATGTGCTGGCTGTGAGATCGACGGCGACCAAGCCATCGTCGCAGCCAGAGGCTTCATCACCTTCCTCGAGCGCGGCGGCAGTCCAGCGTCTCACGCGCCAAATTGCTGACCTTGAGTCTCTTGTGACCGAACTGGAGTCCGAAAGAACAGAGTGAGCGCTTGATTTGGGCGACGACAGTTAGATGCTGAGCAAAGGCAGAGCCTTCGGCGGGAGGGAGCCTGAAGATCGAGCCACGGAGGAAGACCAGGCTCACATAGCTGCTGTTAGTGAATCAGTTTCTCTTCAGTCATTACTGAGTGGTTTCATGGTAGCATCTGCGGGCCGTCAAAGGCGGAGACCTGCAGTCAATAGCGCGCTCTCTAGATCTCGTCAGTCGCCTTGACCAACTGCTCCTTGATGCCCCAGAGCCCCGACGAGCGTATGTTGTTTCTTTGATCTTTCAATTCGAAGCGTGAGGTCAGTCCAAACCAAACAACAGTGAATTCGTTTTCGAGCCCGGCAATCTGGCCGCCATCTACTCACGCATCGCAAGCTGGGCTTCGGTGATCAGAGGCAGCTGAAAGGGGCATCTAGAATTGCATATGCATGCGATGAAAGAGAAGCAGGAGCTCGGGTATGTGGTTCGTGACAAGAAGGTCAGGTTTTACAATCGACCTTTAATAATACATTTTCTTCACACAGTCGGCGGCTTCTGCACCTCGCGATGAAGCATCTTGCCAAGGCTGCTCTGCCGGAAGACCCAAGAGGGATCGGCTTTCTGGATGAACGGGTCCAGAGCAAGCTGCTCTGCAGTTGGTCGGGCTTCAGGGAGGCTGTTTGAAGTTGCGTTAGTCCAAATCCTCCGAACAAGCTGCGGGCAACCAACATAGTGAAGCATCGGCCAAGGAACTCGGTGGCCTCGGGAGTCACCACAATGTCGTCCGGAATCGGCGGCGCAAGGCGCTCAGCACCCAACTGTTTTGTCACATTGGTTTGCGCTTCGCCCAAGGACAATCAGTGTCTCTTACCTTGTAGAGGGCCACAAAAAGCTGCTCCGAGTTCCATGGACGGCGGCCACCCAGCATCTCGAGGACCACACACCCTGAGGCTGCCTTGAGCTTTCGGACATTTGCGCGGGTGAGGCGTAAACGCACCTAGAGACCAGATGTCCACTTTGGCAGAATACCCTCGTTTGCCGTTTTGGATGACCTCGGGAGCCACTGCGTGTAGGGTATTTGAGAACAGGAGCAAGAATCCGAAGCGGGCCGCACGCACTCCAGAAAACGCTGCCTTGCATCGACATCTCCACGTTGTCATTGTAGATGTCATCGCTCTTCTTGCTGATGCCGAAATCCGAGATTTTGCAAAGCCCTTGAGTGTCGACCAGAACATTGTCCGCTTTGAGGTCGCGGTGGATGATGCCAAGAGCGTGCAGATATGCCAAGCCATCGATAATCTGCTGGGTGAAGAATCGAACGATGGGCTGCTCGAAGCCGGTGTGGGTGGCCTGGTAGTGCTTGCGGACGCAGCGGCCAATGCTGCCACCGGGCACATATTCCAAGAAAATGGACAGATACTGCGAAGTCTCCTCGTAGCCTACCAACCTACTCTCAGATCCTTTTTGTCATACGCGGAGAAAGAGTGGTAAAACCCACCCAAATACTGAACAATGTTTTGGTGGTCAAGATCTTTCAGGGTCTGGATCTCGAACTTGAGCGCGGTCACGTTGCTCGTCTGCGCTTCGTTGTCCTTGTCGCTCGAGGTTTGGGGCATTTCGACCTGTTTGACAGCCAGCATGTCGCCCGTGGTGACGTTAAAGGCGAGGTAGACCTGTGACGCCCGAGGTTAACATGGCACACGGACACCCGAAAAGACTTCGCACCTTGCCGTAGCTACCTTTGCCGATCATCTCACCCTTGACCCATTTAAATGAGACTAGGGGGATGTCAGCAAATTTAGGGACGCGGCCGAAAATGAGGTACGAACAGGTCTCAGGATCCGGTGTTGAAGGGCTCTCGGCGACGCTTGAGATGTGCGCCATTTTGTTGAACTTGCTCGGAGTCACTTCTTCTGTCCGTGTGCCCCATAGCCGTGTGCTCCTCCGCCTGAGCAGGGTTGCCCTGTCCGTCACATTCTTCAACGCCGTTTCAGCCTTGGTCTGGAGCGCCTTTTTGCGGTCTTGGGCAATCAAGCGGATTGACTTTTTGTGCTTGAACTTTTGAGGGGGCATGTTCTGGTCGGCAGCCGTCTGTGAAGAAACGGGCGAGGTGACGCCAGCATCGACGATGGGTTTGTCCAAGTCGTGGTGAGGGAAGAAGACGTCGATATTCTCGTACAGCCGTTCCACACTCGGACGGACGGCCCACTGGTCGTCCTGCTCCTTGGAAGAGAAGAGACCGGCAGTAGAAGGCGTGACCGCTGTGCCTGTAGCGCTGCGACTGGGCAGAGGTGGCGGAGTGGGTTTGGCTGGCACTGGCAGCTGCTCAATCTCCAGCCGGAGAGACGGCTTGGGAGGGGTTTGTGCGAGCGAGGGCTCCGGCTTAGGCTTGAGGGCGCTTTGCATTGGCTTGGCCCACGTTGCACCGTCGTCGTCTTCGTCATCGTCGTCGTCATCCTGGAATGAGAACGGGTTCACGGCTGCATCGGCGGTCTCAGGGAGCGTGGGCAAATTCTTGTCCGCAGGCGAGGCGGCCTTGATTGTGCTGTTGGAAGCCAGCGTGCCGTCCCCGTCGATCGCAGCAAAACGCTCGAGCATGGCGGCCCATTCGTCGGCCTTGACAGTTCCGTTCTCGTCTTGCGGCAGTTGCAGCATGGCAGCAGCAACGCTCAGAGTAGCGTTGTCGTTGTTCAGGGTGCTAAGGTCGTCAACGTCGTCTTCCCACAGGATTGGCGCGGACGGCTCTGGCTGCGAGAACTGGACTGGGGGAAAACTTTCGTCATTTTCGTAGGCCAAATCGGGCGAGGCAACCAGGAGGAGGTCGTCTTCCGCCGAGTTGGCAGTGCCGCCGTAAGCGTCGTCCGTTGTGAGTTCTGGCTGTGAGGGAGCAGTGGATTGCGAAGAGAAGGTCGAACTGGAAGGAAGAGAAGGTGATCCGGTGGCAGACCGCGCATTTGATGGCGAGCGCCTCCGCGAGGAACTGGTGCTGCTACTCTGGAGGGAGCTCAACGATGACCCAGAGGACATCGGAGTGTGGTTGTTTGGCCTCTCTGTACTGGGCTGTCGTCGAGTCGCTCCTGGGCTGAGCAGGGGCGAACGAGTGTCGGCATCGTCTCTGGCGTGGACCTCGTAGTAGGTCTTCGAAGGGTCGGCGTAATGCATGAACTGGTTGGAGGGGCCCATGGACGAGTGTTGTTGCTGCTGCGGCGGTTGAATTAATGAAGAAGAGGGCGTGGAAGATCGTTGCGGGGTGACAGAGCGCCCCGGGTGCTGTTGCTTGGTAGAGGGCGCAGGGTGGTCGCCGTTCATCAGCACCTGCTGGAGAACGCCTCCTGGCTCCAAACGGAGAGCGTGGGAAAAGTCAGCCTGTGGCATTGATGGCTGACGTGGAGATAGCTCGTATCGCTGCAGCGGATAGTCATAAGGGCTGGGCTGGGCGTTATTGCTGGGACGGGAAGAAGAAGGGTGCACGTCTGTGCGAAGGGGCGGCCCGGCAGTGGCCGGGCGTGGCGCTCGGTCTGGTGCAGGCCGAGCATTGGTGACATAGCCGGCAGAGTAGCTGGGCATGACCAGCGGCGGTCGAGACGGGTGTTGCGGCGGAGGCAGCATCGGCTGGGAAGGCTGCCGAGAAGGGCCCGGTGGAGGCGGGTTGGACCTGAAATCAGGTCGATACTGCCGCGTGTCATAGCCGGGTGGCACTTGCTGCCCAGGAAAAGGCAGGCGCTGCGGCACCTTTTGTTGCTGGTTGTTGGCCCGAGACGAAGACGGCCCTTGGGGCCTGAAAGGCGGGGGGATGGCATGAGAGCTTTGGCCAGACGGTTGCCGGGACGGCAAGGGGGGCATTGGCTCGGTCGGGACCATGTACCGAGACTGTTGCCTAAGGTCGTCCGTGCTCCGCGCAGCAAAGACCGCCCGATTCAGTTGCTGGGGCCCATAGATGCCTCCTCCTCTGGATTGTTGTCCGCCGCCGTACGGGTCGTTCATGCGGCCTTTGCTTGGGTCGCCAACAGGCTGCAAATAGGGGCCGGCTGGGGAGAGGCCTTGCAGACGTGGCCCCAGTCGCTGAAAGCTGTTGTTCTCTGGCTGCCTCCTATTGAAATCTTCAGAAGAGGAGATGTTGGCGTAGGATTTTGCAGGCTGTACGGTCTTGTGCGGCAGCGGCGGAGGATTCACCGGGGTTTGAGGCGAAGGCGTCATCTCGCCAAAACTACGGCGGCGAGAGATTGAGGACGGCCCAGCAGCAGGTTGAGATGGACCGGGGCGATAGGAGGCGGACTGATTGAAGGTGTCAATGTGCATCGGCGGTGCACCTTGGCCGTGGCCAGGAGGTGGCCGGCGCCGGTCATCGGAGGCGCTGCGGATGTGCTGATCTTGGCGATAGCTGGGCTCTCCAACGGAAGGGCGCCTGTCGTAGGACATGCCCCCGTGGCCGGCGGGTTCGTCGTGGCTGCTGCTGCCACCGGAAGAGGACGGCGGTTTCGGCAGATTGACCGACTTGGACAGGTTGGCCTGTCGGCGGTCGGTTCCAGAGAGCTGTAGGGAAGAGGAGGAAGGACTGGGGTCCGAGGCACGGCCCTTGTGCCAGTGAGCCCGGCTGGACCGAAGTTCACTTTGGCTGACGGGCTCGTCGCCTGCGACCCGGTTCTCTGGCGGAAAGAACTCTCCGGCTCCCCCTCCTCCTATTGACCTCAGTGGTACTGCTGGTGTGCGACTAGGCGATGGCCGATCCACAATACAGACGAACAAAGGCGGTACGGACGAATTCTTGGCTTGGAGGCAGGCCGTCCGGAGGTCGTCCAAATTAAGAGCTGGCCCATCCGCGCCCGACCCAAACCTGCCCCGGTGTATGCTGGTTCGGCAGTGGAACTCGTCTTCGATGTGAAGGCGGGAGAGCATGATCTCTCGCAAGGCGGCCGCGGACTGACGCAGGTCGAGGTCGGCCGCAACCAGTTGCTCGCTGCAAAATTGACGTCGTCAGTACAGGGCCAACGCTGAGCAAGCGAATCAGAGGGCAAGCTACCTGTCCTGGGTGAGGAGGACATGGACCAACTCGCGGCCGGGAGACGGCGACCGCTTGTTTTCCATGATCTCGGCGGCGGCGAGCTGCGGCGACGCTATGGGCGGAGACCGCGGCTTCGATAGGGAGTAGATGGAGGTGGGAGGGGAAGAAATGGACGACTGCGTGGGCTAAGACATGAGCTGGAGTTGCTTTGGAATCACTTTGAATCCAGCGCACCTGCGAACTTGACGAGCCGTCCCGCTCATGGATCGACGAGGCCGGTTGATGCTTGCGAGAGACGACCTCGAATCCAGAAGACGAGCGCGGGTGGCTGCCAGCCCGCGGCCGGCCAAACGAAGGCTCAGTGAGACCAGAGAGTTCAAGGCCTCGCACGGCTGTCATCAAGTCTTCGACGGTTGCAGCAGACTAGGCTGGCCCATCAGCCTTGTAACGCTTTGGGCTGCTTCGTCGCCTTGGCTAGGAATGCCGGTTCGTTGATTGCGGACGACCCTCCGTCGCCGAATTTGGCGCTTCTCTGTTTGAGACGACGATGGCGCTCTGTTGCTTCTTTTGCTGCCCCGAACGGCTGAAAGCTCTTCGAGAAGACCTATAATGCTCCGGATACACTGCGCTGCCCTCCCACGCTTGCCAGCAATGTATTGTACACCCTGCTTCATCCACCGAGTACTGTATCCACCGCCACCTTGCCGCTCTGCCGCAAATGCCACGAGGTCCCAAGAATGCTGCCCGCCTACAAACTCTGTGGCGTTAATGAGGTTTCCTACGTGCCCTTGCCTCGCTTGATAGCCCCGTAGACGAGCCAATTGGCCTTGAGATTTGCCAAGAGCCAAGCAGCGTGTCTCTCCGCAGACAGGAGTTCTGCGCGTACCATCCTTCTTGTGGTTGTGGATCATCACACGAACAGCTTGGTCAGACCTTACAAGGTCACATCGCGTGAAGATGTCAGTTGCCACTTCGCTGTTAAGAAAACACCATCGCCCCCAAGTGTGCGCCGCCGTCATCTCGTCGACCTCCCATGACGATAATAATGAAATCAGCATGCTTAGAAGAGTCTGATTGACGAATGTGCAGGCCATGACGTGCAGAATGGCGTGCAGAGCCGTTGCCCAAACTTTTGGTGGCGACACCCTCGCTTTCAGCATAGCTCGCTTTGCCCCGAGATACAGCTCGTCTCGGCCTTCTTCTGATCGGCCTCTTAGACAAAAGGTCTAGACCTTCTCTGGGTCTTGGTGGCTGCAGGTTGGCTGCATCTTCCTCGGATTTTGCTTGTCAACAGCGCCTTCTCACATTGCTTGAGCATTGCTGCTCTGCTCGGTGATGGCCAAGGATGCTATCGGATCATTAGATTGCCACCGCTGGGGATTTGGAAGAAAGCTATGCGATGTCCAAAATGCGAGGCAGAACTTGTCGTCACCCCTCTTTCCCCATTGGGAAGGGATACACCGCTTGGTGGCAACCTATAAAAGCCTCCGTTCGACTCTTGCTCTCGGTTTACCATCTCCTTCTTTGTCGACTCGTTCGTTGTTCGACAACACACAGCCTCCCCTTACCGTCACCCCTTATCCAAGCACCTCATCAACAATGGCCTACCACCCAGGTTACGCTATGCCCATGCCCATCAGCGGCGCACCTGTCATGGCCGGCCCAGCAGTCTTCGTGCCGCCTCCTCCCATGGTGGCGACTCAGGTTATGCCTGGGCCCGGCCAAATCCCTATTATGGGCGCCCCCATTCAGCCCGTTCCAGGCCAGCCGGTCACCGTCATGAATGCATACCCGCATGTCATCACGCCATCCTCTGGAATCGCTGCTCCTGCCATTCCCGTGATTCCGACCTCTTCGTCAGTACGCTTCCCTATCTCACCATTGGAGACCCCCTTTAACTCAAGGCGGCGAACACAGAGATAACAAGGTGCCATTGGAAAGCCGGACCGTTGCCGCCTTGCACAGCAACCATTAGTTTCGTTTTGTCGGTGAGTTTCGAGCCAGTTTGCCACTCGGATCCGCGCATGCTCAGACGACGCCCGAACGGTCGAGCAGCATGACCATCCCATCGCCACTGTGCGCACCCGGGCAACTCAGGAAGGGACTCGCTCCTTGTAATTAACAGTAGTGCCTTTTGTTGAATTACATGAACGATACCCATAGAAAAATATATCCTTCGTTGGGCGGCTTTGCAGGGTCTTAAACTAGCTAAATTTCCACAGTTTTGCCCTGAGATCGGAGACGCGCCTGCGAAAGTTGTCAAGCATGATCCAGAAATTGGGCGGGTGATTCTGAGGGTATCTTGCCTCGAATTGCGCGAATGCGTCCAGGGCCACCTCCTCCTCCGGGTTCATCACTTGCTCGACCGCCTTGACCTCTGGCACGTAGTGCATCCTGTGATGTCGGAAGAATTGCTTTAGAGGCGAACAACTGAAGGAAGAAAAGGAGGGACAAACAGCATGCGCTCGATGCCCGACTTGAGAGTGACGGTGGACGAGTCACACCCTCTGCAGCTCCCCTTGAGGCTTAACGTCACGATCCCGGTGCCCTCATCGAAGCCTTTATACTCCAAGTCGCCACCGTCCTCCTGGATGGCCGGCCGCACCCGGGTGTCGAGCAGCTCCTTGATCATGGCGACGGTCTCCGAATCCGTGTCCAAAATCCGCGTGTCGTCCGGTCCATCGTCCATCTTGGGGTCCTTGAAGAGCGGCGCGCCGGCGGTGAAGTGCTCGATGATGACCGAGTAGACCTCGGGCTTCATGGTGGCCCACGGCTCTTCGGGCTCCTTATTGACGGCGATGAAGTCTGGGCCAAAGAAGACGGACTTGACGCCGGGGATGTTGAACAGCGAAGTGGCCAAGGGAGAAGCCAAGGCGGCAGTGGGCGTGAGAAATTCATGCGTCGAGTTGGTGGTCGACAGCGGCTGGCCGGGGATGAACTTGAGCGAGTCGGCGTTGGGCGTCGTCTCCGTTTGCACAAACAATGCTGTAGCGTTTGCAAAGTTCAGATCGACCTCAATTGGGGGGCAAACAGAGCCGCAGAAAAGGACGCACAGCGGGCGGGATTTTGGAATGCGGGCAATCGAGGCTTGGGCAGCTGAGGCCGGCGAGCGGTGGCCATCGTGCGGGCCTGCCAGCCGCAGGTGCATGGCAGAGAGCTCAATCTTGCCCTCTTGGCTTGTCGGAACACGGTCTGCATCGTCGGGTGGCAAAAAGAGTCAGCGAATGGGGTGCGCACTTTTTCGCTTGCCGGCTGCCAAGTGCTGGTGTCAGAAGGTTACGCACCTTGCCCTCGAAGAACCAAACAGACTTGCCCATACCACCCTCCGAAGGCGCCCACAGTCGATTGATCGAAGCCAGCGCACCCTGGACGGCTTTGATGCCTCTTGGTCGCAAACAACGATCCAAACAGAGCGATCTCGCTGTTTGCTGACTGTGCCGCTCCCTTGCTGCCTCTGGCGCCCTCACATCGCCACCAGCGGATAGCCAGCCATATTCTCGTCTGGGGACAGCCCTCCAAACACGCTTCAAAGATGGACTATCCTCTGCCCGTGGCCTCTACCTCGCGCCTCCCGGTCGACGGCTCCTTGCTCGACCCAGCCCTCGCTGGCCTGTCCGACGATCCGTTCCCTCAAGTCATGCTAGATTACGCCCACGAGGAGGCTCGCCAAGAACACCCAACCTCGAACCACCAGCTGACAGGCCCGCCAGCGCCCTCCGCCGTCGTTTCGACGGGCCCCTTCGCTCCCTGCGCCAACTGCAAGTCGGCCGAGAACTTGCGCCCCGATGGCCTCAGCTGCTCCGCCTGCCAGACCTGGTGCGCCAAGTGCGTCAAGTGGAAGCTGAAGGAAACTATCCACTACATCCGCGATGGCCAGCACATTTGCAACACCTGCTGTGAGTCGCTTCGCCAGACTTGCGAGAGCGGTCTCGCTGATCCCGTCGCTCGCCCTTGCAGACCAACACGAACAGTATGACAACATCAAGTGTGTGTCCTGCGGCAAGGTGAAAGAGTGCCAATACGGAAGCGGCGAAAGCACTGGCGGACGAATTTGCTCCAACTGCTGTACGCGTCTTCTGCTCTTGCTCCTGCCAGACTGGCCTCACATTCCCTCTGCAGACAACAAGAGGCGAACGAAGAAGGGCGTGCCACCCAAGCGAGTGGACATCTGCCCAGGCTGCCAAAAGGAGAAGCCCCTCACCAGGCGAGTGGAGGGTGTCTTCCACTGCAAACCCTGCTGTAAGCTTGCTTGGATTCTTGCCACGGTGCTTGTCTTACTCTTCGTGGCAGACGAAAAATGCCGCAAAGCCGCCGCCAAGAACTCGACCGCAGCGCCCACTCCGCCGCCACCTGCGCCGGCAGAGCTTTCGCTCCCGCTGTTCAAGCCCGACCTCGACAACCCATAGATTCCTTTGTACTTGTAAAGTCTGCGCTGGTGGAGACCTCACTGTATAGTAGCATTGGGTTTTGCATTGAAACCCCAAGTCCTCAATTGGGCCAGAACGAAGGTCCGGAGCGAGAGCATTGACTCCTTCCCTTGACAGCGGCCCTGCTCAAGCCACTTCGCTTCAGTAGCATCCAATCCAGCTTAGATACCCAAGCGAGGCTCCTTCCAGGTCCTCTAGAGCGTCCACTCGATTCGGAACAGGCCTTCCTGACGATTTGCCCCTGTCGACCTCTTTGGCCGACCTCTAGCTGTCGTGCACCACCGCATCCCTCCAACCACTTGCCGTCTAACACGCAATTGCGCTGCTCTGCCTTAGTCCTTGCTCCGCGGCTCTTCTCACGGGACGCCTTAGCTCTTTGTCGGGCCCTATATTCACAGCTTCCTCCGTCCTCCTTCAACTTTCGCCGCATCTTGCTAGTCGGCACCCACTAGAAACACTTGCAGGCTTGAACCGTAGAGCAAATCAACGCCTTCACTTTCGGGGTCGACTTCATTTCTCCATGGCTTTGAGAATAGCGAACAGGCGGCTGCAGAAGGAGCTCGACGAGCTTCACCGCAACGGATGCGTGAGTTTCGTTGGTGACTTTGATAAGGAGTAGTAACTTATGTCGGAGCAGCCTGCCGGCATCACGCTCTTGAAAGCAGAAGACCTCAAAGAGTACGTGTCGTCTCCCTCGACCTCTTTCGTACGCTCTGACCAAGCGCTGCCCATAGATGGACCCTATCAATAGAAGTCTTGGGCGAAAGCGTCTTCCAGCATGGTGGGCCTCGCTTCTTGGGAACAATCGCTGGATCAGCTACTGAACGCACAGTTGCTGCAGAGGTATTCGCACTGCGGTTCAGATTCAGCGACCGCTATCCCATCGACTGTGAGTTCATTGTCCGATGTGAGCATACGAACCCGAAATTTGAAGATCCTTCTACACAGCCCCCGAGGTCGTTTTCTTAACTACGGACGGCTACAAGCCACCAATGCACCCTCACATTTACACCAACGGGTGGGTGATCTCTACACGCTCATAAGCCCTGGCTCACACCGTGGGCAGCCACATTTGCGCATCCATTCTCGACCAAGGCTGGTCGCCTGTGCTCAACGTAGAGTCTGTGGGTTTAAGTTTAAAGCTGAGCTGTGCCACAGAACCAAGCTTAATGCGAAGAGACAGGTCTGTATCACCCTACAGAGCATGCTAGCCAGCTGCAAGGTGGGCTTCCACGGATACTACTTTGCCTTCGCCACGCTCATACCAACATCGACCACAGGCCAAGGCATTGCCGCCAGGGAACGACAGATACGTTCGCACCGCCCCAAAGTCTCCCAAGGACACGCAATGGGCATATGTAAGCTCTCGACCTGACCAGATCTGACTCGCTCCTCATGTCACTCCCTTGGCCAGCACGATGACACGGTTTGATTGGCGGCGGACGGCGGCGCATGCCCAGTTCTGATTTTTGTAGCATTTGCAACAAGGGATTGTAGACGGACCGGGTCTGGGTTCCTTTCCCTCGGGCTCGGGTATTGGAGGTGGTCTGGGGGAGGACAGGACCTATGCTTGTACAACTTGCAAAACGACTACGACGAGCCGAAAATGGAACACCAAGAGATTGCGTTCTACAAAGAAACGGCTACAACATTTGTTTGCGTGAGCGAACAGTGGTGGCCCCAACATGCCCACAGAGCGAAACCAGTAGGTGGGCTCCTAATGGTGCCAATAAATAGGGCGTTCAACAGCTGTCTCCCGGCTTGCAGTCCCACCACAGCTTGACGGACCTTCTCTCGCACTCGCTTTTGAGCTGGGAGAGGTTCTCAACGAGCGAGGAGGAAATGGACAGATGGAGGCGAACGAGGAACGGCAAGAAAGTGACGGACTTCAGCGAGGTGGTCATGATGTTGGCCAGCAGCGTGTCTTCGCCCAGTGAGTCGGAGTCATTATCGAAACAGACTTTGGTGAGATTGAAGGGCAAATCGCGAAGCGCATAAAGGAGCTGCTGTTCGAAAATGAGGTCGCCTTCCGTTTGGAAGTTGAGGAGGCCTCGGCCGGATATCTTGAGGGAGGTCAGGCGTCGAAAATGGCTGAGGGTACGCCATGGTGGCGTGAGAATGGTACACCTGGAGAGCCGAAGCCGCAGGTGCTCGATCGTCGAGGGAATGGTTTCGATTAAGATGGGCCATTTCTCGAATGTGGTAGCGTCGGCACGTAGCGTCAGGGAAGTGAGGCTAGGCACGGCTTGGTGGAATAGTGAGAGGGTGTCAAAGTGCAGGCTTGCCGCCTTCGAGCTGACGTCCAAGTCGAGGAATGTTAGACCGGTACCCCGCTCGTAGTGTAGGCCCGGTACAACTGTCTTGGTGAGCGACAGCGTGCCAAATTTGAGGGCGTCAACCTTGAGGTCGAGGTGCTTGAGCGCCGGAAACATTGACTCGTCCTCGAACAGGGCCATGTCCAACTCTTGCCCTCCTTTCATAGCAATCGACAATGATCCTAGCTTGTAAAAGTACTCCGAATTGTCGATCACTTGATCCAAGGCCAAGCCATCCAGAGTGACCTCTAATCGATCCAAATTGGGGCAAGCGGAGTAGAGAAGATCCAGGAGTTGGCCGGTAGCAGCCGTTATGGACGGGGCCGGGCCATCCAGCTCTTGAGAAGGCAAGAAACACAGCCGAACCTGTCGGACGCGGCCATGCGATGCCGCCAGCCTGGCTTTGAGTGTCCTTACGAAGGACGCTGGACAGATACATGTCAGCCTATCTCAAAAGGCGCTATCCAATGCTTCCCCCACGCACAAGCTAGAAAGTCGTCTATCTCGACCAGCCCGGAGAACTCCAACACCGCTTTGGTGCGGTGCCAGAGGGCCACATCAACCAAGGGCTTTAGGCGCTTGCAAACGAAACGAAGCGGGAGGAGTTCTTTAGCGGCGCTACCAAGGAGGGGACCAGTAAGATCGATAGGCCGCCTCATTGCCAGGTGCATTACTGCGCGGAACAGAGCGAATGAGTCCTGGTTCGCCTTGACGCGAGCACCACCTCGGGCCTGGACGCACCGAGCTCGAGCAGCTCATCGGGGAGATTAAGGAGCATTTTCGGCCTTCTGAGTCCTCGATCCTCTTCGTACAAGCCAGGCGAGTGAGAGTGAGCGAGGCAGGACGCCGGCCTTCTGAAAGCTTGGAGGGCCTCTGGAGCCGCCTGAACTGGCCAGTCCTCGACGCTGAGCTGCGAAAATCTGCCGAGGTCTTCCAGCTTCAAGTGAGATGCATCGCCCAGACGTGCACAAAGATCAAGAGGTTTCCTCCTTCGCCGTTGGCGGCAACTCGTCATTCCAGGCCGGTGAGAGCTTAACCCAATCCCGCCAATATGGTGCCGCTATACACTTTATTCAATGGTCCTACCTACGACCCATGGCAAGCACCTTCGCTAGAAGGACAGATCGCAGTAGTAACGGGTGGTGAGTTGCATGATTTTATGAGCATTGACCTTCCATTCAGCTTGCTTCTAGGCAACACTGGCATTGGCTGTGATCCTACCTTCTCTTTCAAAGCATAAAGTATGACTGATGCATGTAAGAGGCAGACGAGACGTGCCGTGTGCTGGCTGCCAAGGGCGCCCAGGTCCGCATGCTCTCAAGATCTGAAGAGCGAGCCACCGAAGCTATCACTCGCATCAAGCAGCAGCATCCAGGAGCACAAGTGGAGTATGTGCACCTCGACTTGCTGGATCTGCGACAGTCGAAACAAGTGGGAGAAGACCTTGCATCGAGGCTGCCTCGGCTGGACATCTTAGTGGCAAACGCGGGCATCATGGCCTGGCCTCACAAGCTTTCAAAGGATGGTGAGCATGTAAACCGCTGCTCCTTTTGCCTGCTAACATGGTTGATCGACAGGCGTCGAAGTCCAGTTCCAAACTAATCATTTGGGCCACTTCGCACTGATCGTGCCTTTGCTCGACTTGATCAAGAAGACCGATGGAGCTCGAATAATCACCCTTTCTTCAGCTGGCCACCAGATGGCACCCTCCGACGCTAACTTCACCTCCCTCGACGCCGTCAACCGCCCATTTTGGAACACAATGATTCGATATGGTCAATCTAAACTGGCGAACATCTTATTCTCGAACGAATTAGCCAGACGACTGCCTAACGCCTTCGTTAACGCGTTACACCCTGGGGCGGTGACTTCAGAGCTCGGACGTGGCATCATTGATTCCATCCCAATGTTCCACTTCAAGCCGATTGAGGTGAGTCCAAGCTATCTGTACTGTTGTTGTTTCGTGGTTCAAACAGGCGCACAGAACTTCTTGTATTGGTTCTCGGCTTTCTTTACTGCGACATCCTTCGAGGGAGCCCAGACGACTCTGTTCCTCGCGGTCGATCCCAGCGTTGCCGAAAAGAAATTGACGGGCCGTTACTTTGTGCCTTTTGGCAAAGAAGGAAAGCCCTCGGCCCAGTCTCAGGACGTCCAGCTCGCGTCTGACCTTTGGGAGCTCTCGGAGCGCCTCGTTGCCGCCGCGACCGCCGAACGGCAGTTCTGAACAATCCTTTGGACCTCCTTCCTCTCTTCGTGGGCCACCCCCTGCAGTCCTTTTAGGGGAAGTGGCGGTGGCAAGGCGCGAGGAAAGCTTTAGTCTTGGCCGTGAAGGCGTCTGCCCAGGAGGCCGGGTAATGCCAACGGCGAGGGTTTGAAAGTATTTTGTACTTATAGAGAGACTGGCTGAAGAGTGCATTCGAAAGAGGGTTTGCTGCACCAAAAGTCCCTGCGCGTCTCTGAAACAGGCTGCGCTCAGGCCACGTCTGCGCTGCCTTCCCTCGTCTCCCACGGCCGACATGTCCCTCTTCTGAAGGGCAGACCCAGCATTCCTTGACGCACGACACCTGCAAGCCCCAGCAGAGCCAGATCGACGCGCCTTTTGGACCCCGTTGGGACTTCATCTCTTTGTTTTGAGCCTCGACTTTTCGGTTTCACGCCCTTGCTCCTTTCTTTTGGCAGCAGCGACCAGCCTGCCCAACAGCTATAGCGAAGGGCTGCAACCATGGCTCAACAGCCTCAGCGCCCGCCGCAGCAGCCGATGCGATATGGCCAAGAGTCGTATGCGCACACTCCGCCTGGCCAGCCGGACAACCCGTTCGGGCAACGGGGTGCCTTCAACGATGGCCAGAGCGAAGATGAATACTCGCTTAAGAACGACAACTACTCGCGTGAGTGCTGCTTCCCGCCCGGCGCCTAGAGGGATCGCCCAGCTTATGCCGAGGGCGCATGAAAAACAGGCGATGTCAAGGGCGGCGCTGACAAGGGCGTCTACATGCGCGGCGGTTACGGTGCACCCTCGTCGGAGTCGCTCATGCAGAACGCCAGGGGCTACTCGGGCGCCTCGACTCCCATCGACGCGACTTTGCACTCGAGGCTTCGGGAGACGTACCCAGCGTGGGCCACGGACCGCAACATCCCTCTCTCCAAGGAGGAGATTGAAGACATCTTTGTCGACCTGGCCAACAAGTTTGGCTTCCAGCGCGACTCGATGCGCAACATGTACGACCACTTTATGATCCAGCTCGACTCCCGCGCCTCTCGCATGGCCCCCAACCAGGCCCTGCTCACCCTGCACGCCGACTACATTGGCGGCGAGCACGCCAACTACCGCAAATGGTACTTTGCCGCCCAGCTCGACCTCGACGACGCGATCGGCTCGGCGCAGAGCATGGGCCCAGCCGCCCGCCTCGCTCGCCGGGCCACCCGCAGCAAGAAGCAAGGGCCCGTTTCGCAAGGCGAGCGCAAAGTCGAGTCGGCCTCCCAGCGCTGGCGCCAGGCGATGGCCAACATGTCCCCCTACGACCGCGTCCGCCAGATCGCTCTCTACCTCCTGTGCTGGGGTGAGGCTGCCCAGGTCCGCTTCACGCCTGAGTGCCTGTGCTTCATCTTCAAGTGCGCCGACGACTACTACCGGTCGCCCGAGTGCCAGAACCGCATGGAGCCGGTGCCTGAGGGCCTCTACCTCCGCGCCGTCATCCGCCCCCTCTACCGCTTCCTGCGCGACCAGGGCTACGAAGTGCAGGACGGTGTCTTCTTGCTTAGACGGGAAAGGGACCACGACAAGGTGATCGGCTACGACGACGTGAACCAGCTGTTTTGGTATCCAGAGGGCATCAACCGCATTGTGCTTAACGACAAGGTGCGTTCGCCCTGCTCCGTTCTCGTTGATGATGGCTGATAGTCCCGATTGCTCCCAGACACGACTGGTGGACGTCCCGCCCGCTCAGCGGTTCATGAAGTTCGACAAGATCGAATGGCACCGCGCCTTTTTCAAGACCTATTACGAATCGAGGTCCTTCTTCCATTTGCTCGTCAACTTCAACCGCATTTGGGTCCTCCACATCTCCGTCTTCTGGTACTACACGGCTTACAACTCGGCTAGCATCTACACCCTGCCCAACGAAAAGAACCCTGCCCACGCTGCGCAGTGGTCCGCAGTCGCCCTTGGTGGCGGCATCTCCTCCATCATCATGATTGCTGCAACACTGGCCGAGTTCAACTACGTCCCCACAACTTGGAACAACACCTCGCATTTGATGCGTCGTCTCTTGTTCCTCCTTGTGGTCCTCGCTCTCACTATCGGTCCCTCGGTCTACATCTTTGGCGTGGCGCACCCCACGCCTGAAGACGATGCAGCTAACCCGTGGAGTGTACCTGTCATCATCGGCATCGTCCAGTTTGCCATCTCGCTCAGTGCCACAATCTTGTTCTCGGTCGTGCCCTCGGGCCGCTTGTTTGGCGACCGCGTGGCTGGCAAGGCTCGGAAATACCTCGCCAGCCAAACGTTCACCGCTTCCTACCCCAAGCTTTCCAACCGCGCGCGCTGGGCGTCTGTTCTGCTCTGGGTCTTGGTCTTTGGCTGCAAGTTCACCGAATCCTACTTCTTCCTCACCCTGTCCTTCAAGAACCCCGTGAGGGCCATGGTCGGCATGCGCATCCAGAACTGCAACGACAAGCTGTTCGGCAACAGCCTCTGCCGATATCAAGCCAACTTCACCCTGGCGATGATGTTCTTCATGGATCTCGTCCTCTTCTTCCTCGACACCTTCCTCTGGTACGTCATCTGGAACACTGTCATGTCCATCGCCCGCTCCTTCTCGCTGGGCCTATCCATCTGGACGCCGTGGAAAGACATCTACACTCGGTAAGTGTCCCTGTTTCTTTGGTCCAGCCTCCTCTGATGCCCATGCGATGATACAGGCTGCCCAAGCGCATCTACGCCAAGCTTCTGGCCACGTCGGAAATGGAAATCAAGTACAAGCCCAAGGTGTTGGTGTCGCAAATCTGGAACGCGATCATTATTTCGATGTACCGAGAGCACCTGGTGCGCTTTTTGCCCTCAAATAATGCCGAGCAAGTGCTGATGGTCGAGCAGCTCTCAATCGACCATGTTCAACGGCTGCTTTACCACCAGGTGCCTTCCGAGAACGACGGCAAGCGCACACTGAGGGCGCCGGTCTTCTTCATCAGCCAAGACGACCGCGGCATCAAGGCCGAGTTCTTCCCTCACGGCTCCGAAGCTGAACGCCGCGTCTCGTTCTTCGCCCAGTCCTTGACCACTCCCATTCCGGAGCCGCTGCCGGTCGACGCCATGCCCACCTTCACCGTGCTCACGCCCCACTACTCGGAGAAGATCCTCCTTTCCCTGCGCGAAATCATTCGCGAAGAGGATCAGAACACGCGCGTCACTTTGCTCGAATACCTCAAGCAGCTGCACCCCATTGAGTGGGCCAACTTTGTGCGCGACACTAAGATCTTGGCCGAAGAGAGCGCCGTCTTCCCGTCCTACCCCTTTGCGTCTGGCACCGGCAACGACGAGAAGAATGCCAAGGCGGCAGACGACATCCCGTTCTACACCATTGGTTTCAAATCGGCCGCACCTGAATTCACTCTGCGAACGCGCATTTGGGCCTCGCTTCGCGCGCAGACTCTTTACCGCACCGTGTCCGGCTTCATGAACTACAGCAAGGCCATCAAGCTCCTTTACCGCGTCGAAAACCCGGAAGTCGTCCAAATGTTTGGCGGCAACACGGAACGCTTGGAGCGTGAGCTCGAACGCCAGGCCCGCCGCAAATTCCGCTTCGTCATCTCGATGCAACGCTACTCCAAATTCAGCAAGGACGAAATTGAGAATACCGAGTTCTTGCTGCGCGCCTACCCGGACCTCAACATCGCTTACCTGGACGAGGAGCGCCCACGCAAGGAGGGCGGCGAGCCCCGCATCTTCTCGGCGCTCATTGACGGCCACTCCGAGATCATGCCTGATGGACGCCGCCGACCCAAGTTCAGGATCGAATTGCCCGGCAACCCCATTCTCGGCGACGGCAAGTCGGACAACCAGAACCACGCCATCGTCTTCTATCGCGGCGAGTACTTGCAGCTGATCGATGCCAACCAGGACAACGTGCGAGGTCTCTTATTTGCCCTGCTGCTTGACGCTGAACCCATTCCTTGCAGTATCTCGAAGAGTGCCTCAAAATCCGCAATGTCCTCGGCGAGTTCGAAGAGTTCCACCTGTCCAACCAGAACCCATACTCGGCCTCCGGGAAGAATGATTTCTCGAGTGACCCAGTCGCCATTGTGGGCGCTCGAGAATACATCTTCTCGGAGAACATCGGCATCCTCGGCGACGTGGCTGCAGGCAAGGAACAGACCTTCGGCACGCTCCTGGCTCGTTCGCTCAGCGCTATCGGCGGCAAATTGCACTACGGCCATCCGGATTTCCTCAACGCCATTTTCATGACCACGCGCGGTGGTGTGTCGAAGGCGCAAAAGGGGCTGCACTTGAACGAGGACATTTTTGCGGGCATGAATGCTTTCGGAAGAGGCGGTCGTATTAAGCATACCGAATACTATCAGTGTGGCAAGGTGAGTTGGTTCCTCTTCAGCT
Source organism: Cystobasidiopsis lactophilus (assembly GCA_001599975.1). NCBI lineage: Eukaryota > Fungi > Basidiomycota > Agaricostilbomycetes > Agaricostilbales > Chionosphaeraceae > Cystobasidiopsis > Cystobasidiopsis lactophilus. The sequence continues at coordinate 1,474,963 of BCIO01000002.1, forward strand.
TCTCAAAATCCTGGCTCATACGATTTGGGTAGGGACGAGATCTTGGTTTCGGCACCATCTTGAACTTCCAGACCAAGATTGGCACCGGTATGGGCGAGCAGATGCTCTCAAGAGAGTACTACTACCTCGGCACCCAGCTCCCCATGGACCGCTTCCTCACTTTTTACTACGGACACCCCGGCTTCCACATCAACAACATCCTCGTCATCTTCTCGGTCAAGGTCTTCACATTCGTCTTGGTCTTCTTGGGCACCTTGAACGCCAACGTCTCGATCTGCCAATACGACTCATCCGGCAACTACCTCGGCACGCCTCCCGGCTGCTACAATCTGATCCCGGTGTACGACTGGATCAAGCGCTGCATCATCTCGGTCTTTATCGTCTTTTTCATCGCCTTCTTGCCCTTGGTAGGTCGCTCGACTATTTGCGTGGTGTTGGTCTAACTGTAAGGGCCCGCCAGTTCTTGCAAGAACTGACCGAGCGTGGTGTCATCCGAGCCGTGATCCGTCTTGGAAAGCATTTCCTGTCGCTCTCGCCCATCTTCGAAGTCTTCTCCACTCAGATTCAGGCCCACTCGATCCTCAGCAACTTGACATTTGGCGGAGCCCGGTACATCGCCACCGGCCGTGGTTTTGCCACCTCCCGCATCTCCTTCGCCATCCTGTACTCGCGCTTTGCTGGTCCTTCGATCTATATGGGCATGCGCTTGCTGGTTTTGCTGCTTTACGTGACCATGACGCTTTGGTGCGTCGTTTCTCTCGTTGGTAGTGCGACCCTGCTTACCCTCATGCAGGCTTCCGCACTTGATTTATTTCTGGGCCTCCATTCTTGGCCTCTGTCTGGCACCCTTCATTTTCAACCCGCATCAGGTGGGTGGCTTGAGGTCGTTGCCCGCATCCTGCTTACCCGGCGATGCCACAGTTCTCCTTTGGTGACTTTGTCATTGACTACCGCGAGACACTGCGCTGGTTGTCGAGGGGTAACTCGAGGACTCACGCCAACAGCTGGATCGGCTACTGCCGCTTGACCAGGACGAGAATCACCGGTTTCAAGAAGAAGAAGCTCGGTCACCCATCAGAGAAGCTGTCAACCGACGTACCCAGAGCTGGGTGGCGGACGGTGCTTCTTTCAGAAGTACTGATCCCACTGTGCTTGGCCGTCTGCTTCGTCATCGCTTACATGTTCGCCAAATCGCGTCAAGAGAAGTCGGTCAACGCTCTGCTCCGCATCGCTATCATCTCTTTTGGGCCAATCCTGCTCAACATGATCGTCCTGATTACCCTCTTCTTCATCTCGCTGACCGCCGGCCCGGCCTTGTCAGGTTGCTGCGAGAAGTTTGCAAGCATCATGGCGGCCATCGCGCACATGTTGTCGGTCATCGGTCTGGTGGCCTTCTTCGAACTTCTGTGGTTCATCGAGGCGTGGGAGATCGCCAACGCTGTCTTGGGCATGATTGCAGTCATTGCCGTCCAACGCTGCTTCTTCAAGGTGGGTATCTTTTGTTGCTTCCTTTCCCGCGGGCCACCATGAAGTTCTGGCTATTTTTCATGATAGATTCTCATCGCCATCTTCTTAACGAGAGAGTTCAAGCACGACCAGACCAACAGGGCATGGTGGTCCGGGAAGTGGTGCGCTTTGCCCCCTCTTTCCTATTGTACCAATCCTCAATCCTGTGGCGCTAGGTACGGCATTGGCATGGGATCCAGCGCATTCTCGCAACCGCCGCGAGAGTTCGTGGTCAAGATTGTCGAGACATCGCTTTTCGCGGCCGACTTTTTGACGTGAGTCTCTGCTTGCCTTATTTTTATGCATCCAACTGACCACCTACACTTTTAGCATGCACTTCCTGCTGTTCTTGGTGTCGGTGAGCCACTTTTCGAGCCGTCTTTGGTCAGAAAGACCTTCCGCTGACCGMTCGTTCAGATCCCGCTGCTCATCCCGTTCATCGACCGAGCTCATTCGACCATGCTGTTCTGGCTGTCACCGTGAGCTTTCTCACTTGTTGACCTCGTGCAGGTCGCAGAATTTGACCTTGGACGCCGCAAACAGGTCCAAGCAAAYCCGCCCGCCGGTGTACAGCTTCCGGCAGATCGCCCAGCGGCGGCGCATCATCGCCAAGTACTCGGTGCTCTACGTGCTCACGCTGGCCTTCTTCGCCGCCTTGATCGTCCTGCCAGTCGTCTTCCGCAAGAACATCGACGAGACCAACTGCTCCATCTGCAACTCGATCTAAAGCCCGATCTTCCTCGCCGCCACTACCTTCTTGGCACCTTCGCCACTCACTTGTGGCAATCGCAAGGGTCGACCTACTTCTTCGTCTTGGTTGCTCAAGGTCGCGAGGTCTCATCTCTCTCGCCATCAAAACGGACACTTTGCTCCTACCACATCACATTCATTGGCTTTTGTCCATTAGAGGCCGCTTTCCCCTTTCATATCTCTCCACATCCATGTAATTGATGACCCTTTCAAGTTCCAATCACGCGGTGGCGAATAAGCTCGGCTGGGGCGGGTCAAGCAGGGTTGACCCCGACCTGCGCCGCGCTCGGGTTGAACGAATCGTTTTTCGATTTCTTCTCGATATCAGCTCCTCCTGAGATCATAGCAGCCGTCCGAAGGCGCTTGCCCGCTCCCATCAAGTCGATTCACTCTGAGTCGCCTCCGTCGGTCGACAATGTCGTCTTCCAAGCCCACCCTGATTTTCATCCCTGGAGCTTGGCACAAGCCCTCGTGCTACGACAAGCTGATTGCCATCCTCGATTCGCAATACCATCTGAAGTGCCTGAAAGTGACGCTTGCTTCGACGTCCGACAACCGCGACGCCACATTTTTGGACGATCTGACCAACGCCCGCCGAGTCATCGAAGGCGAGATTACTCAAGGACGCGACTGCGTAGTAATCGCACACTCTTATGGCGGGATGGTCGGCAACAGCGCCATCAAGGGGTTTGCTCGATCTGCTGCGACTCCGTCGACCTCTGGGACCTGCATTGGCTTGATTCTCATTGCGTCGGGATTCACTTTGACTGGTAAGCTGGGCTCCTGTAATCCAAGTATCTTGTCTGAGTCAAGCTCTTCTAGGCGTGGCCTTTATGGATCCACTGTTCGGACGGCCACCCCCGGCTTGGAAAGCCAACTGGGAGACCGGCTTCGCAGAGCTCGTCGTTTCACCAATCGAAGTCTTCTACCACGATGTGCCGGCCGATGACGCGGCGCTGGCCGTTGCGCAACTGACCAACCAAAGCCTGAAAGCGCTGTTCGAGGGCGGTGAACATGCGTACGCAGGATGGCAAGAGGTGCCAGCCTGGTACATTGGCACTGTCGAGGACCGAGGCCTGCCTGTTGCCGTTCAGCGCATGACCGTGGGCGTGGCAAGGCAGCTCGGTGGCAACGTCGAGCATCGCGAGCTGCAGACCAGCCATTCGCCTTTTCTCAGCAAGCCGGGCCTGGTGGCGGAAATTGTTGCCGAGGCGGTCGCTTCGTTCACTGGCGAAGGCGTCAATAGTGCTGAAAAGAACGACGTGGTCACGCCGGCAGTCAAGCTATTCCACCCCGGGACCTGGTTCCGATTCGGCCTGCCATTGGCCTTTGGACGGTTTCTCGGCTGCGGCTTCTTGCTTTATGGAGGTGTTAGCCGATTGTTCAGGGCTGTGTTGCGACGCTGAGCAACCTTGTAAAGCTCACGGTCGAGCTGTGGCATCCTTATCTTGAATCCCTGGATTATCAACTGGACTGGTCGTTCGACTCGCCCAACCGATCTTCGGGGCCAATGCCTACACTGAGGTCTGCTGCTTTGTTTGGCCATGCTCGAGCTTGTTCGTGTTTGCTTCTTGTTCCTGACAGCTCCGGTGCGATTCGATTTCTCGCTGTCCGCGCTTCGGCCGCCCTAACCAAACTTTCACTTCCCGCAACAACGCCTTGTACCAGACTGAGCAGACAACAAGGGAACGACTGTTCATTACTGTGTCGAAGATCTCTGACGTTTTGCCCTCTGGCCTCGTTGGACCGGCTTGATGAGCTTGACAACATTGCGCGGCACGACTTTTTCTGCCGTACCTTCACAACTAGAGGTATTGTGGCTAAGTAGTCTGCGCCGGATTGGAGCCGACACGATTCCAAATTGCCGTGCGCAGAATCGCGACGGACAACTTCTTTCCGCGGAGCGCGGAACGGAATGCGGACTGAACCTCTTGCCCTGCAACCACGACTAGTTTTTTGGGCCGGTGTGAGTAACATTTTGTTCTCCTACCAGACCAGGCCTTGACTCATAGGCTCGTGCGGCAGATCTCCACCCTTCATTCTGTCCTCGATTCATCACGCTTAGAAGCTTGTCAGTCCTCCTTAAAGGCCTTCTAGGCATGCCTGCTAAAGGATAACAAGGTGCTAAAGACTTACGCTTGGTTGTTTAGACCTTCGCTGCTCTCACGAAATGTCGTCGCCACCGTTGCCTGCAACCTTCGCCGAAATGTCCGACGCCGATATCAAGAGCTACCTTCAAGCCCGCACCTATCTGCGCCAGGGAAATGCTCTCCTCGCCGCGGTCATCGGTGGTGCCTTCCAGGCGGGTTTTGGTGTGCTCAACCAATTGCAAGTCTCTGGTCCCTCTGGGGATCAACACTGGGCCAGCCTGGTCACTGTGTGCACCACTCTTGGTGCGATGATTACGGCGTACGAAGCCCACCACTTTCACCAATCTACCCTAGCATACCTGGATCTCCGAGAGAAAGCTCGAGTGGACTTGCGCGGCGATCTGGCTCAACTCTTGGACCTATTGCCTCTCTTGGGCAACACTCGCCGGTCAGGAACATCAGACCCTGAACAGCAGTGCGAGGCCTACCGCATCAGGCTGGTCGAGTGGCGCGTGCTCTTCACCTGCCTGCCGAAGGTAGAAACCGAAGCGATGGTCCGACTTCGCCCCGACGGAATTCTATTCCTTACAAACAGACTTTCAACCTTTGCTTACGGTCTTTCGAGTTGAGAGTTGCGACATTGAAACAGCGAGGCCTGCTGCGTCCGACCTTCTTGGTTGGTGTGGAACACCTACCTTGAGTAGTACGGCGACATTCATCGCCCTTATACGGGATTCGGAGCTCACTTCCCATCTCGATAGACCGTTAGCGTCCAGCCTGACGGGCACTGGGTGCTTTCTTGCTCCCGATCGCTTTCTGTTCTCTAAGTGCCGTTCTTTTTCCTGCTCTGCTCTATCTTGCCCTTTGTCCCTATCCTAAATTGAATTCCTTGCTTCCTCTTCATTTAAATTCTTTGTTGCGTTTGTGGTGCTGCTTCTAGCTGAGCGCTTCGGTCTATGTTTCGAAAATTTGGCACTGGTTGAAAACGCCATCCACACGACTTCCCCTCCCCATCTTATCCAAACATGGAGAATAGCTCATTTTTTGTGCATCTTTTTAGTGGCACACATTGGCCAGCGGGGACAATGACTCGATTCGAGCACACACTTGGCGAGACGAGTGAGCGACCTTCCTTCCCGGACTGCTTCAGAGAGCTCCCAGAGCATCCTTATCATGCACTTCCTGCTGTTCTTGATGTCGGTGAGCCACTTTTCGAGCCGTCTTTGGTCAGAAAGACCTTCCGCTGACCGMTCGTTCAGATCCCGCTGCTCATCCCGTTCATCGACCGAGCTCATTCGACCATGCTGTTCTGGCTGTCACCGTGAGCTTTCTCACTTGTTGACCTCGTGCAGGTCGCAGAATTTGACCTTGGACGCCGCAAACAGGTCCAAGCAAATCCGCCCGCCGGTGTACAGCTTCCGGCAGATCGCCCAGCGGCGGCGCATCATCGCCAAGTACTCGGTGCTCTACGTGCTCACGCTGGCCTTCTTCGCCGCCTTGATCGTCCTGCCAGTCGTCTTCCGCAAGAACATCGACGAGACCAACTGCTCCATCTGCAACTCGATCTAAAGCCCGATCTTCCTCGCCGCCACTACCTTCTTGGCACCTTCGCCACTCACTTGTGGCAATCGCAAGGGTCGACCTACTTCTTCGTCTTGGTTGCTCAAGGTCGCGAGGTCTCATCTCTCTCGCCATCAAAACGGACACTTTGCTCCTACCACATCACATTCATTGGCTTTTGTCCATTAGAGGCCGCTTTCCCCTTTCATATCTCTCCACATCCATGTAATTGATGACCCTTTCAAGTTCCAATGACAATGTGGCGAGATAAAGGCTCGGTTGGAACTTGACCCTCTCGAGAAGACAGGAATATCAAAATGCTATTCATACAATGAGTCTAAGTCTAGGAAGTAGCAGCCGCAGCAGCCTTCTTCTTCTTGCCTCCCGACTTCTTGGCCGATACCGCGGGCGTGACGAGGGCGTCCTTGCTCTGGTTGGCGGCCAGCGTGACGGCGGCGTCCTCCTCCTCCTTCTTGACCTGGTGGTAGAGGGCCTCCTTGGCCGCGTCGTCCTCCTGCTTCTGGACCATGCCGGCCAAGAGCTGGTTGATGTCTGGCCGGAGGATGAACTTTTTCGTCGCCTGGCCCATGATGTACAAGCCCGGCTCGTGCTTGGTGAAGCCGTACTGGTCGTCGATGGGCTCGGTGACTTGCATGCCGATCTCTTGCAAGAACGAAGTCGGCGCTCCCGGCAGCACCTTTTGTCGGCATCTTCAGTTTTGTTTCTCAAGAGAGAAAAAAGGGAAAGCGTTGGGACTCACATCGTACCGCAGCTTGTCCTTGCCCTTTCCCAAGACCACCTTGACCTGCCCGTTCTGGTATACCTTGAGCTTGCCGATGACGCCGTCGAAGGCGAGCTCGCTCAGGTCCCTCGTCTCGCGGCCGCCGCTCTTGCCCCACCCCTGCCACTTGCCAGGCACATAAGCGGGCACTTTAGCCTTGTTGACGTCGGCCGGCTTGACGTCCTTCTTCTCGTCCTCGTCGATGTCCATGAGGTCGATGGGCTGGGTAGGGGGCAGGGCGTTGGGCTTGAACCTGGGGAAGAGCCTGGGGAACTGGAAGACGTAGAGCTGCTCCTGGTCCGGCGGGGGCTCGAGGAAGCCGGCCTCGACCCGCTCGTTCTTGACGACCAGAGGCTTGGGCTTCTCCCCTTCGTCCAGGTCAGGCGAGGTGGGGCGGGAGAGGGAGTTGGAGAGGGTGGCGCGGGCCAACAGGCTGGACTCTGCCTCTTCAAAGTCGGGGTCTTCTTTGATCTTGGGAATGGCCGAGGTCGAGCGGGAGTCGACGAGGATGGGCTCGACGGCGGAGAGCATCTGCTCCTGCACCTCGCCCAGCACCTGCCCCCGGTCTTTGGGCAGGGTCAAAGGGGCCATGGGGTGTTCTAGCCGGATGTCGCACAGGTCAGAGGTGGCCAGCTTGCCCTTGGACAGGGCGACGGACGCGTCCTCGTCGGCGTCCGGCCCGAGGTCGTCTTCGTCGGAGGAAGGGTAGAACAGCTGGTCGCCAATCTTGACCGCCGCCCCGTCGTCCTTCCCACTTGTCCCCGATTTGGAGGCTCCAGAAGCAGAACCGCCGCCGCCGCCACCGCTGGCTCGGGCGAGCTTGGCCTTTTCTGTGAAAGTCCCTCGCAATTTAAGACCAAAAGGGGGGAAGCAAAGACAGAGTGTGTTCCACTCACCTGCAGAAGGCGCGGCGCCATAAGCGAACACGCCGGAAGCGGTCTGCTCTTGCTGCACCCGACCTCGACCCCTGCCCCGGCCTCTTGGTTGGCCCAAATCAGCATTCCCATTGTCCTGTCCAAACCCTTAGTTAAGCAACAACACGAGATGCCTTGGTAGAATGGGACGAACCAAAGACAAGCTTCACAGCGAACGGCTCATTGAGCACTTGAAATAATTTGTAAATGAAGAACGCTCACTCTTCCAGCTTGGGCTTGCGCCTGACCATGGACGGCGTGAACTTCATCGCCGGCTTGTCCTTCCTCGTGTAGTCCGACTTGCGCAACAACGCGGCCACCGATGAACTCGAACTCGAAGCAGACGAGGGCCCAGCAGCGACGGGGGCGACCGAGCCAAACCTGGCCGCCGCTGCTGCTGTTGTTGGCGTGTCTGTTGTAGATGTGCTGGGCAGGGGAGAGCCTCGCCCTCGGCCTCGACCCCGAGAAGGCTGCATCTTTGAATGACGGTGCGGAAGCAAGAAGCGACTCGGACTCGAATTTTCTTGGACGCATTCCGCCACCCACGCAGAACTTGTGACTTTGAAGTTTGTTTGTGTAATGAGTGAAGCAGTAGTACCGCCTGGTGGCAGCAGCAGTAACCCCAGCCAAAGGTCGAGGGGCAGAGGCAGGAGGAGGCCACCTCGGCAAGGAGCTCCTCCATCTCAGCAACAGCAACCTCCCTCAGCATCTGCACCCGCTGCCTCTGATCGACCTGAATCATCCACTGGTCGACCTCCCAGAGCCAACAACAACAGAGGCAGAGGCGGGCCTAGACGGGCTGGAGGAGGAGGAGGACGAGGTGCCACTGCTCGAAGCAACAATGCCGTCGCCACCGACCACCGAGGCGCCAACAACCATGGCCTAGAGCCAGAGGAGGTGCCAGAGCACAAGTCGCTCCAGGCCAGGCTGGTCTACGAGATCGCCCACAACCAGCTCGACTGCGTCATCTGCTTCAACGCCATCCAAGCCCAGCAGCCCACCCACGGCTGCGGCGTCTGCTCCTCCTTGTTCCACCTCAAGTGCATCTCAGAGTGGGCCAAACGCTCCATCTCAGACACCAAAGAGCGCGCCGCCCTCCAACCGCCCGGAACGACCTTGCTCGTCCAGTGGCGTTGCCCCTCTTGCCAATCCCCATTCGACGAAGCCTCCGTGCCCACGCAGTACCGCTGCTTCTGCTCTCGCACGGCCAACCCCAAGCTGCACCCTAGGGACTCGGGCATCACCCCCCATTCGTGCGGCCAGGCCTGCCTCAAGCCTCGGCCTTTGGGGTGCACCCACAAATGTCCAGCCTTGTGCCACCCGGGCCCCTGCGAGCCGTGCTTGGCCACGGTCAGGGTGAGGTGCTATTGCGGGAAAGACGAGAAGCACTTCCAATGCGCTGCCCTACACCCCCCGTCTTTGAAGGAAGACTCGACAGCGACCATCAAGAGCTGCCATGCCATCTGCGGCAGGAAGTTGGGCTGTGGAATGCACGAGTGCAAGGAGCTCTGCCACCCTGGCGACTGCGCGAGCTGCGAGGAGGTCAGGGACAAAAAGTGCTTTTGCGGCCAGACCGAGGTCAAGGAGGTGTGCTCGACGCCGGAGCACGATGCGTTGGAGCGCACGGAGTGCGTGGGCCCGACTGGCGAGACATGGATTGGTGAATTCGAGTGCGAGCTCTCGTGTCCTTGGTTCGTTGGCGCCTTTCCTTGCCTGCACTTTCGATCGAAAAATGCTCAAAGGTTTGCCGCGAACAGGCAATACGATTGTGGCCAGCACCCATGCGAAGAGCGCTGTCGACCGCACGCCCACCCGACCCCGCCTCCCTGTCCCTACTCGCCTTCTAAAATCACCCACTGCCCCTGCGGCAAGCAACGCCTGGTCCAACTCCGCTCCTCTTGCCTCGACCCGGTCCCCTCTTGCTCCCAACCTTGCCTCAAACCTTTGCCCGACTGCGATCACGTCTGCCAGCAAGTCTGCCACTCTGGGCCCTGTGAGCCGTGCCGAGAGCTGGTCACTTCCGTCTGCCGCTGCGGCCACGACAAGCGCACATTGACCTGCTCTGCCCTGGCGAACGAGACGGCCGAGTTCAAGTGCCACCGCGTCTGCAAGGCCCTGCGCCACTGCGGCCGCCACCCGTGCAGCCGGGCCTGTTGCCCGCTCAGCTTCCAAGAGGCCCTGCTCGCTGCCAAGAAGTCGAAGAGGTCCAGGACGACGGACCTGTCGACCGCGGCCATGCTGGAAGACCCGGCCGGCATCCACACCTGCCCTTTGATCTGCGGCCGGGCCCTCAGCTGCGGCCTGCACACCTGCCAAGCCAACGACCACCGCGGGCCGTGCGGTCGGTGCTTGGCCTCGGAGTTCTCGGAAGTGGCCTGCGCCTGCGGTGGCACCGTCCTCATCCCGCCCGTGCCGTGCGGCACCAAGATCCTCTGCGATCTTCCCTGCCACCGCCCACCCCCTCCATGCGGCCACCCGAAAACGCCGCACACGTGCCATGAGGACGACGCGGGCTGCCCGCCGTGCTCGTTCTTGGTCGAGAAGGAGTGCCAGTGCTACAAGAAGCTCAAGGTCAAGAACGTCAGGTGCGCCCAGGACAAAGTGGGCTGCGGGACCGTCTGTGGAAAGTGAGTTGCTGGCTTCATTTCATCGACTTAGGGGCGATATGCGTTGCTAATGACGACCACAGAGCGCTCGGATGTGGAGCGCACAAGTGCCGGCTGATGTGCCACAAGGAAGGCGAGTGCGAGCCTTGCACTCAGACCTGCGGCAAGCCCCGTCGCTTTTGGTAAGGAACCCAAAGCCCCCATCCTGTTGTCCAAATTTCGCGTTTCTGACTTGTCCGAGAAACAGCGGACATCCCCATGAGGCGTCTTGCCACGCGCCCTCTGCTTGCTCGACGACCATCGCTTGCCCAGTCATGGTCGACGTCCAGTGCGCTTGCGGCAACATCAAGCAGCGGGCTTTATGTGGCGCTTGCACCAGCCGGCCGACCAGCACGGCTGCCAAGGTGCTGCCTTGCACAGATGCCTGCGCCGTCTTGAAGCGCAATGTGGCCTTGGCCGAGGCGCTTGGCATCGCGCCGGATCGAGCGGCAGGAGTGACGGCTGGGAGGAAAGAGGTCGAGTATGACGAGGAGCTCCTCGACTTTTACGGCCAGCACCAGGTATGCTCGGGTTTGTTTCAGGCTCGTGTCATTTATTGAGATGGCCACTTCCACCAGACTTGGGGCAACGAGATCGAGTCGCTGCTGCGCAGCTTCCTAGGCTCAACTCGCCAGACCTACTTGTTTCAACCGATGAAGCCTCCACAGCGCTGGTTCACCAAAGACTTGGCCGCCGCCTGGAATCTACGAGCGGAAAGCTTGGACGCCGAACCACATCGCGCCGTCCACATCAGCAAGCGGCCCTCCGCCTCCGAGCCGCTCAACCCTCTCGCCGAATCCTACGCGCGCTCTGGCAACACCAAGCATCTCCCCAGTGGCTTCAACTCTGCAGGCCAGTCTTCGGCCGCCAGCGCGTCTGGAACGACAACACCAGAAGCCCAGTGGAACGCGCTGATGCTGGCGTCGGTCTTTGGCCACGACGAGGCATCGTTGACCGACCTCATCACGCCACTCACACAAAACGTGCCCTTCCAGCTCAAGTGGGTCGGCGAAGAGGACGTCCTCTTGGTGCCAGCGGCCCCCACCACAGAGAGCCAGCTGCGCAACATCCGGCTGAGCTTGTCCGCTGAGCGGCGCCTCTTGACTGGGGGTATCGACGGGGCTCGCGTGGACGCCAACGGCGATCTCACATGGCGCGAGAGCTGGAAAAAGGCGGGCGACAGCAAACCGCCTGCCTGGGGAGGCCAGCGGCCAACTCCAATGCCACAGCTCGGCAGCTCCAACAGATGGGGCCTCCTCAGCTCGACTTCGACTGGTCAAGGCCACGATGGGAGCAGCCAATGATTGCCGACCTCTGAGTCTTTTTCCCACGCTGATCGGCCTCTCAAAATACACTATGTCGCGTTTGATCCCCTGGTGCTCCTATCTTCGCCAGCCTTGCCCTGGCCACTTTTGCCACTACTCTGCTATGATACGTTCGGAGCAACGCCGGATCAGCGCCACCCAAGCCCTGCTGCTGAAGTTGAACGACGAGCGTCGACGAGTCTCTGGGGACAACGCGATCGACTTTTTTGCCGAGAGCCCTCGGAGCGTGGCCGCCACCGGGGGTCAAGTCCAACCTCCCCAGCGATGGAAGCTTTTCAAACTCTTGGCAAATCACGAGCCTCTTCCTTATCGTCTTCTTCAAGAGCCTCAGATGGCGAAGGAGGCTAGAGAAGAGGCGGGAGGATCGAGGACACATAGGCTCTGGCAGCCACAGAAGTCTTTGCCTCACAATTTTTAAAAGGCGCCGGGGTCCTGAGATTGTCCCTGAAAAAAAAGGCCAGGGGTCTCAAGGTCCCCAAAGCGGACCGTGATAGATAAGGAGTCGGGCAACAAGTTTTTCCCTTTCTGCCTCTCAACCAACAACTCCCTTTTCCCGGTTTCTTTCTAGGGCCAGACAAGATGGTCAACGTTACCTACACCACAGCGGGTGACACTGTGAGTTGGATCTGGCCTTTCGCGTTGCCCTTTCGGGTCGATTCGCATGAGCTTGTTGTTGACCATTTTCCTGCCAACAGGTCATCACCCTCGATGGCACTGCATATGAGTACAACCCTGGGTGAGCTCAAACTTGCATAACTCCAGAGGCCCTAGCTGATCTCAGCTCCGACCGATAGTGACATGGGTGCGTAGATAACCGGGTAGCGTGTCGTCCGAAGGCTCACGGGCGTCCGACTCAACAGCATGGATCACCGCTGCCACTGTCCTTGTCATGAGTAAGCCCCTTCTTCCTGTTGGCCCATATCCGGAAGCGGTCACTGATGGCCGAATTGCAGTCATGACCCGTGAGCCAAACTTTGTTATCCCGATGTTGGGGTCGCCCATCTCATCGACTTCGATGCAGCTGGTCTCGGCTTCTTCTATGCCGGTGTCCTCAGGCGAAAGAATGCGTTGAGCATGGTGCGTTTCCGCTCCCTCCGACAGTTGCTTTCTCGGTTCGGTTTGCCTTATTCGGTTGCGCACAGTTATGGGTCTCCTTGATGATTTACTGGTGAGGCTTCCTTCGGAGAGCACTCGACACTCCATCCTGAGCTGACATCCCTCCAGCACGGTCGTCTTCCAATGGGTGAGCGCCTTCGCCCCTTTGTCGTCTTAGTCTCAAACCCGGTTCTCATCGCCTTCTCCCTACAGTTCTTCTGGGGCTACTCTTTGACTTTCTCGCAAACCGGCTCCACCTTCATTGGTGACTTGAAGAACTTTGGCATGATGGGCGTCAACGGCTACCCATCCGCCGGTGGCTCCAAGATCCCGGATCTGCTCTACGCCATCTACCAGGTCATGTTCGCAGTAAGCTTGCACTCCCCTGCTTTGCCTCTGTGGGCAGGTACTGACGCGCTTGGCCGCAGACCATCACCCCCGTCATCGCTTTCGGTGCTTCGGCTGAGCGTGGTCGCCTCGCGCCTTTGATCATCCTCACTTTCTGCTGGACTGTCAGTCACTCGCTCCGCTCATTCTTGTGTTTGAGAATCCAAGCTGATTTCATGCTGTCTGCAGACCATTGTTTATGGTTCGTCTCGCCGCGGCTAACGCCTTTGTTTTCTTTTAGCTAACAAGCGCCCACAGACCCCGTTGCCCACTGGACCTGGTCGCCCCTCGGCTGGGTGAGTCTGGCTTGGCATTTAATGCAAAAGCCGTCGCTGACTTTGCGCGCGAATTCCAGGACTACATTCTCGGCGGTCTCGACTATGCCGGTGGAGGACCCGTTCACATGACCTCTGGCTGGGCCGCCCTCGCGTACTCCATCTACGTCGGAAAGCGCCGAGGCTACGGCACCGAGCGCCTCGCCGTTCGCCCCTCGTCTGTCGCCAACGTCGTTCTTGGCACGGCCCTGCTCTACTTCGGCTGGTTCGGATTCGTGAGTCCTTTCTCCCCTTCCAGCCTCCAGCAACAGCAGAGCTCATTCCTGGCACAGAACGGTGGCTCTGCTTGCAACATGTCCATGCGCGCCATCCAATCTATGCACGCTACCAACATCGCCGCCGCCACTGGAGGTCTCACTTGGTTGTTCATGGATTACCGCATTGAACGCAAGTGGTCGACCATCGGCATGTGCTCCGGCATCGGTGAGCCTTGACTTTCGATGCTTTGGAAGGAGCGGGCCGCTAAAATTTCGGCGCTCGCAGTCGCTGGTCTTGTCGGCATCACCCCCGCTGCCGGTTACGTTGGATCGCCCGCTTCCGTCGCCATTGGTGTCCTCACTGCCATCGCATGCAATTTGGCCACCAAGATCAAGTTCTGGATCCACGTCGACGACGCCCTCGATGTGTGGGCTCTCCACGGTGTTGGAGGCATGGTTGGCGCAGCTCTTACCGGCATCTTCGCTGACTCGCGCGTCGCTTCCTTCGATGGCATCACCGCCATCCCCGGCGGCTGGATCAACCACCACTACATCCAGCTCGGCTACCAGCTTGCCCACGTTTGCGCCGACTCGGGCTACTCTTTCGTCCTCACCCTCATCCTCTGCTTCCTCATCGACCACATCCCTGGCTGCTACTTGCGTGCCTCTGAGGAGGCTGAGATCATTGGCATTGACGTCGAGCAGATGGGCGAAGGTGGGCTTCCTCCCTGTCTCTCTGGGCTTCCTCCCTCTCCCTCTAGCAAACCCACACTGATCCTCTTCGATACAGTGAGCTACGACTTTGTCCATTACCGCAGAGATGCAGAAGGAACCCACGACGTCGACTACGAAAACACCCACTCTGTGGCCAGCGACGAGAAGAAGCATTCTGATGATAAGGTTGCCGAGGCGTACGTTCCAATCTGCTGCTTGCGAACCTGAGGCTATCAGAAAGCTCATCCGCTGCTACAGACCTGGTGCTGGCGTTGGACGTGCAGGTGCCGAGATGACCGAGGCCTAAGCGCCTCTGCCATCGCCCTGTGCAGCCGACCTCTGTTCCATCGGCCATCCTCCCGTCTCTGTTATATGGGTCTGTCGGCGATTATGTGCTATTGTTGCAGGACGTTCTTTTTCTCTTATTTCATGGAGCCCGCCACGCCCTCTCCTTCTCTCCAACCCTAATCTCTTCGCTGGCGCTTCAAAAACCTCCCCGACCCTCTCTCCCGGATTCCCAGCAACAACAAAAACCCCAACCCTTAGAAGCTCTTTAGATCTTTTTGTTGCCAGGATCTCTAGGTTCGCAGAAGGGAGAACAACTTGTACAGGCCGCTACCCTCATTTTTGGCGGGAAACACGGGGAGAAATTCAACGCCTTTACCAGGCTTGTTTACAATCCAAATTGCCTCGATGCCACCCTTTAATGAGATGCCGCCGTCCTTTGAGTGCGTGGCAGCTTACTACAGTCGGCAGTGGCGGAAGAAGTCGAGAGCCGCGGCCGCTCGTCCAGTCCCTGGACACGTTTGGCCTGGCCTGCTGTTGCGAAATGTCTACTCTGTAGGTACAGGGCAAAAGAGCAGCGCCAGAGAGAAGCAACGGCCAGTATGCCGGCCGCTGGACCCGTTTTCAAGACTGGAGCACGGGCGGTTGGATGATGATGGTGGGTATCAAAAATGCGTAAATGTGTTGGCAAAGATGTACAGCGGAAGGCTTCAGAGGTAGTATGGGGCCCTGTGAAGAACATTCGATTCCTGGCTTCGAGAAATAAAGCAGCCGTTTGCTATGCACTCACCGAGTCGCAGGGATGCCATACTCGTTCAGAGCAGCAGTCAGGTCGTCCATAGTGAGCACCGTCTTGTGCTTGTCCTGCCCCTTGCCCGCCAGCGCCGGCGGCCTGCCTGCCGGCTGGTGGGTCCTCGCGCGAGCGTATTGGTAGGCGTCCGACACGATGTCGGAGACAAATTTTTGGGCGGCCAGAGCAAGCAGCTTGGTGACCTGGGGCGAGGGCGAGGCGAAGCCGGCCTTCTCGAGGTAGTACTGCATCAGGGAATCGGGCAAAATGGGGGCGACGTTGTTGGCCGCCGACGGGTCCAGCGAGGCCAGCAATTCCACCAGCATTCTGTTGCAGTGAAGCATTAGTACCAAATCTCGCGCACAGCAGGGCCGCCCATAGGGGCACGACGGTCTCGACGCACTTGTCTCTGCGAGCCTGGCTCTCGATGTCCTCCTGAGAAGGTCCAGCAGCCGGCACTGGCGAGGCGCTGGAGCCTTGGGCACGTGCTTCAGCTGGCGGTAGCTGCTGGGAGAAGAGCAGCGACGGGTCGATGCTGAAACCACTCATCTGTGGCGACACTGGCGAGTGGTGGACTGCGGGAGAGAGGTGCCTTCGCCCTTGCCTTCGCTCCGCCACCTTTGTTCACCCACTTGTGCTATCTTGTAAGCTGCTGAGCAGCAGCTAGACCTGCCAACCAGTGACCGACAGCCGCCCACCGCCCCGGTCTGCCGCACCATTTCGCCTCGCAGAAAGCGCCGCTTTGCGAACTCATCATATCTCTCGCTCTTCTCTGTTCAGCCAATATAGTGCACTCACTGCAATCAGCTTCTCTGAATATCTGAGCTGTAATCATGTTAGATGTCGTCGAGGCTACGATCGCCCAGGCTGCTGATGCCTTATCTGCTGGCTCGACGACGAGTGTGGAATTGACTGCTCTGTGTCTTGACCGGTTGGCGGCTTACGACCGACAGAATGAAGCGCTCAACTCCACGCCATTGCTCAATCCTGGGGCTTTCGAGCAAGCTGCGCAGTCGGACGCCCGGAGGAAAGCTGGCGCTAAGCTGGGCTTGCTGGAAGGCATTCCGTACACTGCCAAAGACTCCTACTCTGTCAAAGGCATGACTGTCGCATCCGGGTCGCCTGCTTTTGTGGATCTGGTCGCCAGCTATGATGCGCATCTAATCGAGAAGCTGAGCGAGAACGGGGCTGTTCTTTTGGGAAAGACCAACATGGTGAGTCCCTTTGATTTGCTCGTAGATCAGAACCTGAGTCGTCAGGTCAGCCTCCCATGGCAGCGGGTGGAATGCAGAGGGGTGTTTACGGAAGAGCCGAGTCGCCTTACAACAAAGACTTTTTGGCTGCCGCCTTTGCTTCCGGCTCTTCGAACGGCTCTGGAGTGTCCGTTGGCGCATCTCTTGGCTTCTTTGGTCTCGGAGAAGAGACTGTCAGCTCTGGGCGCTCGCCAGCGTCCAACAACGGCCTTTGTGCTTACACGCCCTCGCGTGGCGTCATCAGCCTCCGTGGCAACTGGCCGCTGTTCCCCTCTTGCGACGTTGTGGTGCCTCACACTCGAACGACGGAAGATCTATTTGCGCTGCTCCGAGTGGCTTGCATCCCGGACCCAAAGACCGCTGGCGACTTTTGGAGAGAGCAAGAGGCGGTCAAGCTGCCCCAGATCACCCTGCCATTCGACTCTTTGGCGAACCCCAATGCTCTCAAGGGGAAGAGGCTCGCTGTGCCTAAGATGTACATCAACAAGGACGACTCGCAGGGCATCGTAGTCCGCGACTCAATCATGCAGCTGTGGGCGAGAGCAAAGGCCGACCTGGAGGCGCAAGGGGCAGAGGTGGTGGAAAGCGATTTCCCTGTGATCGTGGCGTACGGCGGCTATCTCGAATTGGACAGCGCGTATCTGCCAGCTCGGTGGAACAATCTGGAGAACCAGGCTCTAAGTCAGTGGCCTCGGTGCAAACCCCCTCCCTAGAACGAGATCGCTGATTCTGTGACGCTTCTCAGTTGGTTTGGGCTGGAACCGGTTCCTGGAGCTCAACAACCAGCCTGGCTGCAACAAGCTGACCGACGTCTCGCCATCTATGATCTTCCCGAGGCCGCCGGGTGCCTTAGAAGATAAAGCAGGCGGAACGGTGTACCCCTATGCAGAAGTCTTCGAGGCGTCGCAGAAGGGACCGTATTCCGCTCTACCTGGATTTGCCGAGGGCTTGCAAAGGCTGGAAGACCTCAGGAAGAGCGAGTTCGAGGACTGGCTGGACAAGAACAAGTTTGATGCGGTTGTGTTCCCCGCCAACGCAGACGTGGGCCCGGCCGATGCTGATACGAACCTGGAGAGCTCTGTCAAAGCGTGGAAGAACGGCGTCTTCTTCTCAAATGGCAATCGCGTCATTCGCCACCTTGGCATGCCTACCTCAAATGTCACCATGGGTGTCATGGAGGACACCAAAATGCCAGGTCAGTCTTTTGGTGCACGATTTCACGCCCAGAAAGCTGACAGCGTCTGCCTTAGTCAACCTCACTTTTGTTGGCAAAGCCTACGACGACGCCCAGCTTCTCTCATACGCTTATGCCTATGAGCAGCAGTCTAAACGCCGGGAGGCCCCCAAGCTGACTCCCGTCTTGCCGCCTCGAACTTGGAGCGCCACCATCTCGCCCGCATCAACGGGCACCTCGCCCATCTCCATTTCCATTGACATGGTGCCCTCTTTCCAAGGCAACCCACTTCTCGCCATCACGCTCGAATGCTCTTCGGCGAAACGAGTCTCGGTCACGTCTAATGGCCTGCCGGTGAACTTCAAGTTCGAAGGCGGAAGCTGGAAAGGCGAGTGCGAAGCCCTGATGCCGCCGCCGCGCCGAGAAGCGGAGAGGGCTGTTCCAGAGTGGTCTCCTGCCATGATCGTCGCCATCGTTGAACACAGCGATGGCACGAAGACGGGCAAGACGCTTCATCTATCAGAGATCTACGCCTGAAGCGCCACCGAATCCAATTTCCCGAGCATTAGACTTGTACATATATTTAGAGCACACATCCTGACTTACTGCCACACTTCGGAGTCAGTTTGACTCTACCATCCCTGCTAAGCTAATTTGATGGCGGAATCTGAACACAGCTGGGAAAAGCCCTTCTTTGACTCCAAACACGATGGCTTCCCTAGCAGACTCGACTGCGTCGTTGTCTGTCTCTGAAGTGTCGTCTTCGGCCGCTTCGAATGCAGAATCGGAAACGCCTGCCACCTCGGTGGCTTCACAAGCCGGCAAGGCGCCTCGCTCATACAGGTTCGCCACGCTGGTAGCTTCGGTGTACGCTTGCTTGACCTCTTTGACAACTGCCTATTGTACTCTGCTTACTCCAAAGACTCGCAGAGACAACCCAGATGCCAACCACCGGGATCAGCACGGGAGCTCGAGCGTGAGTACTAATTGCCCCAGCGAGTCAACAATAGCAAGACCTGACGTGCTTCCCTTGCGCTTGCTAGGTGCCCATCTACCAAACCGCCACTTTCAAGGGCATGGGCGGCGAGTACGACTACTCTAGGTCGGGCAACCCAACCCGCAAGTTTTTGGAGAACCACATCGCTAAGATCTCGTCTGCCCGCCACGCCTTTGCCGTCTCCTCTGGAATGGGTGCACTGGACGTTATCTTTCGCTTGCTGAAGCCCGGCGACGAGATCATCGCTGGTACGTCGGGAATCGCCAGCTCAATGCTTTTGAGCCTCGACTCACTTTAGGCCCGGGCAGGCAACGACTTGTACGGAGGTTCCAATCGCCTACTGACCTACCTCAAGGCCCACAATGGCATCACCACTCACCACATCTCGACCACTGATCCCGCCAACTTCTTGCCGTACCTGACCAAGGCCGACTCGAAGGTCAAGATGGTCTTGCTGGAGACGCCGACGAACCCGCTGCTCCAGATTGCCGACCTCTCGGCCATCGCCGACTTGGTCCACAGCCACCTTCCTGAAGCGCTGATCGTCGTCGACAACACCATGATGAGCCCTTACCTTCAGAGGCCGCTCGAGCACGGCGCGGACCTGGTCTATGATTCGGGCACCAAATACCTTAGCGGCCACCACGATCTCATGGCCGGTGTGATCGTGTGCGACAGAGACGATGTGGCTAAGGTTCGTCACAATCCCAAATCTCTTTACCCGACGCCAATCCTGAAAAGGATCGCCATAGGGGATCGCGTTCACCATCAACTCTGTGGGCAACGGCCTGGCGCCTTTCGACTGCTTCTTGCTTCTTCGCGGCACCAAGACCTTGGCGCTGCGTATGGATCAGCAGCAAAAGTCGGCCCAATCCGTCGCTGAATATCTCGACAATCTCGGCTTCCTCGTCCACTTCCCCGGTTTGCCGAACCATCCCGGCAAAGAGACGCACGACAAGCATGCAGCAGGTGCTGGTGCGGTTCTGAGCTTTGTGACCAACGACAAGGCCTTGAGCGAGAGGATCGTGGCCGCCACTCGACTTTGGGGCATCTCCGTCTCGTTCGGCTGTGTGAACAGTTTGATCAGCATGCCCTGCCTCATGTCGTTCGTTTCATCCCTCACTACGGCATAGCGTCCTTCTCTGACTACCTTGGCTTCGCAACAGGCATGCTTCCATCGACCCCGCGGTGCGCGCTGCGCGAAACCTGCCAGAGGACCTCATTCGACTCTGCGTGGGCATCGAGGACACAGAAGACTTGATTGACGACCTAGAGGCTGCCCTACTCGAGGCCGGCGCCATTCGCGTCCAGCCGGACGGCAGCAAGGCGCGAGTCACCTCGGCCCAAACTCCGGTCCCTCCCCGACATCTGCCTTTGCCGTCCGAAGAGATGCACTCCATTGACCAGCTGGTCGTTTCTGCGCCTGGCAAAATCATCCTGTTTGGAGAGCACGCTGTGGTTCATGGGCATGTAAGCTGTCCTGCCCGGGCGCTTTTCTTTAGCTCGGCTGATCGCCAAGTAACAGCTCGCTGTTGCTGCTGCTCTGGGGCTTCGATGCTACTGTCTGGTCGAAGCTCGAGCCGACAAGAAGATCTCATTGAGCTTGCCCGACATCAATGTCGACCGTACCTGGGAGACGGATGACCTGCCGTTCCCTTCCTTGCCAGTCCCATACTCCGACACACCAGATCCGAAATTGTTGGCCAAAGTGACCGCCTTGGCCTCCGTAGGCGAGAACACCATCACCAACAATGCCGTCCTTTCCTTCCTATACCTGTATATTTGCTTGGGCAAGCGTTCATCGTGGGTTTCCCTTTCTTCTGATCCACAGCAGGCTCAAACGATCTGTGTTCTCTGTAGACGCGGCCTTTCGTTTGTTGTTCGTTCGACTCTGCCCGTCGGTGCTGGCCTTGGTTCCTCGGCCGCCTACTCTGTTTGCATCGCCTCTGCTCTGCTTCACCTTCACGCCCGTCTCGCCATCCCCAATCACTCCAAAATAATTAACGACGAGGCCATCCACCAGGGGCGCCGAGCCATCTCGCACGAAAGCGCCAAAGTCATCAACCAGTGGGCCTTCGTGGCGGAGAAGATCAACCACGGAACTCCTAGCGGCTTGGACAACACGGTGGCGTCCTACGGGGATGCCCTGACCTTCCAAAGGACCGGCTTGCCCACATCACCCATCAAGATGGACGTCATCCACGGCTTCGGTAGCTTGCGCTTCTTGCTGACCAACACCAAAGTGCCGCGCGACACCAAGACCCTGGTTGGACACGTCGGGGAACTCAAGCAAAACGAGCCGGAGCGCATTCAGAGCGTATTCGACTCGATTCACGAAATCTCGGCGGAAGCGAGGCGGACCCTCACCGACGCGGATCTCGCCAGACCCACCCAGATTTGTGTGCTAGAGGTTCGTTCCTTGCACTCTATCGGCCGGAGCGATGTGAAACTCACGCTCGCGGCTGCAGAAATTGATCAAAAAGAACCAGGAGCTCCTGGACCAACTAGAAGTTTCCCACCCCGCTCTCGAAACCGTTCGCGTCAAAACAGCCGCCTCGCCTTACAACTTGAGCACTAAGCTCACCGGCGCTGGTGGCGGAGGATGTGCAGTCACTTTGATCCCAGATGGTGCGTTCGCTACTTGCCCGGTTTTAAGAATGGACTGCTCATTGACATTCATTCAAATCTGAACAGGCTTCCCACAGGCTCAACTTGAAGCGCTCAGAGAAGAGCTGGTCTCGAGCGGCTTCGAGTGCTACGAGACATCGGTCGGCGGCTCTGGCTGCGGCATGTGGCTGCCGGTCGGCCAGCCCAAAGCAGAGCTCGCTGAGGGAGGATCAGAGGCGGACGTCGTGCCTCTCAGGAAGCGCTTCTTGTCCAGCCCAGCGCAGGACTTGGCGGACTTTGTTGGGGCGGAGCAGTGGCAGTTTGTGTAGACTTGAAGTTTGGTTCGCATTTATCTCTTTCTAGCATGTAATTCACAGGACTGTGGGCTCCGTCAAGCACGAGGTCAGGGGCCGACCGTGGAAAGAAGCAAAGCGAAAGAACAGCGCCACACGCCGCCACAGGAGACGAGGCTACGAGCACAAGCTGAGACGCTGAGATCGGCGTCACAGACGGCATTCCTTCCGCAGCAACAACCGACCTCTTAACGGTGTAAAGCCTCGCTGGACGAGTAAGCACAAGCGCAGACCAACGATCGCGGCTTGGCAGCAGCCCGTGCCGACACGTTCGATTCAAGCTTTGGTCTGAAGCGTCGACCATTTCGTCTCCCAAAAGTTTATGGAAGAGCAGTGGACTGGTGTATAGAGCAAGAGCTAGCAGGATGGTGCTCAGTTTGTGGCAGAGATTCGTGCGCGGCGTCAAGTTTGAGGCCAAGGACACAGTCGAAGCATTAAAGGTGCGTTCTCCCCGCTCCCCTTCATCATCGCCGCCCTTTGCTGCAGCCAGAAAAGCAGGAGATTGTGCATTGGGTCAAGACCAACGACCACAGGAAGCTGCTGCGGACGCTCTTCAAGCGCAAGGCGAGTTGATTAAAATGCGAGGCGAAGCAGGCAGGAACAAAAGCTCATGCCAATTTCAGTACTGGGGCTGGTGGATATTGCTGGCAGTAGTCATCGCCCTCAGTGTGACCTTGAGCAGCTTCCACAACCAGGTGCGTCTCATTCTACCCATCGAAAGACGCTGCGGGGGACCAAAGCTCAAAGGCTGTGTCAATCAGATTGTTACTGCCATCCGGCCATATGCAGACAGTGCGTTGCTATTCGTCTCCTCTTGCCAAGCCAGTTTGGCGGCCGGATGCTTTTGTGCTTGGTGCTCAAATTGGCCGACCCCACTTCGCAGACATCAACGATTCGCCGTGGACATGGCTCATTCCCAGCATCTTGCTGGTCATCGTCAGCTTTCCACGTATGTTGCTCTGTCCCTTGACGAAGGCTTTTGATGAAAGCTGAGCTCTGTCTTGGATTCCACAGCCCTGTTCGGCCACGAGTTGATTATTCGTTCGTTGCCATCTGTTTCTTTTTGGCTGTGCCCAACTCAGTCTTTCCCAGTACTGGTGGGCATGATCTGGTCGCTGGGCATCGGCTTCGCTATCGCAGCTGGTGGCACATTTGTTGGTTTATTCGTATCCTCCAGATGATTGTGCAAACCTGACTTTGTCTCCACACACAGGTGGGCGAGTTAGCGACGTATTACGCTTTCAAGACGCTCTTTCGCGAGCGGGCCAAGGTGCGTATTAGGTAGCATCACAAAATCTGCCACATTGACCCGGCGCCACAGAAATTGGAGGAGAAGCATGTCCTCTATGCCTGCATTGCGAGGCTCATGCGTGATGGCGGGCTGTACATTCTCATCCTCGTTAGGTTCAGCGCGATGCCGGGGCACTTAACGTGAGTGGCTCTCGATCTAACTAAGGCCAATCTTTAAAACCCACCATGTTCTGATCCTCTTGCCTGACCAGAACCGCCATTCAAAGTACCATCGGCATTGGCATTTGGTATTACGGTATCGCTTGCTTCTTGACTCTCCCTAAGCGTAAGTTTCTTCTATTTCGGCAAGGAGCTGCGTTGTGAAAGAGCGTTCGCCACTCCAGAATTCGCGGTCGTGTACCTGGGCTACGTCTATGGCCAAACAGGCGAAGACGTCGACCCGAACAAGCCGCTTGATCAGCAGACCGGAGAGCCGCTGAACGAGTACTATTCCAAGCAGCACTCTCATGTGTCTTTGATCGTGTTCGCGGTAACGACTTTAGCAACGATAATTGCGGCTTACATCGTATGTGCCTCTTATTAGCTCTGGAGGACCTTGTCTGACATTGAGCGGGTTTTCAGGTCTGGCAAAAAGCGAGAAGACTTCGCCCCATCGTCGTCGCCGAAATGGAGGCGCGGCGGAAAGCTGAGGCGCTGGGCTTGGACGACGAGATGGAAATGGAGAACGAGGTTCCAGTTGTGGACGTTTCTCGACCCTCCATGTCGCTCCGCCAAGGCTCGGACCTGGTCTCGATTCCCTTGACGCGACGCCTTTCCTCCTCCGATCCTCGGATGGACGGCGGTTCCACCTCTCACCTTCTCATTCGGCCCAGTCTTAAAGACGCTCTCGAGTCGTCTACATCGTTGCTAGGATCTAACTGGAGCATCAACGACACGCTGGGCGGTCGCTCGCGTTCCTCCACCATCAACAGCAAAGGGACGCGTTCCAGATCTGGCACGCTTTACAGCTTGGGCCGACCACCATCTCTACCTGATCTTAGCGACCTCCCCTCATTTGCAGATGTGGCACTCATTCCCACGACGGAAGAACCACCGGACGCAAAGTCAAGACGGCAGTCAACCATCAGTTGATCTTTTTCTATGGTGCGTTCCCTCCTTCTAGCACCTTTACGAGCAAGCAATTGACGAGTTAGAGCAGTATGTTGTAAGGTGTATTGTAGTTTGCTGGGCTTGATGGACCATTTTTCTGTTCTGTGCACATTCGCATGAGCCTCTCTCTCTTCTTGTACCAGCATGTTTTCTCTGCTTATGTTTGCAAACTGCTACACGCATCGTCTCGTGTTCGGCTTGCTATTCTTGGCGCGACCTCGATTCGCCTTTTTGAGCTTGCAGGGTGGCGTTGCTCGACCACCCGCATTTGGCTATTTGGATGATTTTTCGTCGCGCAAGCATGCTGAGCTTGTCCGTATCGACTAGCCTTCTTGGGCCGTGCTCAGAAGGCTGGCTGAGCTCTGAGAAGACGAAGCTTAGAAGCGTACGGCCTGCTCGTTGAAACGGCATTCTCGCATTGCCATCTCCTGTCTTCTGGCTGCACTCGCTCGTTTAATTCTGCGCGCACACACCACCCCTGGACCTCTTTTGTGTGCTCAATTGGGACTAGAGCCGGGCTCAGGAACGATATCAACCGGTCGCATAAAGGTGTGTTTGTTGACCTCGCACTTCATTTGATGCAGTCGCTCAATGGGCCCACAGCATCATGGACCGACAGCTACAGCTGGAGGAGGAGAATGCAAAGCTCAAGAGCTTGATCGCCTCCCAAGTGCAGATCGACTCGCCGCCGCCGTCGCCGCCAATGGCACCCACCAAGCCTCTCGCCGTGGTGCCTATGTCGCCGAACACCATGACCCAGAGCGTCAACGCCGCCTTCTCCACTCTGCCGCTTGACCCTTCCAACGCCATGTTCCCCATCATCGAGCTTATGCGGTCCCAGCTCATGGCTCAAGCCGCCGCTCAAGAGCAGCTGCTCGCTCAGCTCGGCGAGCTCCGAGGCTCTCACGCCACCCTCAAGGCCTCCACCTCGGACGTCAACGACGAGCTTATTGTGCTCAAGCAAAAGTCAACGGTGTTGGCGGACGAGCTCGAGGCCGAGCGCAAGGCCCGAGAGGAAGCTGAGCGTGAGAAGGCGGCCGAGGCGGAAAAGGTCGCCACCCTGCGGTCCAAGATGGAGGAGAGCCGGAAGGCCATCATGCGCCTGCAAGAGGAGGCTGCTGCCAAGCGCAATTCCGAATCCAGGCGCAACTCGCTGGCTTCGATGGCCACCCCTGGCTCCAGCGTGTTCCCGCCCGGCGATTCGCGCCGCGGCAGCATGAGCAACTACACCTTCCCCAACCGCCGCATTTCTCTGATCAACGGCCTGGACAAAACGCCCGCCATGCCTGAGAGCAGCCGGCGCCCCTCGTTGGCCGGTGGCACTGCGTTGACCTTGGACGCCAAGCGCCTATCTGTCGACGCTGGCAGCCTCTCCGTCAACCTCAGCCATCGTAGAGGCTCGACGTCCCTTACCAACCTGCCATCTTGCGCCTCCTCGCCTGCCAGCGTTGGGCTCGGCCTCGAATTTGTCGAAAGCAACCACATCAAGGCAGTCTCCGCACCTTCCCTTCCTGTGGCTGGCAGCTCCAGCACGTCCCCTGCTATCGTCCGCCGAAGCTCACGAACTGGCTCGCTCGCCAAGCGAAGAGGCTCGACTTTGGTCACAGTCACCGCTGAAGACGAGTCCGCCAAGGATGGGCTGAAATCGCTCATCCTCAACCCACTTAGTGCCTCTGAACCGCCCTCTGCAGTCGATACACTTGAGCGTCGAAGGCAGTCCAACCTCAGTCTCAGCACCAGCATCGACGAGGACGGCCTTGGCATGCGTGCCATCAAGGGCAAGCCGCTGGGTCGCATGTCGACCGATTTTGGCGACGCGAGGAGTGGCGCCATCCCCAGCGTGCCGCGGTCAGGCTCTTGGAGCGGTTTCAAGTCGGCTGCCGACCGCACGCACAGCGAGAACGCCGAGCTCATCTTGCTCCGCGCTCAGCTCATGACCACCCAAGCCAAGCTGGCGCAGGCAGAAGAGGCGAAGCAAGCGAGCGATGTGTGCCTTCGTGCGCTGAAGGAGTACATTGCGGTGCCGGGCGAGGCTGGTGGCATCAAGTTGCCGCCTCTGCCGACAGACGATGCGGCCGACTTGGAAGAGGATTCGCCGAAATCCGCAACCACCGTCAGCAACTTGGCTGCCTCCACCGATGCATCCAATAGGCGCCCCAGCTTGTGGAACCTGCCGTCTTTCGTCGTCTCCGCCACTTCGTCCAAGTCGTCGGATGGGGGCAAGGATACCATCCCAATCCCGCCTGTTCCTCTGCCCAAGGCCAGCCCCGTTTTGACCGAGTTCAACGGCTGGAGTGCCCGCCGGCGAGCCTCCATGGCGGCGAAGGAGATCACCAAGGAGAAGGAGCAGGCGGTGTCCATGTCCAAGCAGCCTCTATCCGACTCGCCCGTCCAATCCTCTCCGCCGGCCTTCCCGACTGGTACTGCGCCCATCTTCGGTGGCTTCTCCTTCAACGCCCGCAACCCAGCCCTTATGGACTCGCCACCCTCGCCCGGCGGAGGCCTCTCGCCCGGTGGCAAGACCTCCCGCCACTCTCCCTTCCTCTCTGACGGCCAGATCAACTTCCGCGCCAACGTCAAGACCACCCCTCCGACCATGGCTCGCGCCAGCTCCAACCCGGCGTGCACCCCCATGGGCGCTCACTCTGGCATGTTCCCGGACCCGCTCGCCTCTGGCAAATTCCCCGAGGTCTTCACCATGGGCGAGGCTCTCTGAACACGCATTTACGCACACGACACTCACACACAATTTTGCATGGGGGAAACTGGATATAATGTTGGGCTAAAAAATGTTGGGCTAAAAACCTCGTAATCATAGCATGTGGAACGATTGACCGAAAGCTGGCCTTTGCGGGTTCATTTCAAAGCACTGACATGGTCTAATAAGGTTTGACGATCTTCCTGGCAGCATAGTCCTTGAACGCCGACCCGACAGAGCTGGCCAAGTGGCTGGCCGTGCTGGCCAGGCCCACCGCTTGAGCCACGGCCGATGCCACCCACGGCTCCCTGTTGCCTTCTTCGGTCGAACCTGCCTGGCGCATGAAAAACTCCTTCAAGAAGCCAGCTTCATTGACGATCTCCAAGCCCGCGCTGCGAGCCCAGACCACAAGCGCCTCTTCTCGGCCATACAGCTTGTGCAGCTTGTCTATGCTAGACATGAGCGTGTGGTTGGCCAGGTAGCGCTGCTCTGGGTAGGGTCGAAGGGCAAATACCGAGCCGATGTCCTGCCCTTCCTCGATGGCCTGAGCGATGGTGGTGGCAAGGCATTCGGCGTCGCCCAGGCCCGAATTGAGGCCTTGACCGGCCAAAGGGTGCATGGAATGAGCAGCGTCGCCTAGGAGCACTGTCCGAGAGGGCAAGAACTCGCCCAGCGGCGCCTCTCCGAGATAGGTTTTGGCGTGCTGGTAGCGAAAGGGGAAGCTGGCGACTGTGCCTTGGTGGACCTCGACCACTTCTGGCGGCGTGTTGTTGTCGAAGACTGAAGGGGTGCCTTCTGGCCCTAGGACGTCGTAGGACGACCGCCAAGCGATCTCTTCCAGCATGGCCTCCTCGTCGAGGTTTGAAAGGCGGGTGAAGAGGTAGGTGAGGGATTCGCAAGGTATGCGAAATGCTGCATTGATCAAAGCGGCCATGATGGCTGGCGAGGTCTTCTTCAGAGCGGCTGCGTGCTCTGGCGTGTTGGACCAAACGAGGGAAGCCTTGTCATTTGGAAGCTATTCGATGGCTTGGCTCTCAATCCAGTCTGGAAGCAGTAATGCACCAACTCACAGGAAGGAGGGCAATGGGCCCAGAAGGCAAGAAACGCTGCCAGGCCGTCCCGCTGTCGCTGAACTCCTCGAGCGAGAGGGTGGCTACCACGCCGCTTTCGTTGTACTGCCACCCGTCCGTCTCGATCCCCGCATACTTCCTGACCGGCGAGTTCGGCCCGTCTGCGCCCACCAGCAACCTGGCCCTCAGCTCCCGCCCGTTGTCGAGCGCCAGAACCGGCCAGGACCCCCGCTCGACAGAGTCGCGCTGGATGGACGTCACTTTGGCCGGCGACAGCAGCTCGAAAGGCTGTTCGTAGGCCAGTTGGGATAGACGGGAGAGCAGGGCTTGCTGCAGGTTGCTGTTCTCGGTCATGAAGGCCATGCCCTCTCCACCCCGACTCGGCAAATGAAGTCGAGCTTTCGAAAGGCCATCCCAGACCTTCGCGCCTCTTGTGAGCTCGAACCTAGCTGGCTCAAAGAGGATGTGAAACTCACCTGCATGTCGTAGACGGGTTCCACCCGCTCTGCTAAAATGTGATCCCAAGCACCAATGGCTGTAGGGCTTCTGAACACTATACTCTGGCAGAGTAATGGGTACGAAAGAACCTACACTCTAGGAAAGCTCTGGACTTGCGAGTGATGGAGCTACATCGGTTGTCGAAGCTGTCTGCCGGCGGGCTCCAGGCTGCTACTTTGGCCAGATCGCTGCCCTCGATCAGAGTGAGCTTGAGGTTGGACTCTTTGAAAGGCGTTTTGGACACTGGTTTGGTATTGTCATCAGACGGATGAAAGCCAATGAAAGAAAGGACAAGCGAACAGAGAGCGCAAGCTAAAGCGAGGCCGACGTTGCCTCCTCCGAGCAGCACGACGTCGTGGTCTTCTATCAGCACCTTGCTCGAGCTGGCAAACGCCCTCGCATGGCCCAGTAGGCGGTGCACCAGCAGCCGCTTCAAAGGAAGAAGGCCGCTCATCAGCGTCAAGCTCCAACTTCACAATTTCTTGACCTGCTTCGTCGACCGTCTGCGCCTGAGAATATGGCAGACCACCACGGCCACTCGCACTCGCAAGGAGGCGGGCACGGAGGTCCACCTGAGCCATCCCTGCCACCGCCCAGCTCCAGTAAGGCCGGAACCTCCACGTTCAAAGCGCATGAATTGATCGCTTGGTGTTCTAGTCGAAGGCCTGACGCACATTTACGACTTGAAGGTGCTCAACCCGAGCGACGCCTTGACCTCGTCCATCTCCCTGGCGGCCAGCTCAGCGCCGGCGACGGGGGAGCAGGAGGAGGTCGCGCGCGAGCTGGAGGCCATCAACGCTTTGGCCAAGGACCTCTTGCGGGCGCGGATCGACGTGCCGCTGCTGCCCCAAGGGATGGCCAAGAACCCGCGGTCGCAAATGGTGCACGACGCGAGGGAGCAGGGCAACGCGCTGTACAAGAAGGGCCAGTTTGCCGAGGCGGTCCAAAAGTACTCGATGGCCATCTCCTTCGCCTCCTCCCGCCCCATCTTCGAAGGCTCCTTCTACGCTAGGGAGGAGCTCGCCCCCGCCCTGTGCAACCGGTGCGCCGCGTACACCGCCACCGGCCAGCTCGTCGAGGCCTTGGTCGACGCCGAGGCGGTCATCAAGATCAAAAAGGGCTGGCCCAAGGGGCACTTCAGGAAGGGCAAGGCTCTGGCGGCTATGAACAAGTGGGCGGAGGCCAAGGAGGCGTACCTGCTTGGCTTGGAGTTTGACCCGGAGGAGAAGGTTCGTTGTTGGCACTTACCTATCATCAGCTCTTCATAGCGCTGATCAGGCGTTTTCGGATCCGAACAGAGCCTGTTGGACGCATTAAAAGAGGCGCAGGACCAATTGGACAAGATCAAAGCTTGATACCCTCTTCGCACTACACCCAAACACCCATTTTTGTACAACATTGGCCTTTCTTGCACTTGGATCTCATGAATCAATTGTGGGCTCATTCAAACTGACTTTTCGAGCGAGCGTGCCTTCGTGAGCCGTTGTTGAGCGCGGTCGAGTTGCCACCACCACCACCTCAAATTCTCTCACTTGTCTCAACCACACCAATACTGAGAAGCGACGTGCTAGCTTGCATGTGACGTTGGGTCGTGTTCGTGGCTTCTTCAGGTGTGGGGGCCTTGGGTGGCAAAGCAAATGTTTCGTTTTGAGTGAATGCAAGGAAACTCTATTATGTATATCGTATGTGTGGTTTGCTTTCAAAGCACAAATGGGAAGATGGCCTTGCGTCCTTTTGGCAGAGCGGCGCCGAATTCCTTCTTGTACCTCCGCTGTCTGTGAGGCTCGCAACAATCCATCAGAAATTTGGGCTTGATGAGAATGCGAAGGCAAAGCGCACTTTTGTAAGGCCCAATTGATCATGGTTAGACTGCCAATCACCGTGAACCCGACCGCTGTCCGTAACGTGCACTTGTCAGCTCGAGCCCTAGCTGCAAAGGGTAAAGGGAGAGGAACGAACCGGCCCATTCTCCGGTCAGCACCGAGAAGGTGACCCAAGCCAAGATCTCGAACAGGTAGTTTGGGAACGAGACCAGGTCGAAGCCGAACCCGGTGGGGATCTGCCTCGTTTTCGTTCCCGGCGAGCGGAGGTTGGCGAGCTTGACGTGGGTGATAAAGTTGGAAACTTCAAACAACTGTCCGGTTTTCCAAACGCTGTCAGCGAAAGAGAATCGCTAGAAGGTAGGGGACGGAGACGAACGAGCCAGGCTGCGAGGGCGGAGTAGAGGAAGAGGTCAGAGTCGCGTAAGGAGCCGGCTAGGGCTGCTTTCGAGTGCCAAGGGCTGTAGAGCGGGATGGCCAAGGCGACGCCGGACAAGATCCAATAGTGCCCAGAGCTGTGCGTACCAAGGTTCAACTCTGAGATCTTGCGGGCGATGGAAGACCTAAGGTGGTGAGCAAGGGCACGCACTTTCGGAAGACGTTCATGAACGGCATGGTGGCTTTTGAGAAGCGGTGGACGCTGTGCAAAAATCTTCAACCGTCTGATCCTCGAAGCAAGAGGATTAGGGTGGAAGCAAGACGCACAAGATGGTCTCCAACTCCCTCTTGAGGTAATGCGCCATGACCAACAACAGCGCCAGGCTGTGCATTCGAGTCATTCGATATAGATACCACGCTTTAAAGAAGCAAAGAGCAAACGCACTTCTGCATCTTGGAGTAGGCGAACTTGTTGGGCCAGAACTGGGGCGCAAAGTGGTAGACGAGCGGGTGGATGAGCAGCGGGCCGACCTGTTGCATCGACCTATGAGTTTGAGCTCCAATGAGCTAGAAGGTGGACAGGCAACCAACGTATTCAATCA
The DNA here is from genome assembly GCA_001599975.1 of Cystobasidiopsis lactophilus. Taxonomy (NCBI): domain Eukaryota; kingdom Fungi; phylum Basidiomycota; class Agaricostilbomycetes; order Agaricostilbales; family Chionosphaeraceae; genus Cystobasidiopsis; species Cystobasidiopsis lactophilus. Next base: position 1,506,187 of record BCIO01000002.1, read on the forward strand.
AGTACTGCGAATCCGTCAGCTTTGGCCCAGGCGTCATCAAATGGCAATGGACTCACGCAGCCCCTCCAAGCTGTTCATATTCGAGACCTGGTAAGCTGCACGCAACAGCTAAGCAGTGTGAAGCGAGGACGAACAGATCTGAGGGCCCAGGTCCTTGAGCAGCACATTGCCAGACTTGCCTCCGACGCCGTAAGACTCAATGCTCTTCTCGTCCTCGTCCAACACCTTTTTGTCCTCCGTCGTCAGCCTTTGTCGCTCAACGCTCAACTGCAGCGAGTCCCATTGAGTTTGACAAAGTGACCAGTGACAAGGCAGCCACCAACCTTGAAGCGCTTGGAAATGGCAGCTTTCAGCTCGGCCACGGTCACTTGCGAGCTCGTCTTGTCCTCAAACGTCAGCGCTTGCTCGCCTGACTTGGAGCCGCGCTTCTTGACCAACACCAACACCATTTTGTTGCTGGTCCAGCTCCAAGGAGAGCGATGACTGTGTTTTGGCTTCGGCCTTCTTGCTTTGGCCTCCTGTGGTCCTTTCTTGCCTAGATAGCGTGAACGCTCAACAAGGATGTGTGGCCGACTCCCTCAGTTTGCCTTACACGAACAAACTCGCGCCCTTCGCCAGGTCCTGCGCGGTCCAGACCAGTGCTCTGTGCTCTCGCGCTCTCGCATTATCGCGCTTGTCTCCTACCTTTGCCCCGGCCCTTCAATTGCGACCTTGGACTTGTTCTTACAGCTTTGTATTGGCTCTGGCTGGGCATTTTGGATCCAGTTGACAAGCTAATGTTCGTCTAGGCGACCTTGACAGAGCACTTGCCCAAGCGCGATACGAGTCCTGGGACGTGGCTTTAACCGTTGGCATAGAGTGCTTTGGTTCGACTTCTTGATGATCCGATACAAGATTGCGTCTGTTCGATGAGGGGGCCAGCGGCAGCGTTTTGAATTCACGACTTTGCGAATTTGTCCCCATTCGTCCTCGTCCAAATTGACATGTGCTTTGAAGCCCATCTGGCTTTCGTGGACTGTCCACACGCTGTGGTTCACCCTTAACTGGTCAAGACGCATGTAGCCTTCAACGGAGGATTGCTCGCTGTTCGCCCGTCCCTGTCGATCCTTCCACTTCAAATGTGTGCTTCGCCCAACCACGTCCGACTCGAACTTTGACATCACTGTTTCCCCCAGCTCAAAAAAGGCTCGTGAAATCCATTTGCCGAAAGTCCGGCTCGCATTTAGGGCAGGAGATTGGAGCGACCAAAATGCCAAGGCCCTGAGTTCTTGGCGGGGGAGCTCGACCGAGGTCCTTCCTCGTGTTAAAGCCCTTCTTGCTCTTGCCAAGGTCTTGGGTCTTTTTCGCAAGATTACAATTACGACCAGACAAAGGCTTGATCTCTATCCACCATCAAAAGCGCCAACCAGATGAATGCGCACACCTTGGAAGCTGAAGAATGCCTCCGCCTGCTCGAATCGGACCCCAACAAGGGTTTGGCCGACGCTGCCGTCGTCGACCTGCAAGCTAAGCACGGTCCCAACCGACTCAAAGACCCGCCCAAGGCTTCCCTGCCCAAGATCATCATCCGCAACATCCGTAAGGACGCTTTCTTTCCGATCGCCTCGATGGGGTTTGGAACTGATGACGAACATTCTTGCTGGTGATAGTTAATGCTATGACTTTTGTACTGAGTGAGTTTGTCTCCCTCTCTGGACGGAGTGCAAAGTGGGCCGGTTTGAAACTTTTGCTGGCCCCCAGTCGCCGCTACCGCCGTCTCGTTCGGCACCAAAGACTGGATTTCTGGGGGCGTCATCATGGCCCTAGTGGTGTATGTCTTTTACCTGTGCAGCTACTTAATCAAGCTGACAATGGTGGTGCTGGTGCGACAGGCTCAACGTTTCCGTTGGCGCTTTTCAAGAGTGGAAAGCTGAAAAGGTTTCGCCCTCCCCTCTTGTTCTTTCCACGGTTCAAAGATCTGATTTTGAGTGCGTCGGATAGACTGTGGCTGCTTTGGAATCGGTCGGATCGCCCACCGCCGTCGTCCTCCGCCATGCCGGCGCCAACGAGAAGAACCCTTACACGGCTACGATCCCCACCGAAGAGGTGGTCCCGTTGAGTTTCCAGTCTCTGAATCAACGCCTAGCCAAGCTGACGTGCGGACGGATTTCGCAGGGGCGACATCATCGAGTTGAAGATCGGCGACATCGTGCCCGCCGACGCCCGCGCTCTACCTGGCCATTTGTCCAGCTTGGAGTCCGATGAAGCCTTACTGACAGGCGAGAGCTTGCCAGTGGCCAAATCCACCTCGGTCCTCACCGACGACTTTTGCCCGGTCGGCGACCGCGTCAACTGCGTCTACTCCGGCTCCCAAATCACCAAAGGCCGAGGCCGATTCGTCGTCTTCGCCATCGGTATGAACACCGAGCTGGGCAAGATTGCGGCCGCTTTGAACCGAAAAGAGTCCAACAAAGCCACCGGCTGGCGGGCCAGGTGGTACCGGATCAAAGTCATCCTCGGAGTGGCGGGCACGACGCCCCTTCAAATGAAGTGAGCTTTTTGACTCCTGTGCACATGAGTTGTGCTCTAGGGCGCGATGCTGAGAGCGAATTGTGAAAAAGACTCAACAAAATCGCCTACCTCTTACTCGGCCTCGCCTGCTTGCTCGCTTTCATCGTGGTCGCTTCCACGGCATTCACCAATGTTCCGCTTTCAATCGCTACCTATGCTGTCGCGACTGCCGTCTCGCTTTTGCCTGCTAGGTGAGTTCGCCAATTCTGAAAAACTCTGGACAGTGTTGCTAAAGTCGAATCTGCGTCTCTTGCCCAGCTTGATTGCTGTCGTCGCTCTCAGCTTGGCCAATGCCAGCCGCGAACTGGCTGCCCGAAACGCCTTGGTCCGCCGAATGGACAGCATCGAGACCTTGGCCGCCATCCGTTCCGTTTGTTCCGACAAGACTGGCACAATCACCCTGGGGAAAATGACTCTGAAGAAGGCCTGGGTGCCAACCGACACCTTCGAGGCGAACCAGTCAGATGCGACTCCCGGCGCCATCAACACCTTCAAGGGCGTCGAGTACCAGGTCGAAACTGGGTCCGACCCTTACTATCCCAGAGGCGCCGTCGTCCCTGTTACAGATGCTGGCGAAGGAGAGGATGTCGACTCGGGCGACGTGGATGACGCCAACATGATCCACCCCAACCACATTGAACCGCGCTTTCGCCACTTGGTGCTTTGCGGAGTAGGTCTCTTCGCCTCGAGTCGTGTGCAAGCTCTTTCCTGACATTAAACACAGTCACTTTGTAATACATCCTCAATCCAGCGCTCGCAAGAGACGAACAGCTGGGAGGCAAATGGCGACGCTACGGAGGTTGCGCTGACTGTCGTGCGTGCTTTCGTTTCCCACCCTAAAATCAGATCAAGCTGAAAGTCGAGGTTGCAGTTCGTTCACAAGCTGGGCCACGGCCGCCCGCATTTGACTGCCTCGCCCAACCTGGACAAGATCACGTCTAACGCCAGCAGCAACAATCAGCTCCAGCCTTTCTCCAACGACCTCCAGCGACAAACGTCTTCTGCTTCAGCTCTCTGTCGCAAGCCGAAGGGTGCGGCGCTGGCCGGCCACTACAAGCTTCTCGTCGAGCACCCTTTCGACTCGACGGTCAAGCGCATGAGCGTCGCCTACCAGTACATCCCCAACGAGCAGACCGAGAAGCCCGAAGTGGTGGTATTCATGAAGGGCGCTGTCGAGCGCATCCTCGAGCGCTGCACTTCGATCGGCATGGACAAGCGGACGCCCATCACCGAGAAGGAGAGCAAAGATATCATGCGACATGTCGAGCGACTCGCCAGCGAAGGCCTCCGGGTCCTGGCACTCTGTGGTCGCACCGAATCAGCTGGCCGAGCCGACGAGATTGCCGGCCTGCCCAGAGACGACCTCGAAAAGGACTTTGGCCTGCTTGGACTTGTTGGCATTTACGACCCGCCCCGGCCCGAAAGCGCAGCTGCAGTGGCTGACTGCTACAGTGCTTCCATTGTTCCTCGTGCGTGGTTTTAGCAGCGGTCTTGAATTGTGCTGAACCTCGTTCCACAGGCATGTTGACCGGCGACCACAAAGCGACTGCCATCGCCATTGCGAAGCAGGTCGGCATCATTGACGAGACCTACTCCAAGACAGCCGTCATGACTGGTCCAGAGTTTGACGCCCTCTCCGAGGACGAGATTGACGCTCTCCCCGAGTTGCCGCGCGTCATCGCTCGCTGTGCTCCGGAGACGAAAGGTCAGTGCTTTCGCCCGGCTTTAAATCTCTTGATTAAGTCTTGAGACTGACTTGTTGACGTCTGTCAGTCCGGATGGTCGAGGCTTTGCACCGACGCCACCAGCTGGTGGTCATGACAGGCGACGGCGTCAATGACTCGCCCTCTCTCAAACGAGCCGATGGTAAGCTTCAATTACTGCTTTTGAAAGGCCAGGGCGATGCTCATATTGGCCGGCTCTAGTGGGATTCGCCATGGGAATGAACGGAAGCGATGTCGCCAAGCAGAGCGCCGACATTGTGTTGGCGGACGACAACTTCTCCACCATCGTTCGTGCCGTTCGCAAAGGTCGTTCTGTGTTCACAAACTTGTCCAAGTTCTTGCTATACGTGAGGGCATCGCTTCGCATTTCGCTTGGGGTCGATTCTGACCCACTTGAATGGCAGCTTCTGAGTGGCAACCTCGCTGAAGTCCTCATCATGTGCATCGGTCTCTCTTTCCGCGATGCCAGCGGCGAGTCGACCTTCCCAATCAGCCCGGTGGCCGCTCTTTGGATCAACACGCTGTCCGCGGGACCGCCGGCTTTGGCATTGGGCTACGAAAAGACAGACAAGAATGCGATGAAGAACAGGCCCTCGGACTACGACACAGTCTTTGGCTTCTGGTGGCTGATGGACTTCTTCTTTTACGGCTTTCTCATGTAAGTGGCGCCGACCTAGATCTGTTCAGTCGAGCACCAATTGAGAGCTTGTCCATTCACAGGGCTGGCATAGCCTTGGGCAACTTCGCTGTCACCGTTTATGGCTACAACAATGGCGAGCTCGGGCTCGACTGCAACAGCAACTACAACCCTAGCTGCAACGTCGTCTTCCAAGGACGCGGAGCTTGCTTCGCGTCTTTGCTCCTGCTTTTGATGGTCCACGCTTTGACGTGCAAGAGCTTCACAACCTCCATCTTCCAGATGAACCTCCTGGACAACAAGTTCCTGTTGGCCTGCGTTATTTCCTTGTCGCTCTCCGTCTTCCCGGTGATTTTTATCCCGACCATCAACGACGAAGTGTTCCTTGTTGGCTCATTGACCTGGTGCGTTCAGTCGGCTCATGTTTCATGCGCGGCTCTTCTTACACCGCAACGCAGGGAATGGGGACCAGTCTTCGCCAGCGTTTTGATTTACTTGGCATTCACTGAGCTGTGGAAGCTGTTCCGCCGCAGGCAGCTGCGCAAGAGTCGCACGGGCTCGCCAAGCCGCTTGATGGGGCACCGTTCCAAGACGCTGAAAATGACCGACACCATCCCCATCTCCCAATTACCCACCGCCTGAACTTGGTGGTCCTCCTTGATGTTATGCAATTAGAATTAATGTTCATAGAGAGAGATATCGAAGCAAGACTTTTCACGTGCGGCCTGACCCCGCCGAAAAATTCTGACCCTGTTGACTCGCATCCAATTCAATCAGAATCAATGGTCGACCTCAGCGCATCGACAGACCGTAAATTGCCTCCTTCCTGTTGCAGAACCACCGCCTAGGAGCTAATGACCATCTTCAAAGTCTCGGATATCATCGACGACAGGCGAATCCGCGCCATTCGCCCTCTTATTCCGCCTCAGATCCTTCTGGAGGACCTGCCCCTCGGCCTCAAGTCGTCAGCTCTCGATGATCGCTGCATTCTAACACTCTGCTAACTAATTGCAACAGAGCCCAGACGGTGCTGAACGGTAGAAAGGGCGCAGAGGCGATTTTGAAGGGAGAAGATGACCGCCTCATCGTGGTCGTCGGCCCTTGCTCCGTCCACGACGTCAAGGCTGCTCTGGAATACGGTGCGTTGTCTTCATACAACTAAGATTGGGCCTCAAAACTGATCCATGACCCTGCCAGCCAATTTGCTCAAGCACTATGCCGCCAAGGCCAGCGAGGACCTGCATATTCTTATGCGGTACGTCTTCTACTCTTTTGACTCGCCTGTCGACATGGCCTGAAGTATGCTGGTACTCCAGAGTTTACTTTGAGAAGGTGGGAGTTGGCCCTGGCGTTCCATCGCAATGCGAGAGAGCTAATTGGTGCTGCTCAAAAATCTAGCCAAGAACGACGGTCGGCTGGAAAGGTACGCCTTGTGTTTTTGCACGCGCTATCTAGTATGAAGCTAACCCAACTATCATGGGCAGGCCTCATTAACGATCCTCAGCTAAACGGATCCTTTGCCATCAACAAAGGCTTGCGGCTGGCCCGAGGTCTCTTGCTTGAAATTGTGCGGGCGTTCAGCTGCTACCCAAGGTGATCAAACTCACTTAAAAGTCTCCGGGCAGACTGCTATGGGATTGCCGACCGCAGTCGAGTTCTTGGATACCATCTCGCCTCAGTTCATCGCCGATACAGTCTCCTGGGGAGCCATCGGTGCTCGCAGTACGTGCCAGTTCTTGGCTGAAGTATTGTAGAAGCTAAGAAGATCCGAACAGCCACGGAATCTCAAGTGCACCGCGAGCTCTGTAAGCGCCTCTGCTGGTTTTGCACAGTGGCGAAGACTAAATTGAGCTTCCAATGCAGCTTCGGGGTTGTCGGCACCAATCGGCTTCAAGAACGGCACTGATGGCTCAGTCTCGATTGCTGTCGACGCCATTCGCGCCGCGAAAGAGGGCCACGTCTTCCTCTCTGTCACCAAGCACGGCATCTCGGCCATTGTGGAGACCAACGGCAACCCAGCCACACACATCATTCTTCGTGGCTCAAACAAGGGCCCCAACTACTCGGCCGAGCACGTCAAGGAGGTCGCTGCCGTTCTCAAGAAGGCCAACTTGCCGACGAGGGTCATGATCGATTGCTCGCACGGCAACTCGGAGAAGAACCACGAGAACCAGCCGAAGGTCGCAGAGAGCGTCGCCCAGCAGTTGGCGCACTCTGAGACCGCTTTCAACATTTTGGGAGTGATGATTGAGTCAAATTTGGTGGCGGGTACGTCAGAGCCGACCACAATGACCCCTTGCGTTCCTCATCCACTGCTTGTCTGCACAGGCAAACAATCCATTCCGCCCGAGGGTCCTTCGCACCTGGTGTACGGCCAGAGCGTGACCGACGCCTGCATCGACTGGAAGACGACCGAAGCGGTGTTGGACCGCTTGCGAGAGGGCGTCCAGGCCCGGCGGAAGTTGGTGGGCAAGAAAGGCGGCGTCAACGGGATTGAGTCGCAGATGGAGGCCTTGAAGTTCGTGACGCCAGTGGTGGAGGCCAAGGAGTTCAACGACCTCTCCTTCCTCGGCAAGTCCAACGGGGTGAACTAGGCCGGCTCCCCTTCATTTTGCATCTCGTGGAATCTCTTCACATGGAGGTCTCTCGGTCAGAGTCGTCATTGAATGACTCGAGGCGAAACTGGTCACCTCTTTGAGCCGACGCCACCAAAAGGTATCAGGAAGCACCCACGTCCGGTTTGAATGGCCACGCCAGCCATTCCTCAGCCACTAATATCCACTGCTCTATGGTGAGCTCGCGGGGCGTAAGGTCAGGATGGAAAGCCGGGTCCTTGGCTTGCACCTTGACCAGCAAGGTGTCCGCGTTGGGCGCCAGTTGCCTGCAGACCCGCGCTCAAAGTGAGAGTGGCACAATTTCTCACACAATGGAGCGCACTTGAACGTGGTGGACAATTTCGTGGCCTTTTGCAGAAAGACGTTTTTGGTGAGAAAGGATAACAGGTCGAACTTTTCCTCATCTACCAACGGCATTTCCCGGGGCGTCATCCTGAAAACCGCTGGCTCGACCGGTTCGAGGCTCTTGGGCAAGCCGATGCGCCGAGACGGATCTGATTCCCAGTCGATCGCGGGATTGAGGGTGCGCTCGAAATCGACCAAGGCCGACAGCAAAACAGAGGACTTGTGGCGGTACTTGTCGTTTGGCTTGGCCGAAAATTTCTGCGAGGTAACCGCCTTGTCAGCTAAGCGCTTGCGCCTCTTGCCAGAACGAAGAGCCGCACCTCGAACATGCTCCTCGTCGAGATGCAGCCCATCTCAAACCTTCCGAACTGGTAGAGCCACTTTTGACCCAAGGCTGAGGAGGCTATTAGATAGAAGAATTGCTGGCCAAGGATGTTGTCCGGCAGGGTCATGGCAACGAAAAGCTCCGGTTGATCTGATGGCTCAACTCCAAACTGAGGCGGCGCTCTCTGAAGGCAAACAAAATGAAAAAACCTTACTAAAAGTCCAATGCTGCGGCTCAATGTGGGAGAAGGCGCCTTTGCGGATCAAAGTGGACCAGACTGCCAATGATGCTCCGGACGCAGGGATGAGAGTGAGCCGAGGATCCACGATGTTCTTTTTCTGCAAGGCAGCATCAATCTAGTGCCGAAATGAAGAAGGTCGCACTCAAGGCCACGGACAAGTGCTCGCAGACTCTTCGAATTCGCTGGCTCCAGGCCAACGACTCTGTCCACATTGGGCAAACGTAGCAAAGCTTTAGTCAACATGCCATCGCCTGAGTCCAAAGGTGTAATGAGAAGCCGAATCATGCTAGACACAGAGCCGAGAACATGCCAACAAAAGGCTCGACGATGGTGAGAGGGCCAGTGCGAGCGTGCAAGCCCCAGGAGCGAACGATGTCATCCGCTGCCTCGTCCGACTTGATCACCAAGCGCTTTGCAAAGAAAGTCCTTGGGTGGTTAAGGCTGTCGAGGTCAAGCTGTCTCTGCATCCTGCCGATGAAATCTTCATCGATGGTGCTCTGAAGCACTGGCGCAGCGGAGCTGGTCCAGCGTAGACCCAAACGTGCAGAACTGCAAACAGATCTCGATATCAGGGTCAAAGGGCGCGGCCAGCTGGCGACCATCGCCGTTTGCATTTTGGAGGCAAACAGCCAGTTTGAGGGAAGCGGAGCAGCAATGGCCGGCAAAGTGTCGGTTTCGCCCTTGACCTCCTTTCTGGGGGTCGACCTCAAGCTGGGAGTGTCCATCATCGCCCTGCTCGGCGTGCTCAACAAGGTCGCCGGCGTCTACGGCGTGCTCGCCGTTTTCACGGGAGGCACCTTTGCCCAAGTCTCGCTCTACGTGTACAGCATCCTCACCCTCCTCGTCTTTATTTGGGGTCTCAAGTGCATTGCGGAGGTGAGCTGCCGATCGTCGCGGCGAGCGCTGTTGACTTGAGGACGGTTGGGCTCATGACCAAACGTCGCGCAGGAAAATGCGAACCGGATGTTGCAGTTCGCGCACCTGTTCGCCATCGACCACTTTGTTTCGACGACCTACACGGCCCTTTTCGCCGTGGTGTGGTGGGTGTACACGCCGCACGACGGGCGGAGGGTCGCCCACTCTCAGGCTCAGCAGGCCATCCTCGACAATGCGGCCGCTACCTCGCCGCTGGATGCTGAAGCGCAGGCTGCTGCAGCAAGGGGGGCATGGTTTGCAGAGAGGGGATTTGCGCTGGCAGTGATCTTTGGCGGATGGCTCATCAAGGTGCGCATCTGTTCTCCACAGTGTGTTTGTTGAAAACCCTGAGTGAGATCCACTTACCATCGCGCAGATTTACTTCATTCTCTGCCTCTACTCGTTTGCGCTACACCTTCGGCGAGGGACCTACAAGCAAATCGCCTCCATTCGCTCCGACTCCTCTCCGAGCCGCCATCGCCAGTACAGCTACAGTCACGTCCGCAACGAGTCGACGACCACGACTGACAACGAAATGCAATCCGGAGTGGGCTCGGGCGGTATGGAGTTGCAGCAGCAACAGTCGTCCCGGCCACTCAGCCTCAACACCAAAGTCATCAATCTTCCCGCTGTAGAAGAGATGCCGCCAACGCCCATCACAGTCCCACCTGCTGATGCGCCTGTCGCTTTGCCTTCGCAAGGGCTGGCCTTGAGCGGGTCGCACATGATGAGAAGCCGGTCTGCCGAATCGAACGCCGAAGCGCTTTGATCCCTTCAGCTCGTCTCAGCCAGTACACCACCTTCAACCTCCCGGCGGAATGAACTCGGTGGCGACATTGGTTTCACGATTAGCTTGTGAGCGCCTCAGCGAACTCTTTTGCCACACGTGTCATCTGAGTCGAATTGGAACGTAAGGTTTGGCAGGCAAAGCGGGCGAAGGGAGATGCCCAGCATGCGCCGATATGAGCCCGCGCATCGGTGGTCGGTCTGAAAGTGTGGCCGCGCTGACAATGATGGCGATTCCGATGGTCGGCTTCGTCAATGGCATCGTCTTTGTGCCGCCAGTCAAAATAGCGGGATCGCCGCTGTGGGTTGCTGCAAAAAGAATGCAAGCGACGAATGCCAGCTCCGACACACTGGACAGCCGCAAGGCCTGGTCATCGGGACAAGTCAGACCATGGTCGTAGCGACATAGCCCGGCTTTCACACCAAGAGTCATAGCTAGACTGCGGCAGAGATTTCTAAGACCCCATTGCACGCTTTCATTTGCTGGCCACATGAACCTTGACAGGATGGTTCTTCACGAGCTCAATCTCGACAGACTCCTCGATATTTTCCAATGAGCCATCTATGCAAAGGAGACGTTGCTTCTTACTGTCTCCTCCGGGCTACCAACGCGAGCAGCACTTGAGGTCAGGTTGCAGTCGCAGAGGGCGAAACGGGAAACGAGCTCACCGTCCACCGAACGGAATCACCACAGCGCCAGTAATCCACCACCGCGGGCCCGGCACCTCCAACTTCCGCTGTAGCGTATCCATCACTGCTTGTCCAGCACAGCTCGATGTGCTTGCCGCCTTGGTCTGAAAATTCGCCGCTTCGTTAGTTTGCAGCGCAGAGTAGTATTCGACAACCAAATTCGACGTACACATCAAAGGGGTGACTTTCTGCAGCTCTTTAAAGAAAGACTCTTGAGACAGAAAGTCAGGCTTGCGAATGGCGACGACGTCAAAGCCTTCGCTTTCCAGAGTCCGCAGGGGCGCCACGACGAAATGCTCCTCCAAGCGGTCCGTCAAGCACACGTTGAGGTAAAACCACCCTTGGTCACTGATGCTCCTCGACCCTTCAGCTCTTTCCCAAGCTTTGGTCGTGGGCGAGTACTTCAGTGACGCGTCGCTGAAGGCGAGGGTGCCCGATATCAACTTGCCCCAATTCTGAGCGGCTGCCGCTTTGAACCGCTCCAACCCTTCTATCTGAGCTCTGAGAAGCTCAGAGTCGAAGAGTAACGCCGCATGAAAGGCTGTAGAGACGACGACATGCGCGACCTTTCGCTTGTCGCCGAGCTTGACAGACAAGAGGGGCAACTGCTTCGGGACTGCTGTGCCATCCAGAACTTGTGCGATCAAGTCTTCTTCTGATGGTGTTTTCAGAAAGTGGTAGAATGCGTTGGCGGTTCCAAAAGGCAGCAAGGCGAACGTCCACCTTGGCCATGGCTCTTGAGCATCCTCCAGCAGCTCGTGCAGCGTGCCGTCTCCTCCCAAAACAATTACAGTCGTGTTTTCTGCATTGTCCGAAGGCAGCTTTGGATGCTGTCCTCGGTAAAGGTGGCTGCCTTTGAGCTTTGTGTTGGCGAACTCGACGGCCTTCGGTTTGGTCTCGTTCACCACAACGTGCCAAGCGTCCATGATTGGTATAAATGTGTTGGCAAAAGGTAACTGTCCGCGTTCTCAGATTCTACCCAGTGACTGTGATTGTGGCGCGGTTYGTGGAGTGAGTGCAAGGTGCTGGYTYYTTTTTTTTTTTTTTTTTTTTTTGTATCTGCTTTCTGCCTTCCATTTTTTCTGCGCCAAATGACATCATACTTGCTGTCATGGGGTAGTGGTAACCTATATCCTTGCCATTCCAGTGTCACCTGGATATGCCGCGAGTTCGATTCTCGCTGACAGCAGAGTTTAGCACCGGTTCTCGCACTACGCGAGAACTGGGCCATTCTTTTTGCTCATTGTTTCCTTTTTTGTTCCTGCAACGGAGCTCTTCTGGCTCTTCCTTTTGCGCCAATAATGAGAAACGAACATCCTTGCCATTTCGTCTTATCTGGAGCAGAGTTTGCACCAGTTCGCGCCTGAATGCGGACGCGAAAAATGGAAGGCAGAGAGGCTTGTAAAGAGCAAAAAAAAAAAAAAAAAAAAAAAAAAGAAGGAWAGACTCCAAAAAGACATGCCAATTCTCGCGGCGAGAACTGGTGCTAACTTTGCTGTCAGCGAGAATCGAACTCGCGGCATATCCAGGTGACACTGGAATGGCAAGGATATAGGTTACCACTACCCCATGACAGCTTTTGATATGAGCATTCTTCTAAAATAAAATATGAAGCACTGGTAAAACAAAAAAACTGCGCTCCATCGCCGCCTTTTCACCAATTTGGCACATTTATTGAACACTCCTGGTTATTTTGCACATTTTGGTCCTTAAATGAAGCCAAACGGTCAAAATTTGACCGAGATACGGGGCTTCAAAAATCGAAGGGCAATGGTGGAAGTGGTGATCCAAGTTGCACACTCTCTAGTTTAAGATCTTCTCGAGCTCCTGTTGGACTGAATATGGCGCCGCGCCATCTCTCAGCTTTCGGGGAGGCTATTTGGCAGCCATAGCAAGCAAAAGTCACTTTGGAGGAAATTTTGGCTGTTCCGCACGCCTTCCCGCATCGTCTATCGTTTGAGTTATGTCTGTCAAGCTCCCTGTCTCCAAAAGTCAAGAACAGCAGGAGAGACAGAGAAAAAGAGATTTTTGCGCCGAAGAGCAAGGTGAGAGAGGAGGGCACAAAGGAACGGATCAAGACGCCACCTTCCGATTTCAACAACAGAATTCGCAGCCTCTACATACACACGCACACACCCAAGTCTTTATAAGTGATCAAAAGCCCATCAGTGGCTAGAAAACCAAGCGGTAGCGGCTGGGTGGAAAGGGGCTCAGAGGGGATGTCAAGTGGGCAGCTGAACACCCTCTCACCATAATGAGCATAGGCCTTGGCGGAAAGCTTGCGCAGCTTCTTGCCATATATCATCATCGGGATCTGCAAGGACACTTAGAAAAGACGCCAGGAGTTGGCGATCAAGGAAGGAACACACGAAGGTGGCGATGAGGCCCAAGCTGGAATTGACGCGTGATGGACATGAGCCTCTATTCCGTTGACTGATAGGTCGAGTGGTTCACTCACCCAGAGAACGCAGCGATGAGGAAAGCGTTGGTATATCCCAGGGCAAGCCACTGTTGCCATGTGAATGAGCGGCTTAATTTGGTGTGGAATTGAATGATAATACTTACTGGAGTAATCGCGTATCCAACTCCAAAAGATAAACAGTTTCTAACACTGTGAAAGACTCACGAGTCAGTGGCAATAGTGACGGAGCAAATGGGAGGTACGCACAGGATGACGCCGACCACGACCTCGATCGACAGCCCGCGGTAGCAGTCGAGAGCGTAGGTGAGGGTGAGAGCAGCCGTAACACCGTTTGTGAAACCAACAAGAAACATAGCGAAAGTCAAGCCGAACCTGCCCGAGGGTATTAGAGTGAACTACACAAGGCCAATGCAATGATCACAAACCAGTGGATCGAGTGGTCGGCGCCGATTCCCCAGAGCAGCATTGCCGACGGAGCCAGAATGAGAGGAAGGGCCATGAAGATCAAACGGTGCTCAGGCTCTCGGACTCCGCCGGCCCTCCTTGCGGCGTAGATCTGGTATTTGTCGCCAAAGTAGCCCACGCCGAACCCGCCCATTGCGACCCCCAAAAGCGGAGCCACGTAAGTTACCCCTTTTTATCTGGTTCAGTGAATGGCATTCGAATGAGAAAGAGGATCGGGAGAGAGCGCGCACCGGTGATGCCTGTCGAAAAGTTGTAAGGCTCGACCTATGGGGTATTCAGGTCAGCATGCCTCATGTAAAAGTACGAAAAGAGTACCGACCTGGACGATGGCTGAAAGAGTATCGATCTAATTTGAAGATTAGCTCGAGCTTCCCAATCAAGGAGGCAAAAGGGACTTGCCATGATGGTGTAGAGGGACAAGCTCCAGCCATATTCAAGCCCAGACCAGAAGATGATACTGGCATGGCGAGTAATGAGTCCAAAGCCCGACAGCTTAGCCGCGCTCCAGAGCTCACGGGAATTCTGGTGTGCCGGGCATCGATTGAGCATCTGAGAAGAGACAAAACAGCGTGGGTAGCTCACGGAATATCAGCAGCACAGGCCTCCAAGCCATGGTGAACACCTGCTTGGGCGTAGCATACACTCCTTTGAAGACGGCGATGCGGCGAAGCCAGCCGTATGCTGAGTGCTCGCGATGAGCTCGGCACAACACGTGAGAATGACAAGACGCACGGGTGCCAGTCAAGTTGCTGGAGAGGTCGAGATCGGCTGCGGTGACCTCGGCAGATTTGCCACCATGCTTGTCCTCGAGAGAATCGGTCGGGCCACGTGTTTTGTCGATGATCTCGGTGGCGATGCTCTTGCGGTTGAAATTGGACTCTTCTTGAAACAAGACGAGGAAGCTAGCCCGGGGTCAGCCGAAAGAGGTCGAACTGGTGGACAAGTCACGCACAGGAGGCCAGCGATGACACACGCTCCGGTGAAGTACATGGTGTTGGCTAGTCCAATGCCATCATAAACGAAGCCGGAAATGATGGGCGCGAAGAAGGAGCAGCCTGTGGACGGTCAGCTCTGAGTGCACGGAACACTTGTTCGGCGACGACGTACCAAACACAACAAACGAGTACACTCCCAGCCAGTAACCGCGCTCATGGGTGAACCATATCTGGGCTATTATGACCTCTGTAATGCTTTCGACGGGCGCGCCAAAGATGCCGTAGCTAGCAAGTGCAACGAATCAGTTGAGGCAGCCGACGAGAGCGAAACACCGTACACGCAGCGGGAAGCGATCCAAGCCGAGTCCGAGTGGATGAAAGGAGTCCAAAAAGAGACGCCCGTGGCAACAGCTAGGGACACTGTGGACCGCCAACGTGAGCCGCGATCAGTAGAACTTCCAAATCGACTTACAGATGCAGACCGGCTTCACGCCAATATAGGCTGCCAGCGGGAGCATGACAAGACCACCCCATCCGTAAGCACCTGGATAGCATAGACTCGTCAGCGGTCCATCCAAAGAAGAACATTTGTATTGGTGTGGTGCTCACCGAACAAGTATCCTGTTCCTTGACTCAAGCCCGTGAGGGTCACGCCAGCCTCCTCGAAGCCTCCATAGAGCTATACATAGGATTCGGTTGAGTGGACTGTCGCCTATTTGTATTTAGGAAGCTGACCGCAAAATAGGTACTGCTTCCAAAACCCAGAGTGAAAGTATAAACGAGGGCAGACATGGTCGCCAACAGCTTTCGGCGATGAGTCCAGTTGAGCGGGTCGTTGGTATCCAGCGAGGGCACAGGGTTCAGAACAATGTCCTTTTTGGAAGCGTCATGCAGCATGCCCGTCTCGGTGTGCTGCTCGTCGACCAGGTAAACGCTGCCAGGGATCCCGTCGACCCATTCTTCGCCGTGAGAGACCATTGTGAAATGAATGCAGAAAGGACTGGGAGCAGACAGAGAGCAAAGACAGAGGGGAATTAGCTACAGATAGAGAAATCGGAGCAGCCAAGAGCGAACCGCTGAGCGCGGCGAATCAATCATGACGCGAAGATCGCCACAATACAATATCTCTTAAGCACCAGGGGCACCGCATGAGGCAAGCTTGGACTTGGCAGAATTGGCGCATCAAGTCGAGGTCGGAGAGCAACCGCCGCCAACTGCGGCCGCCACATTGTGCTGTGCCCATCGAGGATTTCTGTGGACTGAAGTCTTGCAGCAAATGGAGACTCGCGTGGCGACCGCCGAGCGCTTTCCACTTTGCGCGGCGAGCTATCTTTGCCGCCCTAACTTGAAGGAGGCACTTGAAGTTGTCCTCGCCGCCTCTGCCTTCGTCGCAAACAAGCACAATGGCTTCAGCTTCAAGTCTGCTGTCCAGTCAACTAGTGCCCTCGCTGGTGACCGGCGCTGTCGTCGTGCTGTTTGGCTTCTTGCTGGCGTCCTTGCCCAACGTGATGAGCTATTTTCGCTTTCTGTCCGAGTGAGTTGTGCTTGGCAATGGATACCTAGAGGAGCGCTCTGATGGTTCTGTCTAGCCATGAAGCCTTTTACAAAGAATGCCGCGATCTCAAGAAGCGGGTGGTGCCGTTCAAGTTGCCCCTGCCGGGCTCATTTCCTGCCCAATACTATCTGTAAGTCCCGTCTCTCTTTGCAGCAGTGGATCTGACCATCTTTTCCAGGTTGGAGACGCAGCATATCAAGCAAATGTTCACGTCTTCGCCATCCCTTGACCACAGAGGCTCGTTGGACCTGCTCCACCTGAAAGCATGGGAGATTCCTCTCAAAGACTACCGCGAAGTCACAATCTTGGCCGACAAGCAATCCCGACGAGTGCTGGCCCAGCGCGAGCACGTCCAAGACGCTCTGAAGCGATATGAGGCTCACGTCATGTCTGAGCTGCACACTCTGTCAGAGGGATTGGGCTCGGAGGGCAAGATGGTACCAGTTGGGAAGGTTCTGTGGCACGTCACATTCGAAGGCGCGCTGTTCGCGATGTATGGCAAAAAGATTGGTGTGTCTTGCTTGCTGATCTTGTTTCGGAAGGAGAGGTGACTGAGGGTCCTGAAGACATGGCCACGCTCAAGCCTCAGCTCTACTTGTATAACCAGAGCTTCAGCGTGCTCAACACTTCCGCGGTCCTACCAATTTTCTCTGACAGTATTTGGAATCGCCTCTTGCCTCGTGGACGCTCTTTCCTTGCCTCGCGTGCAAAGCTCCGACAGGTCTTCGAGAGCTGGTCTTCGAGCTCTGATGCTGTGACCGCTGCCTCGTTGGGCGTTCAAACGATTGTGGACGTCTTCAAGCAAAACGGCGCACCTCCCGCTGTCGTCGGAGCTTGGTTCAACATGTTTGTACGTGTGCAATCATTATTATCGATCAGGCCCTTGACCTATACCCTGGACAGTTCTTTGGCTTGACTGCCAACACTAGCGAAGTCCCAGCCTGGCTTTTCACTTTCGTCCTGCAATCCCCCAAGCTGCTCGAGGCGATCAAGGCTGAATGCGAGGCATTGCCGGTGAGTTCGCTGCGCTTGCACACTGATCTATCATCTCATCGACCTTTAGGACGGCGAATTGCTCACTTTGGATCTCAAAGCGCTCTGTCCCTACACCTGTTCTGCCATCCAGGAAACGCTTCGCTTCGCCACTGCTGTTTTTGCCGGTCGGCAGGTCATCAAGCCTTACAAGATCCCGGGAATCGATCAAACCTTCCCTGCTGGAAGCTTTTTGCGCTGCATGAGCCGCGCAAGCATGCTTGAAGACAGCGTCTGGGGAGAGCACGCCAGTGGGTCTTTCCGTGTCTGTGTGAATAACTCAGCTGAGATCGAAATTAGACAAGTGGAAGGGGGATCGGTTTGTCGGTCCAAAAGGCGAATCGCTGCAAGGTTCGCAGGTCTGCTTTGGTGGAGGTGCCACGCTGTGAGTAGCAATCCGCCGCCACTCCTTTCCGACCTGTTTATATCGGGACGGCCTTCAGGTGCCCTGGTAAGAGTTTCTCCGTCAACGAGCTACAAATCCAAGCGGCGCACGTCTTTCGTCTCTTGGAGTTTGGCCCGGTCGAGCTTCGCAAGCAAAAAGATCTGGCGGCCAAGGACTTCACTTTTGGTGGTCCTACGCATGGCGCCGTCTGCGAGATCGTCGACTTGGACGGCTCGGTCCTGAACATCAAGACCCCCCATTTCGAGAACCGCGGTGAGCTTTTCCTCTGCCGCCACCGGATCACTCCTGTCTGAACTCTTCATCTACTCAAGGCATTGACTCTGTCAGCGGAGTGCTGCCCCCGCTCGCTGAAGTTTGCAGCTTTGTTACTCGCAAAGAGATTTAGTTCATTACACTGTGCAATCCTGTCCGCAGCACCTCAGACCTGTCAAACAAACACCACATCTGTCTTGATGAGCCGTCCTATTACCGCCCAGTCGGCCAAGTATCCGCTTTCGTCACTTGCTTGCCAAGTTGCCTCTAACACGCGCAGCTGATCTCGTAAAGCCTTCTCGGGTCCTAACGACTGGATAGATCGCCGGATGAAGCGCCGTTCAGACTGGTCGGACAGCAGTGTGCCAACTAGGAACAGCGGCTGGCTTTGGAAACACCCCCAGAAGTCGACCAAAGTCTTGTATTTCCTTCGCCGGAGCTCGATCAAGGGGAGAAGGCCGCGAAGCAGGCTTAAGATGTGGTCGATCCGGGCTCGCATGGCTGGTTCTAGGTGCGACTTGCGCAGAACGAGGCGGTCAAGCTGTAAGGCACCAGTCTCTCGCCAAAGCTCTTGCTCGATGGCGATTTCGGGCTGCGCTGGGTAGATCAGTTTGGAATACCATCTGAAAGGAAGAAACGACGCACGCCAAGCCACATCGGAAGCCTCTCCGCAGGCGCTTCGTCATAGACACTGGAATTCGGGGTCCAGGCGTACAGCTGCTGGAGTAGACTCTGAGCCTGCGTCGCCACATCGGCGTCAATCTGAATGGATGGCGCCCGTTGCTGGACAGTGGCACAGAGGTTGGAGACGCTGGCCAACAGAACGGCCATGCTGGAATGGAGCCCAAAATGCATATAGGCAGAGCCGTCCGGGACGACGTCCGAGAAATGGGACATGTCTTCCCAAAGGAAAGGGTGGACTGCTTTGTTGGTCGAACAGGACAGGCGAAAGAACGTTTGCCTCCGCCGAGACACGCTTCTCGACATATCATCTATGGCGGCCCACTTGAGCACCATGGTGTCGGCGTGTTTCAGCGAGCTTAAATCCAGAGTCGGGTGGGACCCAAAGCTAGCAGTCAGCTGCAATATCCGATGGGGCCACATCAGCGGTCATCTTGGATTGATGTATTCGATGTTGGACTGACAAGACGATCGCCGCAGGCCATCACCTTCTCCGCGAGATCGGCTCCGTAGTAGGCCAACGTTGCCATGTGAAGATCTGCCACAACCCAGAGACTGATCAAGGGCCAGTATGAGCTTGAACACCTCGAAAGTGCTGGTAGCAACTTACGAAGCCTCCAGCGTGAGGCCTTGGTCATGAATCGAGCCTTCCAGTTCGTTGAACGCTCTTTTGAAGCGCCCATCAGGATCAAGGTTCAGTCGCCGCAACTGGGGTGTGACAGATCAGACTTGTGAGGAAAATGAGAACAGCGTGGCGCACTTTGGTCAAAAGTGAGATATCATCGGGGTCCGTAATTACGAAGGATTACGAAGGGTGGCCAGGCCGAGGGATCGGTTTGGGACACCAGGTTCGAAAAATCTATTCAAGCGTGAACGACTGGGCGAAAGAGCGCAGAGGAATGCTGCCAGCGCTTACAGCAGGCCGCAGCGGCTTCTCTAGCAGACACCAGAAATGGAAATGTGTCGGAGATTTGGGCACACCGCTCGTTCATGCTGCTGGCAACCGTGGCGGGGTAGGTGTGGCTCCAAGGTGAGACAATCCACTTGTAGTAGAAACGAAGGAGGAGCGCTCGGACTTCCGAATCTTGGTCTTTTGGGCGCACCCTTTGAGCTTCTGAAGTTCGCTCGTTTGGACTGCTGCCACTTCCTATACCAAGAGGATGGCCGCTGACTAAGGCAAAGTCTAAGGATTCTGGCGGCAGGCTGGAGCTGCCGGGTGGCGAGAAGAGGTCGCTGTAGCCGGTGGTTGACAAGTTGAACAGCGTGAGAGCGGTGTCGTCGACAAATTGCGACTCTTGGACAACGGGAGCAAAGTCGACTGGCAGAAGATGGTGGTCCGAACCTCCAGGCGACGAGCCTGCCGGTGCGGCACTTGTCGAAGGGCTGGGTTCTACAGAAGTCGAAGCCCCCGCCCTTGAAGCTCCTGAAGATCTGTCGCCAGCGTCCGGGTTGGTCCGTATGCACTTCCAGCCACTATGCAAGAAAATGAGACCTGGGCACGAGGGAAGAACGCCGAGACGCACCCTTCGAGACATCTCAAGCAACAGCCGTTCTCGCCATACTTTGAACTCGCAAGTCTCAGTCACAGATTATCACATGCACACCTTTGGGGGCCCACCTGCTCAGGGCACTTTTTCTCTGCGGGCCGCAACACTGAGCGACTGGATCTGTCAAAGCAAATGAAGGGCGGCCATGCTTACTGCGACGCCTGCACGTATAACACCCCGTTCTCGACCTTCTGATAGCATTTGCACCAGCCAGGTCGTCCAAAGTGAGGTTCATTGCTGCCGAGAGTGAAGCCGCTCGAGGATTGAGGCCAGACGACGACAAAGATTGCCGATCCTCGCCAAGGGATTCGCTGATAAGCCTGAGAAGGCTGTGGCTAGCGGGACCGAGATGCCAGTGTAATGGGTAACGGAACAAAAGAGAATCACGACGACAAATGAACTCTCACTCGCGAAGAAGAAGACGAGCCAGGTTAGCCGCGGAGCGCGCCGGCGGACCGTCCAGCTCACGTCGTGACTGGCCTCTGGGTGGACCGGAACCCGAGTACGTTTGTGGTTCAAGCTATACAGGCCCTTAAGTGAAGACCACGTCGCAGCCCAGTCGACGGCACACCGGCAGCCAATCCACGCAGGCGCCGGTGGCGTCAGTGGCGGCCCATGTCGCCTCGAGGACCTTGACTTGGTCCTTGAGTGACTTCTCCATGCCCAATGATTGTATTGCCCGCCGAACGAAACACCTCTCCGCTTCGTCGGTCAACAAACTTCCCACGAGGAACAGCGGTTGAGCATAAAACGTTGCCCACTGGCCCAAGATCAGTTCTTGGTCTCAGTGAGAGAAAAGCCATAGTACAGGGCTCACGAAGTCAATGATTGTCGGAACCCTGCGTCGTCTCAAGGCGATCAAAGGCAAAAGCCCTCTGAGCAAATTGAGGACGTGGCTAATTCTTTCCCGCATGGCCATCACTAATAATGAAGGCCTTGAGTTTTGGAGAGAAGACGGTCCAAAGATAAGACGAACCTGTGGGCGACAATCGCATGACCGAGCGCTCAAGTTGCAGTAGGGCAGTCTCTCGCCAGACCTCTTGCTCGACCGCAATCTCTGGCTGGTACTCGCATTCCTTCAGCCCCATCAAAGAGCAAGATCAAAGCCAAAGCTAATCACCCCTTGCCACACAGGCAGGCCCTCGGCAGCATCGAAAATGCTCAGGTCCGGCTGCCAAGCGTCCAATCGCTTCATTAGAGCCTGGCATGCCGGAGAAAGCGCATTCTCGGAGTGGAACGGTATGGAAGATGCCTGGGCCTGGGCGCAAAGATTGGCGACGTCGGCCAAGAGAACAATGAAGCTGGATTCGAGGCCGTAGTACTGCGAAAGAGAATCATGAAATCAATCCGCTAGGCGGGGCCGTACAGTAAGGCTTACCATGCCATATGATCCAACCGGGGCGTTCTCCGATGTGTGCTCCGAGCTCCAAAGGAAAGGCTTCACTCGGTGGGAAGAGCACGACAGTTGAAAGAAGGTGGTGCGACGTCGCGAAATGCTTCGAGATACATCATCGATAGCTATCCATTTGAGGACCATCGTGGAAAATTCGGTGAGGGCAGCCAAATCGACAGCAGGCCGCGGACCCCAGGTCGCAGATAGCAGTTTGTCTCCGCACACCATCACCCGCTCCGCCATGTCCGCCCCATAGTACGCGAGTGACGCCAAATGGAGATCAGCAACCACCCAAAGGGAGGCTTCGAGTGTCAAGTCTTGTTCGTGCATCGAGTTTTCGAGGCCATCAAGGGCCCGAGCGAACCGGCCATTGGGGTCAAGACGAAGATTCTTCAGCTGATGCCACTAAGAGTGCTGAGATACCGTTCTACGACCGGATAGTCCGAGCTAGTTCGAACCTCGTTCAAAAGAGCGATGCTCTCATTTCCTGTGCAGCCAGCCGGAGGCCACACGGGACTCTCTTCGACAAGGTTGGAGAAATCTTGAAGAGATAGTTCAGTCGCTCCGTGGCACGGGTCATACAGATCACAACGGGAGCCTCACAGCAGGCCGCAGCCGCTTCGCGCGCAGAATGGATCCACGGATGGAGCAGAGAGATGTCGCGGCATCGTCCGCGCATCCTGGTGGCGATCTTTTCTGGATAGGTCGAGCTCCATGGCGGAATTATAAAGTCATAATCTGCGATACTTGCTATGAGCGTGATCAAGCCACTGAATGTCACTGAACGAACAAAATCTAAGCAGCAGGCTGCGTATATCGGGAGGTGTCGAAAGAGCGCTGCCCTCAGAGCGCTCGGCGGTCAAGACAGGCAGCGGTGTTGGAGACGAGTCCATCCACAATCTTGAGGCGGTGTGACAGAGCCCTCGAGCAGCAAGTGGCTTGGAATCGATGAGAGTTGGGAGACTGAAGGCTGAAGGCCTCCTCTGCCACCTGTCTGGACGTTGCCAAACGACGGCAAGTCTGGTGACCCGACTGGCACTCGCTCAAGGACGAAAATCGATTTCTAATTGATGTTGAGATCAGATATTGGACGTCCTGTTCCAAGAAGAAGACATCCGCCACCGGCGCCAAAATCGACCTTGCCGCGCCACCACCACTTTGTCGTTGCTTTCTTCCAGCATAATGCAGCTGAGAATACGTTTGAGATGTGTCTAGACAGTCCGCGACGATCCTTGCCGATCAAATCTCCCGAATTGCATGCTTCGAGCTTGGGCCTTGGTGGACTGATTCCGTAGGACCCTGCTCATGTTGGTGTCTTGTGTCTGCGCTGTCTTTTCGGATCGATGGACTCGCGCAACTGTCGATACGTATTCGTGCTGGAGACTGGTGCACTCTTCGCGCCAGAATCGCTTTGCTCCTTAATCAATTTCAGGGTCGCGTTCCGTGGAGCCGCCTCGGTAAAGAAGCGGAGCTTCTTCAGATTTCAAATGCACCGATTCTTGTCAGGGGAGAGCACGGTGCTGATTGTCTGTGCAGAATTTAGACCGGCGGGGCAAGTCTTCCGTCGTCTGCGGTGTCTGCTCGACTCGCGCACGCTCTCTTTGGACCAAACAGCGACTTCCATTAATCCTCTACTATGAGTTCTGACCCGTCTGCAGTCCAGCCCGTAGGCATTTCTATCTCTTTGCGCAGACCAGAGCTCAGATGGTCGGCAGTATTTTCGGCTGGCCGGCGCCAGCATTGGCTTCTATGCCTATGTCACCACGTTGCCCAGCGAATGGCGCTTCATTCGCCGTCATTGGAGGCGCCGACCCCTCAGTCCAATCTTTGGCTTCCTCCTTGCCACGCGCTATTTCAACCTCGCCTATCTCATAGCCATCACGGCGACCGTCTTTGGCAAAAACTACAGCCGAGATACTTGTGGCCATGTCCTCTGGATTGCTGTTGTATTCCGGATGCTTGGCGCCATCGCCGCCGACTGCCTGCTAACTTGGAGAACTTGGGCCATCTGCAACAAGAGCCGAACACTGCTTTGGTCCTTCGCGTGTCTACTCTTGGTTCGTCTTTTGTGCAGTATGCGAAGGAGATGCACTCACTCTGCGGACAGATTGTGACCGCTCTCGATGCGTTCAGCGTATGTTGTCTCGGCGCGCCATTTCATCAGGGCCCGGTCCTCATATGAAACTCTTCATTTATAGGTGTCCGTCGAAAGCATCTCACAAGGTACGCTGCCGCCCTCCTTGCCTTGCTCTGTCTCGCCTTCTTTATTGACTCCGAATAGATCGTAAGGTGCCCATCGTTCCTCAACATTGCGCCTCGCTGACCTGCTTCACTCTAATAAGCCGTCTTGAAGAACTGTTATGGAGGAACTCTGAAGGACGACCAAAGCTGGAAATTTCTCTTTTTCGTTGGACAGACTTTGTTTGACTTGGCCTGCTTGATTTGCGCTTCATATTCTCTGCTCAAGACGGGAAGAGCATCTACTCTGTACGTAACACTGAGCTTTACCTTTAGCCAGGCACTCAACCATTCATTCCAGATTTCCCTTCATGAGGAGCCTCCTCCGCGATGGGCTGCTCTATTTCTTGATCCTCACTGTGATCAACGCATCCAACATCTTGCTGCTGCTGTCGAGCAATCGAGAGTAGGTCCCTCTGTCAGGGTGGAAGCTGCTCCAGAGCTCAGCCATGCGCAATCATCAGCCACCAGTCGGCTATGATCACGCCAAGTGCGGCGGCGATCATGATTCTATCGTCACACATCGTCTTCTCGCTACAAGAAACGATCCAGATGATCTCTACCGAAAGCGAGCAGTCTCGCAACCGGTCTGGTTCACGATCTCGCGCTGTCTCGCTGCCCAAGTTTGGCTCTGGCCGACCTGGCCAAGGTGATGACTGATCTACAAAGTCCAGTTACTGAGGCTGACTCTGCGTTGCGCTCTCAGCCTCCCAACTTGCGAGCATCTCTGTCCACAAAGAGACCCATGTGCAACGCGACCAACGGACAGACAAAGACGCGCAGAACATCAGCTGGGTGGAGATGCAGGCGCAGAAGGACAGCGGCAGCGTAAAGGCGTTTGACAGCATGGGGGATGTGTGACATCCTTTGCTGCCATTTGGGTGCCTCCTCGTTTCCTGGGTCTGCGTCCGGTTGCCGCGCACCTGAAATGGTCACCGCGTCCCTCTAAGCGCGCTGCGAGCCGGTCGCCTCTTGTAATGCTCCCTATCTAGAGCTGCTGCTCGTATGCGACTTTCCAAAACAGCGACATGGCATCTCCTCAGACCATTTTGGTGACCGGCGCAACGGGGCTCATGGGGTCATCGGTGGCTCTAGCCTTCACCAAAGCTGGCTTCAAGGTGCGCGGCCAAGCTCGATCCGCCGAAAAGGCGGCCGCCTGGTCGAAAGAGCACCCCGAAGCAGGAGTCGAATGGATCATAATTCCAGAGCATTCCGTGCCCAATGCCTACGACGAGGCGGCGGCTGGCTGCGTCGGCATTGCCCATCTGGCGACCCCGGTCCACTTCTTCGCCAAGCATCCTGATGAAATCGTCAAGCCGGCCATTGAAGGAACTATCAATGTCCTCAAGGCTGCTGCCAAGAGTGGCACGGTTAAAAGAGTGATCTACACCTCCAGCGTGGCGGCTTTCCACAACCACAATGAGTGGGACGGCTTCTTGTGCCCTGGTGTGACCTACGACGACAACTCTTGGAATCCTGCTACTATGGAGTCAGCGAGCGCGGGAGACAAGACCAGCGCCTATCTATACAGTGAGTGGCAGTCGGTAAGGCGGTGACTATGACTGACCCAATTATCCCAGGTGCGTCTAAAAAGCTAGCCGAGCAGTCTGCGTGGAAGTGGATGGCGGACAATAAGCCTACCACGTTTGATCTGGTCAGCTTGGGACCAGGTATGGAGCTTCTTTTGAAGTCCACCGACCAACGAGGCTCAGTTGGTTTTGCTCGGCAAGCATCTGCCTATGGAGTCCCACAGCAGCCCTATCCTACTATGGACAGCTTAGACCATGCTACCCGACGGTGAGGACTGTATCTATGGCCTAAGTTGGGTCGATGCTAAAGTTTCAAGAAAAGCCTCTGGTACTACATCTCCGGCCAGGCCAAGGTGGTCAGCGACAACGTTTATCCTGTGAGCTTCTATGGTGTATCCTTTCTCAGACCGTGCAGTGCATTGAGACCGATGCCCAGACATTCACCGCTCTAGCAGACACTTCGGAGGCGCACGTCAAGGCCATGGTATTCCCAGCTGCCAGTGCGTCTTCGTTTTCAACAACAACGCAAAAGTTCTTACCTTCCATGTTTCGCAAGGTGGCAAGCGTTATCATTTGGTCGGCGGCTTCTATGACTATCACACGATCATCGCAATCCTGCGCCGCCGCCTCCCGGAGCAAGCTTGGAGACTACCCGAAGTGCCTGAGGTTGGTGTCTCCTAGTTTTTCTACTAGACAGATTTCCTGACAGGGTTGATTAGCACCCAGTGATCCCGCCGCATTTCGCCACCGACTGCTCTGGCGCCGAGAACGATTTGCTAATGAAGTGGACGCCCCTGGAGGACGTCATTGTGGAAGAAGCCAAGTTCCTTTACGCTTTGGCTGAGAAGCTGGGTCAATAGAGCGAGAGAGGGCAAGTTGGGGGAACGGCCATTTCACGCGAGCAACTCCATTGCCGAGAGCCCAAAGACTAGATCAAACCGACACCTAGCCACCACGCTATATGCTCTTTTGAATAAGCAGAGAGAGGAATACCTAAAGTCACTGGCAGCCGGGGCAGCGAGCGAGCTCTCGCCGAAAAACTTTTGGACGCAAACAATGAAGTCAAAGTCGAAGGGCAAGGGCAAAGCGAGCGGCGTGGACGAGATTGCTCTCCTCAACGAGCGCGTGGCTGCTCTATCATCAACTGCCACGGCTGCGCTGCCCACCACCTTCAAGGAGCTGCCGCTGTCCCGGCCGACGCTCAAGGGGCTCGAAGCCAGCAAATTTCTCACGCTCACCCCGGTCCAGCAAAAGTCAATAACGTTGACGCTGCAGGGCAAGGATGTGCTGGGCGCTGCTCGAACTGGCTCCGGCAAGACGCTGGCCTTCATCTTGCCCCTGCTCGAGAACCTGTACCGCGCGAAATGGTCGCTCCAAGATGGGCTCGGCGCCCTGGTCATCTCGCCCACCCGGGAGCTGGCCGTGCAAATCTTTGAAGTGCTCAAGCAGGTCGGACGCTTCCACCAGTTCAGCGCCGGGCTGGTCATTGGGGGCAAGTCGGTCAAGGAGGAGAAGGTCCGGCTGCAGGGCATGAACATTTTGGTGGCTACGCCGGGCAGGCTGCTGCAGCACATGGATCAGACAGCTGGGTTCGAGGCGGACAACCTACAAATGCTAGGTACGTTTTGTGGAGCGCTAGTCATTTGGTGGCAACTCGTCTGACCCTCCCGGTCGAGCAGTGCTAGACGAGGCAGATCGCATCCTCGACCTAGGCTTCGCTCGAACACTCAACGCCATCATTGCCAATCTCCCACAACGGCAAACCCTCCTCTTCTCCGCCACCCAGACCAAGTCCGTCAAGGACCTCGCCCGCCTGTCTCTCCAAAGTCCCGAGTACATCCAAGTCCGGGACAAGGAATCCTTACCAGAAGACGCACTAGAAACGTCAGAGCAGCTCGACCAGTCGTACATCGTCACTCCCTTGGAGACCAAGCTGGACCGGCTCTGGTCGTTCATCAAGCTCCACCTCTACCAGAAATCCATCGTCTTCGTGTCCTCCTGCAAGCAAGCCCGTTTCCTCTACGAGTCTTTTCGACATCTCCAGCCAGGCGTCATCTTGCTCCACCTCCACGGGAAGCAGAAGCAAGGCACCCGCCTCGAGGTCTACCAGCGCTTCACGGAAACCCGGCACGCGGTCTTGATCGCCACCGACATTGCTGCTCGTGGTCTGGACTTCCCTCAAGTGGACTGGGTGGTGCAATTGGACGCCCCGGAAGACGTGGACACCTACGTCCACCGCGTTGGACGGACGGCCCGCTACACCGCCAAGGGCAAGGCCTTGCTCTTCTTGTTGCCGTCTGAAGAGGAGGCCTTTGTCAAACGCCTGCACGCCAAGGAGATTCGGATCACCCGGCTCAAAGTGAAGGACTCCAAGATGATCGACACGTCGCAGATGCTCCAAAACTTGGCCTTCAAGTTTACCGACTTGAAGTACTTAGCAGAAAGGGTGCGTTCTTGCGTTAATGGCTCCGACCTCATCTAAGCTTGCCAAAAACAGGCTTTCATCTCCTATGTCCGGTCCATCCACCTTCAAAAAGACAAGAGCGTCTTCAAGTTCGACGAGCTACCTCTCGAAGGCTACGCACACAGCTTGGGCCTGGCTGGTATGCCTCAGATCAAGTTCAACAAGCTGTCGACAGCCCAGCAAGTTTTTGCCAAGAAGAACGCTGGGCAAATACCGACCGAGCTGGTGCTGCCTTCTTCGGACGAGGAGGACGAGGATGAGACAGTGTTTGGGAATAAGCAGCCGAAAGAGAAGAAGAAGGCAAAGGAGAAGGTTCGTCAACCACCCTATTGGTTTGTTGCTACCCTCTAACTCTCAGTTGGAGCAGGATGCAAGGCCGCAAACTCGGGTGGACCGCATGTTCAACCGAAAGAACCAAACCGTCTTGTCTGAGCACTACAACAAGCTGGTCGAGCGCGCGCAAGACGAGGACGACTTCCTGACGGTCAAGCGGGCCGACCACGAGCTCGATGAAGAAGGCGCCGACGTGCTCACTGCGCCCAAGTCGAAGCGTGCACTCAAAGCAGGCACTTCTAAAAAAGCGATTGCGGCCAAGGGCGGGCAGGGCGAGAAGCTGGTGTTTGACGAAGAGGGCCAGGCGCACGCCCTGTATGAGCTGCAGACCGAAGCCGACTTTGCCGCCCAGGGCGCGGCCTCGGAGCAAAAGGCGAGGTTCATGCGGGACGAGGAGGAGAGGATGAAGGCCAGCGATGTGAAGGACAAGGCGTTTGTGAAGGAGAGGAAGCAGGAGAAGAAGCGGAAGCGCAAGGAGCGCGAAAGGGTACGCCTCCACTTTTCCCTTTAGCGATCTATATTCTGACCGATCTGTGGCTCTCCAGGGAGAGAGGACTGCAGGGACAGTGGCCGAGTTGGCTGATGCCGACGACGATGATGGCTACGTCTCGCCCGTCTTCGATCTGCCGGATCTGTCGGAGGGCGAAGAGAAGGACATGGAGGAGGCGGCCTTGCGGTCCATCAAGAAGCGAAAGAAGTGAACGGCGTCACTTACCACTTGTTCATAGCCTCGCGGCCTTCGCGCGTTTTGCCACTGCAGGGCTTGTTCTGCATCGTCGACCCTTGTTGCGCGCATCTGCGTCGCTTCCCTTCCCTTTTCCTGCCCCCCTCTTCCTAGCTCCTGGCGAGCTACTGAATGGCCTCTCCCTCGCTGGTCGAGTTCGCGACACGGTTCTCTCGCAGAGCTGCGGCTTCGGAATCTGGCTCTGCGAGCTTTAAGAACGCCGAGAACGCTGTCTCTACTTACTGGCTTGACATCAGATACTACGTTTACGGTATCATTGCTCTCGGTTCGTAGCTGCCACCTCTACGGCTCGAGCATAGGATTTCATCCATCAATGCATCCGCAGGCATGATTTTGCTTCTGGAGAATGTGATTCTCCTTTGCTGCTGCATGAAGGCCCGGCGAAAGAGACGTCAGGAGCAGGCCCGACGCCTCGAGGAGGGAGACGAGTGCGTTCCAGGCGTGGCCCATCGAAGGCGGTCTGACGGCCTGTGCAGGAAACGCCCCCGGAACAAGAAGGCCTTCCAGGACAGAGACTACGGACTGCCAAAGGATCGCAGCGAGAAGGCTGCTGGACCAATCGACCGAATTCGCAAGACCACAGTCAAGATGCCAGCGAACTTCAGTCTCTCGAAGCCTCCCAAGCCCGGATCCTTCCGACGAGACAGCCGAGAGATGACTCCTCCTCCTGGCGATTTGCCATTTCGACGAAAAGACAGTGCCGCGCCTCGCTCGGTTCCTGCGCGAAGGGAGAGGGAGCCGGACTCCCCTCCTCCGTTTGATGACCCACCAGCTTTTCCCAACCCCGACGAGCAGAACTGGGGAGACGATGAGGATGACTTCAAAGGCAGACCTGCCCCTGCCAGACACGATTTTGCCTCCCCATAAACCCTTGCCCGAGAGGGATTGCACTGCCCCCATTTTGCCACTTGCCCTTCTTTTGCCCCTTGCTCTGCTGCATCGACCATGTATCTTTAATCCGGGTCTGAGACTCATTTCATACACCCCAGTGGCTGGTTCACGACGTTTTATTCATGATATGCGCCTTTGGAAGGCCGCATCTGTGCTCCTCTGGCTTTTGTTAGACCCTTCGCCGGCAGGACTCAGGCTCTGGGCGCAGGCCGCCCCAATTCCAACGATAACATCAGCACCTTCTTTCTCTTCTTCGTATGGCCTACAACCTCGAACGCTTGACGGTGGGTCGGCCATGTCCGAATTTTATCAGACTCCCCCTGGGCAGACGGGTGGCAACTCCAAGACCACTGGTGGGACTGGTGGCGGAGGAGGAGGGGGCAAGAGCACCACCTCATCTAAGTCAGGCAACGCTGCCCAACCGACTGGCAATGGCCAGGGCACTGGGGGGAACGGGTCCTCCAAGTCGAGCGGCGGTGGCGGAGGTGGCGACAACCCGAACCCGACAGGCTCCTCCAGCTCCAAAGTCAACGGCAACAACGGCAATGGTGACCCAACCACTGCTCCTCCGAGCCCGGGCGAAGGCGCTACAAACTCGTTTGACAGCCGGAACACGGGCGGCGCCGCCACGGGCAGCAACAAGCAACACAACTCTTCAGGCTCTGACGATGACGGTCGCCCCAGCAAATCTTCTTCTGGCGCATCGGCCACTTCTTCGGCAGGCGGCAACGGCGCCATCCCTCCATCCCAAGCCGCCAAGAACAACCTGCAGCCGCTCAAGCTCCCAGATTCTTCGGACAACCGGCTCAAGAATATCGAGCAGCAGTTTCATGATAGTAAGTACCTACCTAGCGTCTTATGAATTAACATCAAAAGGATTGGTGGCTAAATTTGGCGCGCAAAAACAGACATCGATCAAATCGGTGGCGCTGTCGGTGGCATCATCCTTTTCTTCGTCTTAGGCTTCGGCGGCTGGCATTACTTCGAGCATCGGAACAAGAGGAGAAAGGAAGCCCACGCCCAGAACCCCTACGCGCACGGCGGCGGCTCAACTAGCCACGGCTTTCACTTCGGCCACAATTCGCAGGGCCCCAACAATCACAGCACCCATGGTCCGAATAGTTATAACAACAGCATGCGACAGCAGCACCCGCAAAACCCCAGTCTACCGTTTGGAGCGCACTCCCAAGGCAACGGCCACCTGCAGACCCCCCTTCCTGCGTACTCAGTCAAGTAAGCCCCGCCCTTTTTTCCCTTCATGCTGTCCAAGCCTCACAGTCATTGCCGCTTCCAGCGACACCCATGGAGGCCAAAATCACCCAAATGGCGCTTCGATGACCGGGAACCACTCGATGGCTCACGGCAATCACTCTACGATGCCTCACGCTGGCAATCATTCTATGCCACACGCTGGCAATCATTCTATGCCACACGGAAGAGGCCACTAATCCAAAAGCGGGCTGGCCTGTCATCGAGCATGGTTCTGAGCACAAGAGGGGCTCAGAGGGCTGTTGTTGGGATTGCTGTGGGCTGTTGCTGGCTCCCGTCGTCGCTGTTGTTCATTATGAAAGGCTTGGTTATGCATCAGAAGAAGAAGCTAAGGAAAGTGCGCCACCATTCCCAAAAACTTTTGCCACCGCCCGAGCCCCCTTCGCGCTGCAACTGAGCCCGAAGCGACCAAAAATGTCAGTGCCAATCCTCGCCGACAAGATCAACGAGAAGGCCAGCGTGACTGGCAGCTCTGCTAGCGTCAATGCTTCCTCGGACACGCCGCCAAAGGTGAGAGCAGCGTCTTCTAGGCGCCTAGGCAAGGAGTGCTGAAGCTGGAGGCGTGTGCAGGCGTCCATCAAAAATTCAGACAGTGAATTGGCCTCCCTACTGCCAAGCGTGGTTGAGGCTGACAGGGTCGTGTGGCAGTGACGGACGAGATGCAGCAGTGGGCGGTCAACACGGTCATCGAGGGCATGGACAAGTTTAGCGTCGAGAAGGACATTGCCGCCCACATCAAAAAGGTTCGTCTTCGAGTTTTGCTTTAGCTGCCTGAATGTTGTATCAATGAGCTCACAATGCACATGGATTGCACAGGCGTTCGACAAGAAGTACGAACCGACTTGGCACGGTGAGCATTTCGCATGACTCTTGCCGTTCCCCTCGCTCCGCGGCTGAGGGCGCTGGATGCACACAGTGGTCGTGGGAAAGAACTGTGCGTAGCGTTTGACACTCCTACAGTTCGCTGAACTGAGCTCTTGCACTTCGCACAGTTGGGAGTTTGTGAGCGGCTTCCACCCGGACTGACAACCCTTGTCTTATTATCGATGCCGTATCACAGTGTAACGCACGAAACCAAACACTTTTTCTACGCCTACGTGGGATCGGTGGCCGTGGTGCGTTTACCGTTTGCCTCAATTCCTGCCGGTCATCAGGCTCACTTGAAACCGGGTGCCACAGCTCATTTTCAAGGTCGGTAACTTGCTCCCTCATTGCTTGCTGAAAACTGAGAGTGCATTGTTCTTAACAGTCCGGATGAAGTCTTTGCCAATTTGGGTGAGCGAGTCGTCCACTTTAATGCCTTTGAGGCTCGTCTTGACAGGGCTTGCTTCCAGATCGCTCAATGTCGGTCCATCGTTCTCCTCATTGCTATTTCACAGAGCTCGTGCTCACAGACTACTCACAGTTTGAGTCAAATCTCTCGGGTAAGGAGCGCTCACCACTTCGAGGCGAACTCGGCTCCATTGTTTCAATTCTTACAGCCCATCATTCAGGTCAGTCCTCCCCCTCCCTCATCTCCCACTGCTCATCAAGCTCAAGCGCACATCCCAGCCTTTTTCCCATTCCACGTCTTTCACAAAACGCTGCATCCATACCCTCTCCATCTTGGGAAAACCAATCTCACACTTCCCCCTCGTAATCTCCCCCCTTTTGCCCTTTCGAGAGGCAAACCCGACTTTCTTGTATAGCATTTGACCTCTTTCTGAAAAGCCACATACACACACTTCGAGACTTCTCATCTTGACCAAACTCAAGAAACGCAAACAAACGGTGTGAAGAAGGCCCCCAAAAGGCAGGGAGGGTGTATACAATGCAAGGGAAATCTCTCCAGTCTCTCTTGTGGCTGTGTGTGTGTGGAATTTTGGGGAGGAGGATCAGTCGATCCTGTTGCGCAGAGGCTCCCTCGTCGGGCTCGCCTCCCTCCTTTTTTGTCCTGCCGCCTTGCTTGCTCCTCTGTGCATTACGAAAGTCATCAGATATCCTGAAAGGATAATAGGGAGCAAAGAAGAAGACGCACGCGATGGAAGTGGGCGGCTTGACGAACGCAAAGTCGCAGTGGATGGTCTGCTCGAGCAGCTGGGAGCCGTCGCAGGCCTTGATGGCCGCGTCCGCCGCGGACCTCGTCTCGTACTCGACGAGCGCGTAGCCCTTGACGTAGCCGGTGCGGCGGTCGAGGTTGAGGTGCAGGTTCTTGATCTCGCCAAAGTCGGCAAACTTGTCGCTCACGTCCTCCTCCGTCGCCTCCTCGTGCACGCCCGTCACGAACACGATCCACCCCTCCACCGCTGTTCACAAACACCTCTTATGGTGAGTCATTGGCACCAGACAAAGGCGAGAGGCAAAACGAACAGCGAGCGGCCTGGCCTGAAGTGGTTTCCTTCGACTCGTCCAGCCTGTCAAACGCCGCATTCCGGTCCAGGATATCCGTCCGCTCTGTGCATTACCCAAATCATGTGGAATCCAACCTGGATTGAGTAGGGACCGAGAACGCACCAGCTGCATCAGTGCCGTCCGCCTTGAAGCCTCGCCCCTTGCGCTTCACGTTCGAATCTGCCGGGCTCCTACATCTCAGCTCTCATTCTGGGCTTGGATAGACGCTGAAGCCTGACCGTCTGGCCTGTCAACTTCCATTTTGGTTGGATCCAGAGACCCGTTCTCGTCTTCCAGAGCTCTGCGAGAATTTGCGCGGGCAAGTGCTGGTGCTCAGTTGGGCACTTTGGGAAGCCCCTGGCTTGTCCTGCGTTGACCAGCTGCCCTCTCGAACCTCCTGCCTAGACTCTACGAAGCGCAATTGGCGCTCAGACGGCCGCGCACGCCCGTGTCCATCGAGACGCTGCGCCGCGCTTGACAGGGCCAGAGAAGGATGTCGAGGTCCTTCACCCAGTCGAGGACCTACACTCGCACCAAGACCCAAGAGCCCAAGACGACTGAGGACTCGGAGACTTTACCCCCAGGTTCGCTTGCTCGCCCTCCCTTTGCGGCGACATCAAGTTGACGCTTTGGGGTTCGAGCACGCAACAGATCAGATATTGAGGCTGTGGATCTTGATTGGAGTCATGTACGGTGTCCTTTTACCATTCATCTTGAGAAGATTCCGTTGGGACTAAGGAATGGTACAGAGGCTCGGGCAAGACGACTTTCGCAAGGCAGATAGCAGAGCAGATTCCGTTCGTCCTCCTCCCTTGATCCAAGTCCAGACTCCACGAGCTTACTATCTAAGCAGAGTGAGCTTACCTTGACCCCAAAGACGAATGTCGTCTGAGCCGGTTGGGCGTTTACAGAACTGGGAGCGCTGCTGCCAAGATGAGCTGGGCTCCAGGCGAGACGTGGAAGAGGCCGCCCGCGAAGCGCTGAGCGAAGGGCGGCACGTCATCATCGACCGCCAAAACTTTGACGCCAGCCAGCGCCGCCACTTCCTCAAACTGGCCAGCGAGGGCGAGGTCAAGTGCCAGGTGTCCGCCATTGTGTTCGACACACCTTACGAGGTCAGCCTGCCTTTACCTGAATGATCTCTCGCGGTTCTCAAGGGTTCGTTTACGTTGACAGGAAAGAAAGCGGAGGCTCGAGGAGCGGACGGAGCACCCGACCATCGACACCCCCGAGCTGGCGGCTGAGCTGCACTCAAAGTTCACCAACCTGTTTGAAGACGTGGACGAGTCCGAGGTGAGCAATCACCGCCACCGAAAGCCCATGCTAGGGCTTAGCAAGCCTGGTTGACGCAGGGCTTCGACCACATCTTCCACTTGCCGCCGGACCTGCCGCTCGTCATTGACATCCCCACCGCCTTGTCCCTGATCGCTCAAGTCGATAAGTCACCCAGCGTCAAGCCCAACAAGCCTTCCACTTCCAGTCGAGGAAGAGGGAGGGGTCGGGGTGTTGGTGGCGCTCGAGGGCGAGGCGTGGCGACTGGCCGAGGAAGCTTCAGAGGTGGTAACAGCGCAACAAGAGGTGGCAGCAGTGGCAGACCATCACCTTACCCACCTCGAGGGGGCGGCTCGTCGTCGTCCACCAACGACCATTGGGGCTCGGGTGGCAACCGACTCGGAGGTGGCAATCCCCCACCTATCCCTGCTGCTGCGACCACCGCCAGTGCCAATGATGGACCCAACAGCGATGCGGTCAGACTGGCCAGGCTCAAGGCTTTGGGCGGCGCTTGAAGATGTGTGGAGTTGTGATCTTTGGGGGACCGCCTTGGAGGGCAGAGGATTGTAACAATTTTAACGAAGCGAACGAGATGATCAAAACGCGTTCTGAACGATGGGCTGGGGTCTGGATTGCGACCGCTACTGACGATTGACTCTAGGGCGGACAAACAGGCTCGACACCGAAGATACACTTGAGCGACGACTTTGCGTCCAGTGCTTTCAGAATGCAGCAAGATGACTTCCGTGCCCTCTTGTCCTCCTCTAGGCCTGCTCCTGCACCGTCCGCGTCCCGGCCCAATGTCTTTGCTAAGCCCTCGAAGACGGCGCCAAAATCGAACGCAGCCGCCAAACCCAAGCCGAAGGACAGCAAAGAGCCTAAGGCCACCGAGGGCAAAGGCAAGACTAAGGAGATCAACATCGAGGAGAGCGGCTACGTGGACCGGGCTCGGGCTAGGCAGCGGGGAGGGGTTGAGGACGAGATCGCTTTGGTGTGTGCTTTCTTCCACCTCTGCTCTCGCTGGGTTTGAGCTGAGGATGGGGATTTGTGCATTCAGCAACAAGAGCACAAAGGCTTGGATTTGAGCCTGCTCAAGCAAGAGAAACAACGGCTTGCGGCGGAGGAAGAAGATGCCATGGAGGACGAGCTGGACGACTTGCTGGAGAAGCCAGCTGTGTCCACCACCGAGGCTGCCGCTCCAGCATCTAAGAAGCGGTCCAGGGCAGAAATGCTGCAAGATTTGAGGGCACGCTTGGGTGGACGTGCTGCCGCCACTGGCCCTGCGGAGGAGGAGGCCTTGCCGTCCAGCAAATTCCGGAAAGTCGGACAAGCTGCGGCCAAAGAAGAGAAGCCCTCAAAGGACAAGACGAAAAAGATGCGCAAGAAGAAGAAGAAGCCGGCAGTGCCTGCTCCAAAAGATGCACCGGCTCCAGCCCAGACCCAAACGAAGCCCGCTTCGCCACCTCCCAACCCCTTGCCTCTACCTGCCACTCTACCGCCCGGCGACGACGATGACGATGACGATATATTCGGTGGCGTTGGTAACTACACATCCCCGTCTGGCTCAGAATCCGAGGCGGAAGGTGCTCCAGCAAAGGCTGCTCCACTCGCCGACGCGCCTCCTCCTGCTGGTGGCGTCCGCACGAATTGGTTCGACGACGACGAAGAGGATATTCAAGCCGAACCTATCGCCGCACCGTCCATTGCTGCTCCTCAAAAGCCCTCTGCGCCGGCCGACGGGGAGGAAGACGACGAGCCTCAGTCGCTGCGCTTGGAAGGCTTTGCAGACACGGCCGTCTCGGATGTGAAGGCACTGCTGGCCATGGATAAGGCTATGGAGAAGGAAGAGAAGCGCAAGGAACGGAAGGAGAAGCTGCGCGCCTTGCAAGGGCTCGGGCCTGCAGGTTCGGCGACTGGCGAAGCGTCTGAGCCCAAGGCCAAGAAGAAGCTGACAGAGGTGCGGCTGTTCTCTCCCTTTCACCAATCACTCTTATCTTGATGCTGGACTGCCTGCTTGAGCAGAAGGACAAGCTCAACAGAGACCACCAGCTCTTGCAAGCGCGTCTGGCTTCAGCGGCTGGTCCTAGCGGGTCTGCTCCTCCGTAATGCTGCGGGATCTGCCGAACGCCTTCACGTCGGGCCAACTAGTGTCCGTTGGCGGTGTCCAATAAAAGCATGACGCCTGTTCTAGGCTTATTCACGTGTCCGCCTCGCTCGCGATCTTATTTTGGACGAACGCCCCTCTTTTTAATCGTGAGCTCATTCCTTCTTCTGATACCGCGAACTTCCTCAAAGTAGTTCTCCTCCAATACAACCAATCTCCCAAACTCCCCCAAACCAAATCAAACCCAATCTACAAACATGTAGGCGCTTGGTTCTCTTCAAGTCCAAGACACGTTCCTCCTGACGGCCCCGCTTGCG
Organism: Cystobasidiopsis lactophilus; assembly: GCA_001599975.1. Lineage (NCBI taxonomy): Eukaryota > Fungi > Basidiomycota > Agaricostilbomycetes > Agaricostilbales > Chionosphaeraceae > Cystobasidiopsis > Cystobasidiopsis lactophilus. The sequence goes on from BCIO01000002.1 coordinate 1,543,235, forward strand.
CTTGGCTTTCTTTAGGTCTGGACTCTTCGACAGTATGTGCTCCCTTTCTCGAGCGCCAGCATTGGCAGCTCACCGACGCCGTACATGGCATGTCATCAGAGGCCAAGGAATTCGCCTCTGTAATGCTTCCTCTTGGTGAGCTCTTGTAAATGGCGTGCTCTGACGAAACTAACAATGTTCTCTGTTTCTTAGGCTGTGTGACTCCAACCCATCCTGATCTCTCGAGCACAGTCCAACCAGGGCAAGGACCTGCTGAACGTGAGACGCTCCCGCTCTCCCCGCATCAGCGTTTCTGAAGTCGCATTTGCTCCTTTTGCAGAAGTTCACTGGCAACAACAACAACAACCAGGGCGGTAACCAGGGTGAGTGCTGTGCTAGCATTGGATTTCGGCGTCCAAGACGGCTGACCGCGATGACATCGACGTGCACAGGCCAGCAAGGTAAACGTGCCATCTGATTCGTCATTGGGCGCTCCCTTTCATCTCATCACAAAATATGTACAGGCGGCGACTACGGTGGGCGAGACCTCTCTTTCCCTTTCGTACTGAACTGATATCCAAACGTAATCTAGGATCTGGTGCGGACTGAGCCCATTTAACTACCCATGGACGTTCTAACATGCCTAAAGACAGCGGCAGCGGCAACCAGCAGTCTGGTGGCTACGGTAAGCCTCCTTCGAGGAGATCTGGCGAGGTGTGACCTTAAGAACGTTTCAATTAGGTGGCTCCGACTCGTCCTACGGCGACAACAACCAGTCTTCGGGCGGTGGAAGCTTCGGTGAGTGAGCTGGTCGCCTTGCCGAGCTTGGCGCTCATCCTTGAATCCAGGCTCCGGAGGCCAGCAGCAGTCGTCCTACGGCGGCTCGGACAGCGGCAGCACGTTCCACTTTCTGTGTGCCTTTTGTCGGGCCATGTTCTCACTCTGTTCCTTTCAGACTTTGGCAGCGGCAACCAGCAGAGCGGCGGCTTCGACAGCCAGTCGGGCGGCCAATCCGGTGGATACGGTGGCCAATCCGGCGGACAGTCCGATTCTTTCGGCTCTGGCCGCCAGCAGGACTCTTACGGCTCTTCGGGAGGCCAGCAGGACTCCTTCGGCTCCGGCGGAAAGTAAGGCTTGCCGATGTCGAAATCCTTGTCAGTCACACCCTGACACAATTTTCACAGCTCCGGCGGATACGGCGGTCAGTCCGGCGGCCAGCAGGACTCTTATGGCCAGGGCAACCAAGGCGGAGAGTGCGTATTGAATTTCTTGAAAGTGACCTCAAATTGACGCAGGAAGCCTTGCAGCTCCTATGGCCAGTCCAACCAGGGTGGCGACAGCTACGGCCAGTCCAACCAGGGTGGCGACAGCTACGGATCTGGCAACCAGGGTGGCGACAGCTACGGATCTGGCAACCAGGAGTGAGTAGATTCCTCATCAGCGCACGGTGGCGATACGCTGACTTCTTTCTGCAGTTCCAGTAAGGCTATCTACGTTCACTTATGCACAACACTGTTAATTAAGTTACAACAGGCAACTACTAAACCAGTGCTCAAAGCCACCAACAGCGTTGGTTGCAAGACGAAAAGGACTCTTCTCACATGAACGAAAGCAAATCACACCAATTGATCTAGGACGAAAATGAAAAGCACAAAAAAGTGCTCTATGTGTACCTCTGCAATCCCATATTTTCGGGTAGCTCCCGTAGGCGCACACTGGCATGCCCAAAACAAGGTCCGCTTAGATCGACGACGTCCCCTTCCAACCTAAATGGTGCTTTTAAAGCTAGCCGATGATGCGCAGGCCGCACTAATGGCGCTGTTCGCTGAGAATGTCTTGCCGGACGACCTATCGGCCAGCCTGCGCGAGTTCCTGGCGACTGAAACCCGGCTTAGGGCCATGGACCACGCTCTCCTCCTCCGCATCACGGCCGCTCTCAAGGAACTACCAGACGAGGAGGACGACGGCCCGCTGGATCTGGTCGAGGAGCAAGAGCGGGACAGGCGCGAGGCTCTGCTGCAGCGCTGCTCATTTGCCTTCCTCGCCAAACACGCAGAAGCGTACATCCCCCAGAGCTCTAACAAGGTGCGTGGCCCTCCTTGCCTTTTCGACTTAGATGTGGCTTAGCTGGCGGGGCGCACGCAGTCGCCCGAGTACATCAAGATGATGGAGGATCTGGAGGCGCAACAGGCGAAGAAGGACTACGACCGAATGACGGCCGTCGCCCGCCCTGCCCCGCCTACCCTCAAGGCGTCCCACCGATCATCCCTGCTCATGGACGATGGCTTGCACAGCGACGAGTGGAAGCAGGCCAAGCGGGAAATCAGCGCGATTGTGAACGTGCTCGCTTCCATGATCGCAGTCGGCACCGCAGCCTGGTGGGCCTGCGGCAACGCTCTACCCATTAAGGTGCGCGCTCTGGCTGCTTGATTCTTTGTGTCTAGCTCAAAGGTTCACCGACGACTTCTGTGTACAGAAAGTGGGCATCGCGCTTTTCTGCTCCCTGTTCATCGCCGCCGCCGAGGCTTTCCTCTACTTTCGCTTCTTCCAACGCAAGGCCAACGCAGCTTCTATGTCTACATTGCCCGTCAAGTCTCTCCACAAAACGCCTCAAAGGGCGCCCATGAAGCGCTCGGTGTCCGCTTCCTCCGTGCCGCTAAGATGTGCGTTGCGACTATCTTTGCTTGCACGAAAAGCATTCACACGAAGTGACTTTGCAACTTGTAGATCCTCCGGCGACCAGCACATCGCCACTTTCAGGCCAAGCGAAGCCGCTTCAAAATATGATGCGCTCCTACTCCAGGCGATCGGCACCACAGTGAGTGCCGGGGAGTTTGAAGCGGAATATCTTTGATTCGTTGCCACCAGAAACGCACTCCGGAAGAAGGCGATCTCGAACCGCCAGCGAACGGGCATACCGATGACCAGGAGTCTATCCCTATGAATCAACATTTTCGCCTTCGTCCCCCCGCACTCTCCCCTTGCATATTTCTTTACATAGGCTGTCATCATCTTTCATTACTCAAGAGCTGTGCTGGTCGTCCTTCGGCGGTTGATCTTCTCTTCAGTTGTAATTTTCGCGAGAGCGAGTTCACGCACGGGTTGTACTATCACTTTCATTTGCATCTTTGGGAACTCTATATTGGGTGTCAACGTCGTTTGCCAGAAGTTGCACCTTGGATTTGGCCGCCCGCCGCTCGAGACGACTTTCGTGTTTGCCTCTGAACAGACCCCTCGACCCTGCTGCTCGCTCTGACTTGCTTGAAATGACGGCTCCAGAGGACGACCAAAACCTATCTCTGAGCTTGCCATTCAAGCTTCCTCGATTCGTTTGCCGTCCAATCATCGGACTTCAATGCTATTAGTTAGCGAGCTTGATCGACGTCTCTTACCGCTGGGAGATCTGGCGCGCCCCTCTCCTTGGCTCAAATTTGGAGGTTCAGGCTGTTGTTCGGTCTTCAAGGCAGATTGCGATCGCGGGGACAAAAAGGTGGGAGACACGAAGGTGCCCCTCCTTGGATGAATGCCGTCGTGCCGACTCCAACTCTCTTCTAACTGCATACGTTCACCTACACACCATGCCCCAATCTACTGGAATCAACGACCGTTCGCTCTCTGCCGTGAAACCCGACGTGCTCAATCTTGTCGTTCTCGTCACTGGAGCGAGTGGCGGCATTGGGAGAGCGGCTGCGCTTCGTCTTGCCCGGGATGGGTTCCACATCGCAGTCAATGACATTGCCGCCAAGCAGAAAGATTGCGAAGAAGTGGCTTCTCAGATTAGAGCAATGCCTGGTCGCAAAGCCGGCGTCTTCCTGGGAGGTGAGTCTCAAGTGCTCCCATGTTCGTTTCCATGCCTGAGTATAGTTTGGTCAGATGTCACTAATCTGGACGAAGTGAAGAAGATCATTGCAGGGATCGTAAAAGAGCTCGGATCCATCGACATTTCCATCCAAAACGCCGGCATCGTTCAGCTCAAGAGCTACCTGGAGTCTACCGAAGACGATGTGAGTACCTGAACCACGGAGTGTACCCTACTCATGCTAGGACTCCAATAGAGAAAGCGAATGATGGACATCAATGTGCACGGTGTCTGGAATGTGGCCATCGAGGCAGCCAGGGAAATGATCAAGCAAGGAAGGGGCGGCAGGATCATCAACGCAAGCTCTGTCGCCGGTCTCAAGCCCAGCAGTGGCATCGCATACTACTCGGCATCCAAAGCTGCCGTCCGCAACTTCACAGCAGGGGCTGCACAAGAATGGGGCGAACACAACATTCGTGTCGTGAGTAGGCCTCTTCACCGGGTGTCTGGAGGCTTAATATCATCGGAAATAGAACGCCTACGCTCCAGGGATCATCCGCACCAATATGTGGAAGCTTTTGGACAGCGCTATCGAAGAGAAGTACGGCGTCAAGCCGGAAGACAACTTGGGCCGCAAGGCCGTCGACGACATGAGTTGCTTGAAGCGCGACGGCGAGCCAGAGGACGTCGCCAAGGTTATAAGCTTCCTCTGCGGTCCAGAGAGTGAATATGTCACTGGTCAGACGATTGTGGTGGACGGCGGCATCTTCTTTCATTAAAGGCAACCTCGAGTCGACTTCGATTGTAGCGATTATCCAGCAAATGTTTGCTGTAAAGCCATGCATAACAACAAATGAAGGAAAATGAGACGTATTGGAAATGCAAGGTCTTGGAAAATGCGCTTGTTACAAGGGGTTCGCCAAAACAAAGCCTGCTCCCACCAAGACCGAGCTTTGCCCACAGACCCCGACTGCAAGAGAAGGACAGTCCGCAAAGCGATGCACAGACCCTTGAGGTGAAGGTGGAAAAAGAGGAGCAAATCACTTATTAGCCGAACTCGTCGACAAGGTCGACAAGGGAATGGGCGCTGCCTTCTTGACAAAAAGTATTCCTGCTAAAAAAAGTTAGTAAACCAAATGGCAACCAAGTCTGTTACCGTCGAAACTGGAATGGTGGGCTGCTTCAAGTTTTCGCTGTCGGAAAGCGGGCGCGGCGCGAAAGTGTTGATGTGCCGTCTATGGTCTGTGTCGATACGAAGATGAAATGAGCCGCAAAGAAGAACTTATTGATATGGTGGCAAAGACTGGAGCGCAGGACGAAGCTGCCTGAGGGTGCAAAGAGTGGCTGGGCCAGGGGCCGTCATTGCGCGCGAATGCGTTTTGCTTCAGCTGATGTGGGCGATGTCAATATGAAGTCGATCAATAAAGAAGGCAAAGGAGGCACTCACGCAGCAGGTCGACTCCAGGTGCGGCGGACAGTTCACTCACGGCTTCGGCCTCTTCGTCCTCTCGGACACGCTTTGGGCTCGGATCATTGCCGCGTTTGCCAAGTAGCGTGTCGGCAATATCTGCGTTGGCGACAGAGGCTTCGATGGCAGGCGCAGCAATCGCGTCGTCACCATCCGCAAGCGTGGCCTCGAGTTCATCGGCAACATCTGCGGGGGTCCAAGTCAGCACGACACCTACGATTAGAAAGGGCCCGGCGAACACACCTGTGGAACCGAGTTGTGGCGTCTCCAATTCGTCTAGCTCCTCTGCGGGGGGTGGGATGCCATCATTGGTCGTCTCGAGCTCATCCACTTCTGGCGTCTCGTCCTCGTCATTTTGCGCGTCATGCAGCTCGGAATCGTCCGGGTCATCCTCAAACTGTTCCTCTGCCACCTCCTCGTTGTCGTGGTCTGAACCCAATTCGTCCTCGTCAGCGGCAACCGGGAGGGTGGCAGTCTTGCCTTCTTGGGCAAACTCGGGCGGGTAGTCTTCCACAGCGGAAGGCTCGGTGTCGGCGTCATCGTATCCATGCTCGTCAGCGAGCTCGTCCACTTCGGTTGGCGAGTTGAACTCGTCATGGTCATCTTGATCTGCGCATACTCGGTCAGCTGACTCGTCAATACCAGAGATCGGCAAAGCCACGCACCAGCAGGTATCAGTCCAGAGTGCTTGGCCACATGCGTAGCCAACTGATTGAAGCGGCTGATGAATCTCGGGTTCTCTCCCAAGACCAGGTGCAAGCGGCCTGGCTGGTCACACCCCATGTGCAAGCGGTCCAAATCGAGCAAAGACACATCACGGGCAAACACATTGTCCTGTAGAAAGAGTCAGATGTGACTCGCGAGATGCGGAAGGGAGATAGTGGGCTCACCTCTGGGAGCTCGATCCCTAACTCGTCAGATCGGAGCCTCATTTCTTGCTGGTCTTCCTCAAAGCACGGAAAGTGTTCTCGAAGGCGCGCAAAGAGCCCAGTGAGCGATGCGTAGTAGAAGCGGTGCTCATTTTCGAACAAGACGGTCAGGCCGGACCTGCGGCCGCCAGTCGGGTCCGCCGAAGTGGAAGCGACCGGCGGCTGCTGATCCTCTTGCTCGTCGTCCTCATCGCGCTCGACAAAGTCTGCGAAAAGCCAGTAGGATTCGTTGCGGAAGGAGAGCTTGACGGGCGGGGCGCGCAGGCCGCCGCTGGTGAGGACCTCGGCGTCGTTGCCGGCAAAGTAAGGGTCCAGCTCGGATGGAAAGTCGACTGAGAGAAGGAGGTCGGACTGAAGGGTCGGTCGGCCGCTGACAGAGATGCGCTCCGAGTCGCTGCTGCCCACGCGAGCGCGGCGGGCGAGGGGAGCGGCAGCCGGGAGGACACCAAAAGCGGACAGGTCGTGCGCCGCGTCGTCGTTGTCCTCTTGCTCCTCGTCGGCGTCGTCGTAAGCTTCTGGCTCCTCGAAATGAGGCGGTACCTCGTCATCGGCAGCGGCGGCGCCGGCTTCGGGAAGCAGGTCGACGGCTTCTTCGTCTTCTGGCGGTGGTGGGATCGGAGACGCGGGATCGGCCTCTGGCGCAGCTGGCTGTTCGATCGAGGGCGCTATCACTTCTGGCACGTCCTCTGGTGCGTCGGTGGTGGGGGAGGTGGCGACAAAGTCGGGGGCGGCAATGGCTGGCAGGTCAGTCGACTCCGAGGCGGCGGCAGGCAAAATCGCTGGGTCTTCGGGTAAAGGCGCGGCGACGGTGGGTAAGGCGGCGGAGACAGGGCTGTGTGGTGCAGCGCTCGGTTCGAGCGTCACAGGAGCGGGCAGAAAAGCAGCGGGCGAGGAGCCGGAAAACGCTTCGGCCTCGATGGGCGCGATAGGCGAGACGAGGGGCGCGGACACAAAGGGACTGGGCACAGCGTCAAGCAACGGGGTGTCCTCCATGGCCGAGTCGCCGTCCTCGACGACTAGCGGAGTGGCCTCAACTGGCGACATCTCGAAGTCGTCTTCACCTTCGGCCAAGGTTCCAACGACTTCCACTCCCATCTCCTCGTCCGTTTCGTGGTGCTCTGGCACGCCGTCTATGAGCATTTCCAGGTCGGCCATCGCTGCGAACATCCGAACGAGGTTAGCCAAGCGAAAACAAACGAGAACGAGTCAGCGGGCTCACCTGGTGGCGAAAAATGTGTGGTCAACGCTAAGTTTTGAGAGCTGGTGGAGGTCGGGCGGTCTGCTGGGGTGCTACTAGAGTGCAAAAAGTCGGGTTGCAGAGCTCAAAGGACCTTGTCGACTTGGCAAACAGGGCGCAAAGAAAATCGCAGGGCCTCAGCAACCACTTCGCTGTTTCACTTGTGGTGTACTCCAGATTCTTAAGCCTCCAAAAGCCCTCCTCCTGCCCTGGCTCCACAGCAGCTTTCTCTTAAGCTGTCCTGGCTTTGTTAAGTCAAGCAGGGACGGAGAAAAGCTCGTTGATCTGCTGTTCGTGCCTTAAAGGCAGTATGGATGAGAAGCACCATGAAGTCCTGCAGGTTGTCGTGAACATGCTATCTGTGCATGCAACAATTCGGCTCAGCCTCTGAAGACGGCTGGAGTAAGAGGCAGCGCGCACCTGAGTTTGCGATTTCCAGTCACCTTGCCACCAATTTTGCTCTTGTTCGACTGGTGACCTTGTCTCAAAGCTTGTAAAATAGTCTGTGCTATCAATTCCATTGTGAGCCCATGAAAGAGAGCTTGAGTGTTGAAAGACGCACCTAGGTCGTGATGGGTTTCCCACGCCGAAAGTCTCATGCCACGACCCAGGTCGAAGGAGCCCTATGAAGTTTTGGGGCTTTTCATGGACGTGGAATCTGTGCGAATTGGCTGCACCGTTCAGCCTCTGAAGACTGGCTAAGGAGATGGCAGCACGCACCTGAACTTGCGCCCTCCAGACGCTTTGCCACCGGTTTTGCTCTTGCTCGACCGGTGAGCTGCTTGCCTCAAAGCTTGTAGAGTCGCCTGTGTCGAAGGCCGTTAAAATGAAGCTCGCATTTTAGAGCTATCGTGTGAAACCCGCGCACCTAGGTAGTGTCTAAGCAAAGATTCTCGTCCCCATAACCCAGTTTGGATAGGCACCATGAACGCTTGCGGCTTGTCTTGGACGTGGAATCTGTGCCTCATTGCAAAAGTGAGCCTCTGAAGACGGCTGTTGGAAGAAGCAGCGCGCACCTGGTCGTGCGCCCTCTATACGGCTTGCCACCGGTCTTGCTCTTGTTCGACCGATGGGCTGCTTGCTCCAGAGCTTGATTGACCGACGACTGGCCTGTGTGAGCACAAAAGTCCTCATAAGCTCATATATATTGGAGCTATAATGTTGAGAAAGCACACACCTAGAATGGGGCTCTTCCAAGCAAAGATTCTCGCGCCATCTCCCACATTGGATGGCCACCATAAGCGTGTGCAGCTTGTCGTGGAAATGACATCTGTGCAAAGCGTGCTTCTGAACAGCCTTCGGGGAATGGCTAAAAGATAGGGCGCGCGCACCTGATCTCGCGCTCTCTAGACGACTTGCCACTCCTCCAAAGCTTGACGGCCTCAAACCTCCAGCCTCAGCGCTCGTACCAGACGGGTGGGGTGGATCCTCTGTGCGACCATTGCTTCATCTTAAGCTCCCATTCGAGCTCTCAAAATGCAAAAAAAACGACGCACCCTCAAATGGCTTAAGCAAAGATCCTCAACCCCCCAAAATCCTCCTCTTTCTCCTTCTCCCCACCGGCCAAAGTCGCCTTGTTGCCCAATAAGGACGCGAACAGCTCTTTCACCTGGCCCTCCGCCCAAACCCCGGTCGGGTTGTAGGGCACCATAAAGTTCTGCAGCTTCTCATGCACGTGATACCTTTACACCTCATATTTAGTCAAAGAGGAAGAGAGGGGGAGGGATGGACGGTACCTGATTTTTCGGCCTTTGGAAGCTTTGGTGTCCACCACGCCTTTCTTCTTGTTCGATTGGTGTGAAGTTTTGAGAGCTTGTAAAGCTGAATCATCTGTGCTTGCCCATTCCTTGTGAGCTCTGGCCGCCCAAAAGAGCTGTTTGGGTGAAGGGAAACGCACCTAGATCTAGCAATTGGTTGTCCACCGCGTCTTTCAACAGAGCGTGGTAAAAGTCCGAGTCGTCAAACACCTCGTCGTCCTTGACCTTGTCGGCCGCTTTGAGCTCCTCCAAAGGCTTGGGCTGGGCCCGAAGGATGCGGGTCCGGTCCAGCAGCTTGTCCCGGTCGGTGGTGAGCAAGTAGGAGATTTGGCCCCACGTGTTCCTCGCCATGCCTCCTGAAGAGAAGGACTTGGACGACTTGGCGGTGGAGGTGAGGGAGGCGGCCGAGACTTTGTCGGACCACTTGATCAAGGTGGAAGAGAGGTATGGGTCGTAGGCTTTGTTCAGGGCCGAGGTGGCGCTGAGCGCTTGGGCCAACGAGTCGGGCTTGGGCTTCTTGCGCAAAGGGGGTGAAACGGAGGAGTTGGTTCGCATCAGGTCCTATGCTCGCCCGCCCGACACATGAGCTCTCTGGGCTTGGGATTCAAAGGGGGAGGGAAGAAAAGGCTTTACCTCTCGGAGTTGAAGGAGCACGTCGTTGAGTTGGAACAAGCTTGCCAAAGTGGCGGCCTTTTCCTCAGCTGCTCGGGCCTGTGCATAGTTGGAGAGCAGTCTAAGCCAAAAGCAGAGATGGCAATGAGTAAGCACCACCACGCACAGCTTCTTCTCCTTCGGCACTCGTAGATGAAGCCTGTGCGTCGTAAACCCTACTTCTTTAGCTCTTTGCTGGAGAGCTATCGTAGAGAGTTCAGAAGCACGCACCAATGGCAACTCGTTCGCCAGCCCGACGGCCTTTTGAATCTTGATGCGCATCTCCAACAGCGAGTCCCACAGCACCTATAATGCCCCTTGCACACTGAACCCCAGAACACCAAAAGAGAGGCAAAGGGGAGAGAGAAAAGACGCACCAGCTGCCTCCTCACATGCAAGCCCTTCTCCCGGTCCGCCTGGTTGGCCGTCCTCAGCTGGGCCAACATGTCCTCCTCGTCGTCCCGTTTGCGCTTGGGAGAAGCAACACTCGGCTCCTCCTCCTCTTCTTCCTCCTCTGAGTCCTCTTCATCGTCCTCCTCTGATGATGAGCTGCCCGCCGACTCGATTGGCCCAAATGCCAAGTCTTCATCATCCGAGTGTGGCTTGTACAGCTCAGAGCGGGAGACGGCTTGGCCAGCGTACTTCTTCCCGTCCAATTGAGCCGTCCTCAACTGGCTCTTCCTTCTCTCACACATCAATGTCAAATGGCCTTGAAAAGGGCAATGGTCAAGCACGCACTCTGAAGTCAGGTAGTGCTCCCTGCCCCCTTCGTCCCCAGCTAAACCCAAATCTTCTTCAGCTTCCGGGTCGAGGGCTACCGGGTTCGAGAGGTCCGCTAGGAAATCCTTCAATGTGCCTATGAACGCCCCCGCGGTTAATCAACTGTTCAGCCTTTGGGTTCTTCTAGCAATGCACAGACCTTTAGCCATGGCTGCAACGACAGTTCTAAGGAGGAAGAAACAAAAAATTTATTTTGCGCGAGCGCTGAGCGGCGGCGCGCTCGTGAAATGAGATGAGTGGTGCGTTTTTCTTCGATTCTAGACTACAAATCTCTAAGTGCTGTTGCCTAAAGGTTTTCTAAAAAGCCCCAAAGGAGAGGGATGTCAATCGCAAGACCCATCCCTCCAGCCCTGGCTCCACCTCTCCTCGACCTTACTACAGTCAAACCTCTGCTTCCCCAACCGCTCATTGACCTCGTTGTGCACCTGGCACATCCACAGCCCCAACTGCTCCCTGCCTTCGACCGCAGGCTCGGGCGGGTGGCGCTTCATCTCCCCCTCCAGCTCTTTCGCGCAGTGCGAGCACGGGTACAGCGCCGGCAAAGCCTTCAGCAACCCCAACATCGAACTCCGCTGTTGGGCCCCAGGTCGTAAAGGGTAGTGCGCGGCGGTGGTGTGCAGGAAAGTCCACGTGTGCCGCCCTAGGATGTCCACGTCCGGCGGGCAGTGGCGCTCAAACTCGATTTCAGTCCGCGGCTTCTTAGATGGCGTGGGAGAGGGCTTTTTGGAGAGGGAGAGCAGACGTTGAAAGCCGGCCGAGCTGGTGCAGAGCTAGTTGGACCCCGTTTGAGCTTGTGATTTCAGGAGAAGCAGGAAGGACGGCACCTTGCAAGGCTTGCCATCTGGACCTAACACGGTGCCCTCCTCTTGGGTGCTGGACGACTGAGAAGGTTCAGCGGCGACCATTGTTCGAGAGGCAAGGGGATTGGCCGGGGCGGGTTGAGATGAGATTTCGGAGGAGGAGGACGACGCACAGTCAGCTGCCGGCACGCGGGTGGCGAAAAATTGTGGGCAGTCGAGTTTGGTTCTCGCTGGAAAGGCATTCCTCAGCGGCTTTTCAGCACATGCAAAAAAGGCTGGTGGCAAAAAGGGCTTCCAAGTTCCCAAAAGGCAAATCCAAACGAGTGTTGCAAAACGCCTATCATATAAGCCCCCTCTTAAGAGAATACAATACAACCAGCGACCGTCTAAAAAGCCCCCTCTTCTTTTAGGTGTGTGAGAGAGGTGCCTTTCAGTTCTTGAAGTGGCCGACGCCGTCCGACTTGAACCCTTGGCCGTCCTCGAGCTTCTCCGTCTTGTTGCTCGACGTCTCCGACCCGTCCGCGTCCTCGCCAAAGCGGTAGGGGTAGCGCTTGTGCAGGTACGGCCCGGCCAGGGCGAGCAGGCACGCGAGGCCCATGAAGGCCGCCGTGACCGCGTTGCCCTGGATGTACCGGGGCGCGGTGGTCGAGGGCCAGAGGTAGGCGCCGTAGATCGAGGCCGTGTTGCCCACGCCGTTGATCAGCGCCTGCGCGATGGCCTTTTTCTCGGCCGGGAAGCTGACAATGTTGGCGAACCAGGTGAGGATGCCGGGCAAGGCGGTCCAGATGCCCGAGGCGCCAAAGACGAGCAGGGCGTAGCGCGCGTGGTTGTTGGTGACGAAGCACTGCACGATGAACGTGATGCTCGAGATGCCGGCCGGGATGGCACTGTTGGTCGACCAAAAAAAAAAATCGGTCAGCTCCCGCCAGACTTCCTCTTTAACGAAGCATAGTAGACAACGCACATGACCAAAGAGCGCTCCTGGTACTTGTCAGCGAGCAGGTTGCAGGTGACGGAGAGCACGGCAGCGACGGCGTAGATGGGGCAGGTCATGTACTGGGCCATGGTGCCCTTGTAGCCGAGCGACTTGGTGAGGGTGGGGATGAAGTAAGAAATGGTGCCCGAGCCAACGATTAGGACGAAGAGAGCCATGACTATACACGCCCAGTGAATCAGCTGGAGTGGTCGAGAAACAAAATGAAGGCGAAGGCTCACAGTAGTAAGTCCTCCAATCCGAGACGGCGGCCTTGAAGGAGCCCCAGTGGCCAAGCTCAGCGCCAGCTCCCTTGCTCTGCTTGGTGATGCCGATCTTGTCCTGGGCCAAGCGGACGAGAGCGAGGCGCTTCTCGGCGTCGGTGAGCCAGCTCGTCTCCTGCGGCCAGTCCGGAAGCACAAGGAACTGCACAATAGTCTCAGAATCGTCTCTTCAAGTATGTATTATGATGAAGAACTCACGGAAAAGATGGCGCAGCCGACGGTCATCAAGCCTTCGATGATGAATCTGTAATCAAGCATGTTAGTTTTGGCCAAACGACTCCAAGAAAGGGGGTCCGCTACAGCCATCTCCAGCCCTCTATTCCAGAGTGTCCATCCAGTCCCTTGATGATGGCGCCGGCGAGGATGCCACCGAATGCACCTGACAGGATCGCGGCGGCGTAGAAGAAGGCCATACGCTTGCCAAGCTCAAAAGTGCGGTACCAGGAGGTGATGAGGAAGAAGACGCCGCAGAACTGCGCAGAAGGTCAGTCCTAGGTCGCAGATAGAAAGAGAACGGGGACGAACGAAGCCGGCCTCAACGACGCCCAAGAAGAAACGGATGACCACCAGGCCAGTGTAGGTCTGGACAGTCGCCACTAGACCAGCCATGATGCCCCAAATCAGAGTAAGGGATGGGAGGTAGATTGAAGGTCGAACTGTGAGCTCGCGGTCAGCCGGACTCTCGGGTGGCAAGCAGGGGCAAAAAAAAACTCACGTCTCGAGAGGAGCATCTGGGAAGGCGGCTCGAAGAGAAGGTAGGAGACGAAGAAGATGAGGAGAGCCACGCTGTACCGGTTGTCGTTGAGGTCGAGGTCGGTGGCGAGGCCGGCGACTTTGGCATTGCCCTGTGCGCGTGGTCAGCTGGCGGGCCTTTGAGAAAATCAAGGCTTGCTCACGATGTTGGTTCGGTCGAGGTAGTTGCAGAAGTACATCACCCAGACGGCCGGGAAGAGATGCAGGTCGACCTTGCGCAGAAACCGCTTCTCCTCAGGCGATCCCTGCACATACTCGCGTGCAGCGATCTCCATGAGCTCGTCGTCGATTTCTGGCTTCTTCGCCAACGCGAAGGCGAAGATGTTCTTCATTGTTGGTGGCGGGCAGGAGAGAGAGGAAGGGAAGGGTGAAGTGACGTTCGAAGCGACAAGGAGGGGAAAGGCGTGGCGAGGGACGGAGGAAGTCAAAAACTTGGAGCAAGAACAAGAAGCAAGATTTGAAGTAGTGTGGAGGTAGCCGCGCCGAGGTCCCAAGGAGAGCAAGTGCGCTCCGGAGCCCCAACTTGAAATAAAAACTGCTCTTAGCCCTGGCGGATCGCTTCCGCCTGGGCAGACGTCGGAATTTTAGCTCGAGTTAGTGCTCGGCTCGATTTTTTAATGACCAGATTCACGTCAGAAAGTGGGGAAAGCTTGCTTGCTGGCCTGGCAAAGTTTGTGAAAACTGTGTTTTTACACCCGGTCCCGTCATGGAAGGTGTGAACCGCATGGGAAACGCTTGTCAGTCGATAGCAGATAGAACATGAAGCCGATGGGCCCGAAGCGAGAAATCCTGGGGGACGGCATCATGAAAAACGTGGAGCAAAGTAGTCTGCCCTGAGAGGAGAGAGACGCCGGCCTGCGTTCCGGGTTGACCTTTGCACCTTGACCCCTACGCGTTCTTGCTGTAGGTCTCAGAAGCTTGTCTGGTGCCAACCCCAATCAATTCTGGCAAACGCAGAAAGCTCCGAATCCTCTCCGCAAAAAACGACCAGGCCAAAGACTACACAAAATGGCACCTTTAAAAGCGCAAGTCGACTTGTCGGAAGAGGCCAAGTTGAAGCTCGTCCAGAGCTTGTATGATGGCATCCAGCTCGTCGCGACAGCAGAGGCCTTGACGCTCGGCGCTCAGACGGGCTTGCATTTAGGCAACCTTTTCGAGACTGTCAAGAACTCGGCCGGCACTTCCAACATGTTCTCGTCACGAGGTCCCAACATGCTCAAGCCAGGCAGCGTCGACAACCAAAGGACAGTGAAGCAGGCATACGAAGAATTGGTGCGAGCTCTCCAACTCCAAATGTAGCCTTGGCCTCTAGGCTGACTTTCGGCTCTCTAAACCAGAATGCTGCCCTGACAGTTGCAAGAGACCCCAAAGTCTGCTTCAACTCTCCCATAGCCACAGCGGCCGAACAGATCCTGCTGGCGGCCTGTGGCGCGGGGCTTGGAGCAGAGCCCGATGCCGCCGTCGCCAAGATCTATCAAAACTTCGGTGGCAAAGACCTTTCCGCATCTCAGCCAGCACCTGAAGATCTCGTGGCCGCGCTGCGCAGTCGGTCGCTTCCGAAACCGAAGCGAGTGGCGTTCATCGGTCTCGGGTCTATGGGTCTTGGCCAGGCAACCATCCTTCTCAGTGGGTGGTCGTGCTGCCAACATTCATTCAAGACCTTACTGACTTTGGTTGACAGAGGCTGGATTCGAAGTCATCGGCTACGACAACTTTGAGCCTTGCGCTGACAACTTCCGCAAAGCCGGTGGCAAGACTGCCGCCACTGCTGCCGAAGCTGCCACTGGAGCCGACGTGCTTGTGATGATGCCCGTCTTTCTTGGCCAAGCCGAGAGCATCTTGTATGAAACCGGCGTCATAGAAGCCCTGGCAGACGACGCCATCATCATCCTCTGCTCAACCTGCCCTCCAACTGGCATCAAGGCGCTGGGCGCAAAAATCAAGGCCACCCGCTCTTCGCTGAATTTTGTGGATGCCCCTGTCTCCGGCGGTGCTCTTCGGCAAGTCACTGGTCCTCACTCGGCGCTACTGTCGCTGATTTTGCCCAAACGAGCAGTGCTGCAAAAGGCGATCTCATCATTATGGCCAGCTCTGACTCGCCTCAAGCTTTGGAGGTTGCCTTCCCAGTCCTCGACGCCTTTGCCTCGACCATTGGCAACACTTCCAACCTCAAAATCTTGAATGGGCTCGGCATGGGCAGCTCCACTAAGCTCATCGTTCAGTATCAAGCGGGCACCCACTCTGTGGGCGGCGCAGAAACCATCGCCTTCGCCGCTCGCCTCGGTCTCGACACCGCCAAGGCCTACAAACAGCTGGTGGACAATGGCGCAGGCTTCATCTTTGCCAACCGCTTGGGGAGGGTCGTGACAGGCAGCGACGTCGTCGAGTCGAAGACAGAGATCGTGGGTCGTTTCAGTGAAAAGTCGAGCCCTTCGGTGTCTGAGTTTGCCACCGTTTCAGATGTGCAAGGACTTGCGTCTCGTTGTGGAAGAGTCGCGGTCCGTTGGCGTGCCAGTGTTCTTGCCAGCCATCGCTCACGCTCTGTCACTGCAAGCGCTGGCTGCCGGGTGGGACAAGTTGGACGACTGTTGCTTCATCAAGCTTTGGACCGATGTCAACGGGGACAACCCGGTCGGGCTAGCCCACCAGAAGTAGAAGCAGTAACTCACATCCTTGCATTGAACGCCACCACGGCGTTGATCCATCCTTGAGCCACAAGTCATATCTTGGGCAAGCGACAACGCGGGGCAAAGGCCGCCGTGCCCTGGCGCCGGCAGCCATCTGAAGTTGTGTCGAACCTGGAGAACTGAGCACAACACGAGGACACCACCCAGCATTCAAAGCTGATTCCGTTGTTCGGAGTCGCCTTTGCATGGCGGGAAGTGAGAGGCCGGTGTCGCCTTCGGGACCAATTAGACAGCGAGTGACTTCAGCGTGCACGCGGTAAGGCCATGCTTGTTCGTCAGACTAACGTTGAGTCATTAAGTGAGCCTCCGGCAGGTGTACGCTGCGAAAGATCAAATGCAGCGGCACTCAACCGTGCGACGCCTGCGTTGCCGCGAAGCATCCGACCTGCCAGTACACCACTCCCAAGAAGCGCGGCCCTCCACCCAAAAAGTTCAGCCTGACCAGTGCCAGCCATGCGAATGGCAAAGGAGCGGCAGGCGTCCCTGAGGAAAAATCGCCTGGGACAGCCAACCTGGGGCTGGCCAGCGAGCTTTCGGTCGGACCGGCAAACCCAAACGCCCAAGCTACAACGTCTCAAGTCACGCTCAACTCAGACCCCTTCGTGGTACCAGATGCTTCGGCTTGGGACCCTGCAGCAGTGCCCATGGATTGGATGTTCGGACCGCCATTTGACCAACTGACCGCGCTACAGCCACCCCAGCCACCACCTGCTCCTCTGCCGCCAGTCGTACTTGATGAGCCACCTAGAGAACCGATCTCCAGCTCCCTTCCGAGCACCTTTGGAAACATGGTCGATCCTAACGAGGCAAGCCTGCTTCTCGTTCTCCGTGTAGCTGTCTCATTGAGCGCTGAAACGGCTGCCTCTTGATGATAGGGCTTGGTCGACGAAAGTTTTCTGAGCCAGATGACCCGTAAACTTGTGCTGGACCCTCAGTTGAAACCGGCCGGCCTCGACTTTGACACGCATGTGCCTGCAAAGATCATCAATGACTTGTTCCAGCTATTTTGGGACTACATTCGTGAGTTTTCGCCTTTAGACCAAGAGCGTAGAC
Organism: Cystobasidiopsis lactophilus; assembly: GCA_001599975.1. Taxonomy (NCBI): domain Eukaryota; kingdom Fungi; phylum Basidiomycota; class Agaricostilbomycetes; order Agaricostilbales; family Chionosphaeraceae; genus Cystobasidiopsis; species Cystobasidiopsis lactophilus. The sequence continues at coordinate 1,560,385 of BCIO01000002.1, forward strand.
AAAGAGGATCTAAATCGGGGTTCGGGTCCTTCGCAGAGCCTATCATGCCTTTGATCTACGCTCCAGAGCCAGCTCAGCGAACCCCCGAATACTACACTCAGTGGCCGGTTCTTTACAATGCAATATGCGCGATCGTGGTTGGCATGTATACAATCGACGAAACAGCGGACGACAATCCCAACAAGCTCAGTTCCGCCGCTCTAGACACGTTCTTTCACAATCGTGCAAGATACTATTTTATCGCAGCGTGCGGGGCTGCCTCAGTAGAAATGACCCAGGCTCTTTTGGTGCGTCTCCATCTTGGCGAAGCCAGACTGGAGCTGAACCCCGCTTGTAACAGCTAATGGCAATGCGTGAGCACGGCCACGGACGGGTTTCTCAGGGGTGGCAATACCTCGGGCTCGCCACTCGGCAAGCGCTTGATCTCGAGTGCGTGCGTTGGGTGACTGAGAGGACTCTACTAACAAGCCGCTGCCAGCTTGCACAAGTCTTTGCCACCAAGCACGACAACGGAATCTCCGCAAGAATCAGCTATTCGCGAGAGCAGGCGGAGGGTCTTTTGGTCGTGCTACGTTCTGGACAAAGCGGTCTCTGTTATCGTGGGACGCCCTCACGCCCTGCGCCTAGATGACACGAACCAAGAGCTGCCTAGCCCTGTGGGCTTCGACGAAGTCAGTACGTGGAAGCTGGCGGCCATCGATCCCAACGTCAGTCAGTTTTATGCGCACCGACCTAAGAGTGCCATCACAAATATTGTCAACTTGGCCCGCCTATTTTGCATCCTCGAAAGTATTTTGTCAGAGGTTTATTCGGAACGCGCCAAGCTGCGAATCAAGACTAGTCACGGAAAATCGGTTCTGTAGGTTGGGCAGTTGGTTGGAGAGGTTCCGACTGATTTCTTTGACAGGCAAACCATTGCTTCGGAGCTTAGCATCTGGAGCCTTTCTTTACCGGCTTCGGTTGATTTACCTATGGCCGATGTCGATTGCCACCAGCTGCCTCATGTGTAAGCACTCACGTCACTGAAGTTTGCCAGCTGCCCACTCACTGGCGCGGTGCAACGCAGTTACAATCTGCATTTGGTCCGTTCCTACTTCTTTTGGGCTAGGACTTACCTCAAAGGCAGCCACAGTGGTACTCAGCTTCGCTGATTCTTCTACATCGGCCCTTCGTCAATACAGCCATGGCAGGCGGAAGGAGCGTCCTCGAAGTCCGAGCCTCCCACACTGTCTGTACTGAAGCCGCCACGGGTATTATCGGTATCATGCGGCAATACCAAAGCAACTTTGGGCTGCGACGAATCTCGCTCAGTTCTATCTAGTGGGTGAAGGCTCAGTTTTGGATCCATTGGTCAATCTCAATGGTCGTTTCCAGCGCCACCTTCCTTGCCGCCACTGTACACATTGCCAACTGTCGCGATTCCGATCCTGCGTTGGTCAAGGCATCACACAAGCGTGTTCAGGAGGTGAGGAGCCACAAGCTTTGCTCTTCTTTGCCTTCTCGCTTCAACCGCTTGCGGCAGTGCTTGCGTTACTTAGATGACATGTCGTCGACCTGGTCTGCTGCCGGATATCACAGGAACACGCTCCTCACTCTGTACGGGTTCGAGCGTTCGAGACCCGTGTCGCCCGTCAGCGGCTCGCGCACTGAAGCAGTGGACGATCTACACCTTCCTTCGGCTTTCGCTGCCAGCAACTTCAACTTATGGAGCAACCCGCCCTCTTCCATGAACGGTCCTGAATGGCAACACTTCCTCGATGCCTATTCAGCGCAGTTGCCACCTGGAACAGATGGCGCTGCTTAACTTGTCGGCGGGAGATTTTGCGGGGACCAGTCTTGTTTAATGATTACTGTTACTACGCGCGGCATTGCGTCCAATCTGGCCACCACAAGGCACCTTCTCCAGAACCCCACGTCTACATCGGGCCGTCGCGCTTCCGCTCACTCCATTAGCTCTGTACGGAGACGATCCCTTCAATCAGCTCTCGGTGACTGGTTAGACGCTCTAAGTGACCAGGTTCTGCAAGCAAGCCCGCGCAAGCCGTTTCGAGCGACAGTGTCGTGCTTTAACAGGCCGCCGCGATGCTCGACTGCTGGATCTTCTTGCTTCGCAGTGCGACTTCTTCGAGCTTCAGATACTTCATCCCTGTTTCTCTCGCGTGAGATCTCGATTGAAAGATAATAGGCTCCAAGGCCTCGCAAGTACTCTCGCAGCGGTGGCGTTGGCGGGGCGCCCACAGCAAACCGCCTCTATCTTTGGGAATGGTAACCTATGCCTTCTAGCCATCAATCCGGAAGTTGTATGCAGTGCCCTTTGTCGGACAGCCTGTCGGACAGCCGCGCAAGTCTTGACATTGCCATTTCCCAGCCGCACGTCAAACTGGTGAAACCTTCCTCCCTGACCGTCAGCCTTGATACTCTACAGCCCCATTGTAAGGTTTTGCAGCCTCTTTTAAAGACCTCACCAGCGCCTTTGGACGGGCGTCACAAACAAGTCCGAGGCAGTGCGCGTCTCACGCAGGGCTGAGAGGCACAGCCGAGCACAGAGAAAACCCTGGGAAACCGTCTCTTGGCCCTCGAAAACCACTTCTACAGCAAACAAGTTACCTACAACAGTCGCTCGTCTGATCCATCCGGACTTTCATTGCCCGCCAATCGACAAGATGTCGTCTGGACTGTCTGCCTCGCGTTCCACCGCTGCCTTGTTCGCGGCAACCACTTCGTCTGTTGCTCCTACTCTTCCAGCGAGAGTTCTCCCACCTCCGGCGCTTGCGGTCCCCGCCCGACCAGCGCTCGTCTCCTCTGCTCCGATGTTTCCCTACCCAATGCCGATGCCCATGATGGGCGGATACGCCTATCCCGGAATGCTCCCAGGAGCCATGATGCCGCCGTATGGAGGCATGCTCCCACCAATGATGCCACCTGTCGTTATGGCCCCGCCAGCTGTAGTCGCGCCACCTGCGCCCGCTGCACCCGCCAAGGCCGACGACAAAGCTGCACCCGCGGCTGCCCCAGCGGCTGCTGCTCCAGCGGGGTACCCTTACGTGGCGATGCCGGCGTGGCCGGGGCTTGAGCCACCCAAGCCTATCGGTGAGCACCCTTTCTATCCCACGCTTGATTTCCTCTGCTTACCCCGGATGCAGAGATCCCTAAGCAACACACAAACTCAACCGCCGGCCAAAATCTTCCACCTCCCGCGCAGCCGGTAGTCCCAGGAGAGAAAGCACAGCCTCAAAGTGCCGTGCGTCCGTTCGTCTGACCGTCATTAGCTCAAGGTCTGATCAATGTCCTCGTCCAGCCTGGCACGCAGCCCGGTACCGCAGACCCTGGAATCGCGCCTTCCAAGACTGTGTTCTTGCCGTCGCATCCGCACCTTACCTCTTACAGCTACCCAGCTGGCGGGCCCTGATCGTCTACCTTACTCAGCTGTCGGGCCGGTGGCGTGAAATGCTTTGGGGTGTGCTATTAGACAAATCTATTCCAGTGTTCAACCGCGTGTAAAGAAAAATTCCCTTGGGCATTTTCGGCCTCTTTGTGAAGTCATTTATTTGAGGCCTGCCTTCTCGACGGCGGCGTGTGCAGCTATGGCCGATCGACTTGTCAGAGCACGATCAGAGGACGGGTGGCCAGGAACAAACCTTCATCTAGCTCGTCAAACGCAAAAATTTCCATGCCGGAATTGTTGATAAGCCTGCGTGTGGTTCTTGAGTCAAGGCAAATAGGTCCACAAAGGAAAAACACACTTCTTGCCCTCCTCAACCTTGGTGCCTTGGAGGCGTACAACCAACGGAATTTCCAAAGCCAACTCCTTCGTGGCTTGGATGATGCCCCTGCAAAAGCCGCGTCAATCCGGAGTCGCAGACACAAAAGTGCAGATACACACTCTGCAACGATATCGCATCGCATGCTGAGGTGCGTGGTAAGCCAAGGACATTGGGAAGGGGTTCGAGGATAATTCTTACATGCCACCAAAAATCTGCACAGCGGTTGAAAGAATCAGCTATCGAGCGCCAACGCAGCCAAAAGGGGATTGACACTGACGTTGACGAAGATGGACTTAACGCTCTTGTCGCGGAGCAGGATTTCAAATGCCTTCTTGACCGCCTCGGTGGTGGCGCCGCCGCCGATGTCGCAAAAGTTGGCCGGCGAGCCGCCGTTGAGCTTGAGAACGTCCATGGTGGCCATGGCCAAGCCAGCGCCGTTGACCAGGCAGCCGATGTTGCCCTCGAGCTTGATGAAGTTCAGGCCGTATTGGGCCGCCTCAACCTCGGAAGCGTTCTCTTGCGAAGGATCCCGGAGCTTGAAGACGGCCTCTTGGCGGAACTCGGCGTTCTCGTCAAAGCCCAGTTTTGCGTCCATGCTGAAAACGCCACTTCGGTATGAGAAAAGTTCGTGCCAATTCGAGGACCGGGTAAACACACCACAACACCTCGCCATCCTCGGATTCTGCGAGCGGGTTGATCTCAATTTGGGTGGCATCCTTGTCCTTGAAGAGCTTGTAAAGCTTTTGAAAGGTCTCAGCCGCTTGCTGTTCGGCTTTCGGGGAAGAGAAGCCGAGCTGCTTGGCCACCGCCAGTGCCCTGTTTCGCGGTCAGTTTGATGCAGAGACTTCGCGCGTAAGTGCCTACTCTTCAGTGCTAAGGCCCTTTTCGAAGTCTGCTGGACGCATGAGTTCTCGATCACCGTGAGGGGACAGGCAAATGACGACGCACTGATTGGGGTTGTGATAATGGCTGCCGGGTCGTCCTTTGCGACCTCCTCGATGTTCATACCACCCTTTGAGGAGGTGACAAGTGCGGGGCCATTGGAGCTGCGGTCGTTGAGGATGGCAGCGTAGTACTCCTTCTTGGGCGGGCGGCGTTGAGCCAGCATGACCTATTGAAGTTCGTGCGGTGAGCGGGTGCCAGGCGTCGATTGAAGATAGCAGGAACGTACAGCATTGCATATGCGGCCGGCAGAACCAGTCTGCTTGGTGATCAAGTTGTTGCCCAACATCTGCTGTGCAAAGTCCTTTGCCTGCTCTGGACTGTCGACCATCTGGACACCGCCCTTAAGGCCTGAATCGAAGTGGCCTTTGCCACGGCCGCCAGCGAGCACCTGGGCCTTGATGACCTGCTTGGGGCTGGGAAAGGATTGGGACGCTTTCAAGGCCTCTTCGGGCGAGAAGGCGGCCTTGAAGGGCGGGACGGCGACGCCGTATTGCTGGAGCAAGTCCATCGACAGGTACTCATGAACTGTTGCTCGATAGGCCGATGAGAGCGTGTTCAAAGCGAGCAAACTCGAGCAAACAAACTGGACATGTTTCGGACTTGTTGCCCTGTTCGCTTCAAGGCGCGCTGCTCCCAGTTGCGCTCAGGCTACGGATCCAGCGTCTTTGCAATCCAGTCGTTGACTCACTGGGCGCTGGCGCTTCAACGAGTTGGACAACATGGCTGGTGGCTTCGAAAAGTGTTGCACGGAGTTCACGCAGCGTCATTATTCTTCCGACCACAGATGGTCACCCTCTGCGCTTCTTCTCCTTGCGCAAGTTGACCTCAAACTTGCCCTTCTTCGGCCTGCTCCGCTTTTCGCCCGCCCCGGAAGCCTCGACGTCGTTCCTCGTCCGCTTGATGCCTCGCAACGCCTCAAACTCGCGGCCGCCCACGTTGCCCAATGCGCCACTCCTCTTCTGCCCACTGCGTTCGATCGCTCCCAGCAGCTCGTCGAACTCGCCCTCGAAGCCAGCGTGCGCCGTTCGACCACGGCGGCCAGCCCTGATCTCCGATGCCCCGCCGCCCAAGCCGACTTCTGCCTCTTCTTGCCTCCGCTGCCGCGCATCCTTCTTGGACATGGGCAAACGCGTGAAGTTTTCTTCTTCGTAGTCGTCGATCTCTTTCAGCTTGCGCGCCGTCTTGTTCGAGGCGTTCTTGGCCACCGACATGCCAGTGACGCCTGACCCGGACAAAATTTCGTGATAAGCCAACGCACGGTAGAGCCAGCAGGAAGAACGAGAACTGACCTTCAGAGTAAGGAGTCTTGTCAGTGATGGCCGAAGCCAGTTCCGTGAGCAACGCTGAGGTCGCCGGTGGCGGCCGCTTGCTCTTCGGGCGGTTGTCGTCCGTGTAGGGCACAGGTGCCAATCTTGGGGGACGGTAGATGCCATCGGAGGACTTGGAGGGTCCAGCCTCGTTCTCGTCCTCGGAGTCAGAGTCCCGGCGGTCCACTCGGCTTGACATAAGGGCTTCGGGGTTGGGTCGAAACGAAAGAGGGTCTGGTTTCGTCCATTGAGCTTCGGACGTCCCGTAATTATTTGCGAGAAGAACCATTCACCATTGGCTATATCTTCATCAGCAGCTGCATCCTGCAATTCGGCGCCACCGGACTTGGCGAGCAATTTTTCCACTTGGTACTTGAGCTTGCTTTGGAGGGGCCGGATCTTTTCCAACACCAAGCGGCCCTTGACCAGCTCTTCCACAACGTCCTCGTGGTCTTTCAAGGATTCGCCAGAGGCCTTGATGAGCAAGACCAGGGCCAAATGCTGGAGATACGAAAGCAAAGTGTCGTTTTTCACGCCGAGCAATGAGATGCCAGAAGCATAAGAGAGCTCGTCGGTAGCGGCCAGATTGGTTGTCAGTTTGTCAGCTAGGTCTTGGACCGGTTCAATATGGGGCCGCAAAGACATCTTTCGTCGTCTGGGGCATCTGTCTGCGCTGGCGAAATCTGCAGCGACGGTGGCAAAAGTATGGTTCTTCGCGGCTCGCATTTTCCGAGGGTATTCTACGTCACAAGATAAGCTTGAGTTCTACGGCTGGCAGTCCCGCCATCGCTGTTATGGCGCCGCCCATTGAACGAGAGTTTGGCGAGGATCGCCTGGTGGTCGAGCGATCGACATGCGAGAGACTCCAGGCGGGCCAGCCACAGTCGACCACAAGTAATGAACCGTATGCAACTGAAGCTGCCCCAACTCTTGAAAGGTCGCGTATACTTGTTCTCCCTCTTCGCGCTCGGTAGCTTTTGATCGCTTTCCACAGTGGAGAATTCTGATGACGAGCTTTGTAACGGAGGATGGGACTGGGTGCAAGAAGTCGGCCGGGTGAACAACCTGTCGGAAGCGCTTTCGAGCAAAGAAGCTCAACCTTTGGAGCTGATGGCAGGGCGAGAGGTCGAGGGCCTTGATGTCCCAACTCTCGAAACCAAAGAAACCATAGGCATTGAATCCCGCTGGCTCGAATCCCACCGTGAGACTTTCGAGCGAGGCGCCAACAGTGTCAACCACAGACTGGAGGTCGAAAAAATCCAGCGTCACATTCAAATGCCGTAAGGTTTTCGCAAAAATAGGGCTCGTCAAGAAGCTGTCAATAACCATTTTGTCGAAGTGCCGGACTGTGAGGTCGGTAAAGGACGCTGGAGGGTCGAAGATGGGAAGGTGTCTGTGGTCTGGCCCAAATGAGGCGTACTCGATCTTGACCGCACGCAAGCAGGGGCAACGCGCCAGTAAGGCAATGCATCGAGGAGCGAAGAAGGATGTTTCGCGATCGCCTCGAAAGGTGACGGTCTGGAGTTTGGCCGTAGGGAGGATCTGCGCGATAGGTTAATGGCTTGAGCTGGCCTGCTGAGGGCCGGCCGGTAGATGGACGCTCACCTCGCACCACGCGCATACAGCTTCGTAGTCAAACCCCTCCACCACAATGCTCTCAACATTCCAACACTTTGCCGCCACCTTTCCTCGCCTCGCCGGCATCTTCCGGCCATCGACTACAAGGTTCTTCACCAGCAAAGCGGGATTCCAATCTTCGGCTTCCTTCATCGTGCGCCGGAGCTTGAGGGCCTGAGCGTTGCTCTTCAGTCGAATGGTGCGGTAAAGCTGTTTGCGAAGGTCGGCCAGTAAAGCTCTTGACAAAAGGGCGTCGAAGCAGGCTTTTGCATCAGAGTCATCCACTACCGCAATCACACGAAGCCACAATTCAACGGGCAGCTCGCGGAGACCAGCCCTTGGCGGAGCTGGGCTTGGGCCGTCATCGATTTTGAGGAGAGCGAGTTGAGAGCTTGGAGCGGCCATTCATCAAATGACGGCACGCTTCTTCTGGTCTGGTCTCTTCTGACGCAATTATCCAGTACCAGAGCGTAGATCCGCCCCAAGCTTGTCGCTAATTGGGAAAGAGAGGTCGCCCCGAAACGCTGCTGGTGGCGGCGAGCTGTCGACTCTGAGATTTGTGGTGGCTCTGATCAACAGCGTCGGCTCGTGAGCCAAGAAGCCTTCATTTTCACAGTGTCCTGTATCCCGGAGCCTATCCGCCGTCAAATGAAGGCATTTACGTGGGACAAACTGCTGTGATTTGGCATGTCGTCCCATAGAAATCAACCTTTTACACCACTGCATACATACATCGTTGGTCTACTATGCCGAAAGAACAAGCTTTCCGAAAGATGATTCGATGGGATGGCCATTCTCGACTGTTTTCGAAAGATTAGCTCAAACAGGCTGGCCAGTGACTTCAAACGGAGACACTTGCCGATGCCAGCACCCGTGTGGCTTGCTTTCCAGCCAATTCGCTCCAAGACAGGAAGCGGCAGGGTGCGTTGTACCTGGATACGGACAATGAGCAGCGTGCAATCCGCCCTAACCAGAAGGGCTCACCTCAATCGGCGTGCTGATGAGAATGTTGTCTTCTTGTCTGACATAGTCTCGGCAGGCGAAGACGGCGAAAAGGTCTCGGATGGAATCCGGGGCGCCCTCCTCGCAAGTGTTGGCGCCAGCGCCATGCAGCGTGCTGCCAAGGAAGAAGCAGGCCGAGCCCTTCTCCATCTCTGCGTTGACCGCTTCTTCATCTTTTGCAAGGCGTTGCAGAGGCCAGAGATGGGAACCAGGAACTGAGAGCCGAAGATCAGAAGGTGTCGGCCGATATAACAGCTTGGACGACCCACCGACTCTAGTCGCACCGTTGGCGGTTGTCACCTTTGAGCCAGCGATCATGCAGCCGACCATAGATGTCTTGTAGGAGTCGCCAGGTTGGGGCCACCCGTGCATGGTCTGGTCCCGGTGAAGGCCTTGGTTGGGCGCTCCAGGGTGTACGTGGAATGACATAGCAATGTTGAGCTGGTAGCTGGACTTGTTCCAGATCAGGTTGTTGCCAGCATATGTGGGAAATTCGTCTGCCAGCAGACCCTCCATCAAGCCTAGTGCGCTGAAGTCTCAGCCACAACACCCCAAGATGGTCCGAGAGAGGAGCGCACCGTGCCAGACGGGATGCATCATCACCTTGCTAGTGGGTACTGGGCACTTCCCTAGCAATCCGTGCACTCGCTGCGTGCGGCCGACCGAGTGCTCATATCCCTGTTTACGTTGTTCAGTTGAAGTACCACTCGCGGGAGATTGGGAGCTCACTTGAGGCGCGAAACTACAACAAAGAGAACGTTATCTGAGCGCTGTCACTCGGGTCTTGAATGAGCAAGAGCAATTACTCGTCCGTGTAGCCACCCTGCGGAGCATCGATAGGAATGGCATCCTTGTACGGGCGGACGGCGTCGTTGAACCCATCAACTTCTTCAGGCGTCATGAAGTCCTTGACGACTGCACACACAGCGTCCAAGGTCAACGTCGATCAACCAAAAATGCACAAGCGACGCGGAGAGCGCACTGATTCCGCCGTCCCGGCGAGCAATCTTGACCATTTCCGCGACGGGCATGTCCACAGGCACAGTTTGGAGAACCATTTTGAAAGGCAGTTGGTCGAGGCAGAGCAAGAGACGGAGGCGCCAATAATCAATTTACGAGCAGAGCCGCGCATCGGCGCTTTCGAAGCGGCAACCCTGAACCCTGAACCGATAAGCATTTCACGCACATTTCACGCAAGTTGAGGGTGTGGCGAATTCATCCGAGGTGGTGGCGAAGGGTAAAGGGGCAAAAGGGAAAGCTTGACGCGCATTGCATTCGAGTGTCCTGCTCCACGCGTGTGGGCCGTCACGCTCCACGTATATGGTGTCTCCCCCCGGGAAAAGCACATCCTCTCTTGATCAGAGTGCGAAGGTGCCAGCCCAGTTGGGGGTTTACGAGAGCATGTAGGTCAAGCCGCACTGTGAAACCCTTGGTCAAAACTCTTCATCGGGGATCCGAAGTAGTCGAAACTCACCTTGCCGCAGTACTGCCTGTCAGCGTGGGAAGCCATGAAGACACCTGGAAGCGCAGCATGAGAAAAGGAAGCCGAAGGCCAAGGGTGAAAGAGCGCTCACCAGCGCCGCAGGTCTCGGCGGGGCATTCACGACGGAGGCGCTTGATCTTGCCGTCCGAGTCGACGCGGTAGTACTTGAGGATGGCAAGCTTGACGAGCTTTCGCTTGTGCTTGATCTTCTTGGGGGTGCTGTGAATTGAAAGCGTCTCCCACATCAGACGAGGAGACCTGAAGCGATGGCCCAAACCACTCACGTGTAAGTCTTCTTCTTTCGCTTCTTAGCACCACCGGCCAAGCTCATCACCAAGTGGATAGCTATTAAGAAGGTTCAATCAGAAAAGTCCGAGCGCCTGCGAAAACCGTTCGAACGCACTGGCTTCCTTCTGGATGTCATAGTCGCCCAAGGTCAAGGCGTCATCCAGCTGCTTGCCGGCGAAGATCAAACGCTCTGTGTTGCCACCACCAACCCGAAAATTTTAGTCATGCTCCTTTTGAGGGGCGCTTCTCGAAAAAGCGTACGCTGGTTGGCAGGGATGCCTCTGCGATTTTTCTAGGTAAGAAGACGCCTTGGACAGCATGAAAGAGGATCAGACGCACTCCCTGGCAGAGATCTGGGCCTTGACATTGGCCACAGACTCGACGGACTGGGTGTTGAGGGTGAGGGTCTTGCCGCTCAGCGAGTTGACGAAGATTTGCATCATGGTCGGGGAACTTGTTTGGGGGCTCTGCAGTACCGACGAAGGAACTGGTCCTAGAGAATCCTAAAGAGGTCCTGGAAGGAGGACAAGAAACGAGAAAGCTCTTTGGGTCTCAATTTTTTTTTCTCGAGGGGGACCACTTGTCGCTCGCCAGAAATCTGGCCAAAAAAGCAAGAGAGAGAGATGAGGGCAAACGACGTTGAGCTTCAGGACCCTTCTCTGGTTCGTGTGACCTTTGCATTCTGTAGACACAGAGCAACAAGCTGACCAGTTCGCTGCCAACTCACAGACTCGACCCCCAAAATGGTGCGCTTCGAGTTGGGATTTGGAGGGAATCGTGTGAACCGGGCACTGAACTGGTTGATTGGCGTGGATCACAGACCAAGGGTACTTCCAGCTTCGGTAAACGCCATAGCAAGACGCACACCCTGTGCCGTCGTTGCGGCCGCCGCTGCTTCCACAAGCAAAAGTCCAGTGCGTTTTGCCCGCCCAGCCTTCTCGTGCGTCTCAGGCTCAATCCCTGGGTCGGTGCACAGCCTGCGCATCTTGCGGCTACCCTGCTGCCAAGATCCGATCGTACGAGTGGGGCCAGAAGGTGCGTTTGGGTCACAAGCTAGGATTCATGCACCTTGGCTCAAGATTTCCCATGTGCAGGCCAAGAGGAGAAAGACCACCGGTACTGGCAGGATGAGCCATCTCAAGGTGCGTTACGACTCCGCTGTAGCTGTTTGTCGAAGCAGAAAGCTCACTGCGGCGCCTGAACCACAGGATGTCGCCCGCAAGTTCAAGAACGGCTTCAGGGAGGGCAAGGTGGCGGCGCGCAAGGTCAAGAAGGCGGTCGAGTCATCATAAGCGCACTTTTGACGACCCTCTATCCTCCTTTGGCATATCTTCGATAGGGCAGACTTGCATTTTCGGATCCCAGCCTTACTTTGCTTTCGACTTTCGGAACAGCCCTCTAAAGGGGGAACAGCAAACGGACGTTTCAAACGACACAGCTAATAAGAAAGACGAAAACATAAGGACTTCACACACAAACAAATCTCCACTCTTGCAGGACACAGAACAGACGAAAGAGCGAGGAACAAGTACAGTGCCGGCTCTACTCCAGGAGCAAATGAACCCGGCCAGCTTTTCATGCACACCGATCTAACATTGAGGCGCTTCATGTGTGCGAGGTGTCTCTTAGAGGCTGAAGAAGGCCAGCAAGACGAGGCCGGCCAGAGTTGACAAGGACGCCACCAAGCGGGTCGAGTCGGACGAGGCTGAGGCCGTCACTGTGGTTTGCTCCGTAGCCGTGGACACAAGCTTCTGAACAGCAGTTCGCGTCTTGAGGGAAGTGGCGGTAGCAGTGGCTGCGGTTCATTTAAGCCCAGTCCGTCAACTCGAGTTGACGCAGGAGCGCTTACCCGTGATGGTGGGCAAATCTTCCGTGGTGGCCTGAGTACCATCGATGATGCTGAGCACGTCAGCGGACCAGGCACCAGTCATCCTTGCGAGCCTGATTCCACAAAAGTCAGGGAGAGCAACAAAGGCAGAAGGCGAATCCTGCCCACGTGAAACGGGAAGAGAAGGCCAAGAAGGGAGTGCCACTGGCGTCGCCGGCGCGCATCGAGGTGAAGCGGATGAAGTAGGTGTCCGAGTTGGGTCCCCAAGTCGGGTCAATAGTGACGGTGAAATCTGTACCGATCGAATCAGCTTTTCGAATGGAGGGTGGCGAATCCAAAGGACAATCACTTTGTTCGCTAGACAAGTCGGGAAGAGAGCCAAAGTCGTAAACGAGAGCCTGCTGGCTCCGGGTTCCCGCGAACAAGCCGATATGGGTTCGGTTGAACTGGGCAGCCGTGGGCGCCGTGCCATCGTCGATCCAGTTCTGCGCCGTTGCCTCAGGTCCCAAGTACACAGTGTAAGAGAAGACAGAAGCTCACAATGCTGTAGGTTTGTCCGCCGCTCCAAACTGATGACAAGAATTAGGATCGTACAAGGGGCACGATTCGAAGACGCTTTACCTGTTGTCGCCACTGGAGTAGTCGGCGCAATCGTGGCCAGAGCCAGAGGAGAGATAGCGAGGATGGAGCAGAGAATCCACGCAAACATGATGTTGAAATTAGGGAAAAGTTGGACCGGAGAAACAAGGAAACGGGAGAGTCTTGGTTTAAATGAGCGGGAGGTGTAAAGGAGTGTATACCAGTTGGTGGTGAGCAGCAGAGAGGAGCGCTCCGAATGCCAGCAATGAACCTCAAAGTTGGAGCAAAAGAGCAAAACAACAAACAAAACAACACGACCCGGCTTGGCGCTCACACGCGATCGCGGCTCAATTTACGCCCTCGTCTGCTCATGATGCTTCTGAGGAATGCTGGGGCTCTATAATTCGCAGGCGAAAGCACGGCGCACAGGAATGTATGGGTTTGACGCGCTTTACGGTTCTAGTGCGCGCTCTTGACGACCTTTTCAATTTCCATCGCGATGCTCAGCGTCTTTTCGTCCGAGAAACGGGGGCCAATGATCTGCACGGTCAGAGGCACACCAGTTGCGTCGACAGTCTTGTCTGCACCGACGAGGGTAAGCGAGCTCGCAGAGTCGGTCGAGAAGACACGCACAGGACTCGTGAAGGTTCTCTTCCTCTGGGCACTTGTAGCTCGACAGGGGCGGGKATTTGGCATCCAGAGCATGGTCCACAACCAAGCCAGTGTTGAAGACGACACCAGGGTAGTCGGTAAGGTTCCAGCTGGATACAAAGCCGTCAGCAACGCGATGTGGCAACCCGGGACAGAAGGGCGCGGACGCATTGGTATAGCCCCAGTACTGCGCAAGAAGATGAGCATCAATGGAACATCATGATAGTGGGGAATCACCTTAGAAGTGCCCAAGGGAGCAGCCGGCCCAGGCGAAGCGAGGCACAGCACCACATCGACGTTTGAAGCTTGCCAATGCTTCATATATGCCAATCTGTAGGCTTCGCGGCGGAGGACCATCTAAACAATACGAGGAGTCAGCTTGGAGAGGGAGCCGCGGATAACCGCAAGCGCAACGCACAGCGGCCAGCTCTCCCTGGGTGTAGTTCTTGACTTGGGGCAGACTTATCACCCACTCAGTCAGAGGCAACAAAGGTTCGCCGCTCTCGGCTGCAGCTTTCCGAATGCACTCCGCGCCGTCAGGGAAATAGAGCGCATGCTGCGTTAGCGAACTATATCAAAATTGTGCTGGCAAACGGAAGGCAGCAAGACTCCTTACAGCAAGCCAGACAGCTTCGTCGTGTTTGTAGGGTGTATACTCAACCAGTTCGAATCTTGAATCCTTCGAGAGCGCTTCGGCGACGGTGTCAATGGCGCGCAGCACTGGGGCCACCGGCGTAACGACGCCGTCGTCCCGCATCACTCCAACTCTGATTTTGCCATTGCCGCCTTTGTATTTGAAAGTTTGGTCGATGTTCCAGGGCATCGCGACGAGAGACGGCTCGACCAGCCACGGTTCGACACCAAGAACAATCTTGAAGAAGAGGTCGACGTCCCGTAAACTGGACATCGATTAGTTGAGTGGCGTAGCACACAGCATTCACGAGATCTCGGACCTTTTGCAAATTGGGCCATTTGAGGCGCTGATGGCCTCGAAGCCTCTGCGCGATTCAGTCAGTAGGGATCGGTGATGTCTCGCGCAATATTGGCTTACGCTTGCGCTGCAACGGCTCCTCCTCTTGGGACACGGCCGTTGGTGGAACCTTTTGCGGAATCAGGCAACGCGGCAAGGGTGGGTGTCGAGCTCCCTCACGGATTGTATAAAGACCAGTATGGGCGGCTGGCCCGCGCAGACTACCGCCAATGTCGCCTCTTTTCAATCAAGTCAGCCAGCACGAGGTTTAGAGATATGCATGGAGGAGACGAACCCGATGCCCAGTGGACTACCTCCGGCGGCGATCAACGCGCTTTCGCCACCTGCATTGCCATGTATATGAGCAGCCATCAAGATATTAACTTGCAAGGCGCGAGGCACTCACCAGAACTGCCGCCGGGCGTCAATCCGAGGTTGTAAGGGTTCAGAGTCGGACCCCAAAAGCTGTCGGTCTCGAGGTGCATGATGGCTTGTGGTGTAGTGGTCTTGCAATAGAGGATAGCGCCAGCATCCACCAGGATTTGCACCAAATAGGCATGCTGGGTAGCGATCTTCTTGTCTGCCCAGCCTAAGATGGCGCCGCCAGCGCCGGAGTCCTTGCCTTTGACGTTGACATGCCCTTTGATGGACACCTGCTCTCCAAGATCTAGCATAGCATGGACCGTAAACCGGATTGGTGCTCACTGGCAAGCCGTGTAAAGGGCCGATGGGTTTCTTGTGCTCTTTGAAATAGGCATCTAGCTCTTTAGCTCTGACGAAGGCCTCCTCGGGAAAGAAGTCCACAAGACAGTTGATGAGCTGCTGTGCAATGGCGGCCCTTTTGCAGAAAGCTTCTGTGACTTCCAGAGCGGACAGTTTGCCAGACGCCAGCTCCGCAATCAAAGAGGTGGCATCTTTCCCAAGGTCGGTGATGTCGAGCTCTTTGGCCGAGAGCAGGCCACAAGTGCTGAAGACGTCGTACACATTGGGTTTCGACGGCGTGAAACCAGCGGGAAGAAGCCAGGCCGAAGGGATTTTGGCATCTCGCCGAGCGATCAGCGCGGCGGCCTTCTCTTGCCAGGTTTCCGACATTATTACTAGGTGATACAGCGAACTTCTGAACGAAAGAGATCAAGCAAATGGTTCAACCGGAAGAACCTCTTATTAATGGCTCGTGTCCGGCGAAGAGATAAGCGGCAGCAAGCGCTCTCCGAGAGTCACGAGGGGCCGGTGGCAAAAACAATTGCGACTTAGGATGCACACACTTAGAGCGGTTCAACGTACGAATGTCTAATTTACAATGGAAGTTGTACGCAAGGTCTAGTACGATTCTTTAGAGTACCAATGAAAGTGTAATGAGGTCTATCGCTGTCTACTGGTTTGATTAGGTGCAGTCATTAGAAAGATGTGGCGTATAGTTGTTGTTTAGTCGTAAGGAAGCGCGTTGAAAGAAAGTGACGAGAGGTCAGGCTGAGACGTCAAGGTCGGCGACAGAGATGGAGCCGGGCTCGGTGCGCGAGACCTTGGTGATCAACAGATCATACACGCCGGCAAACTCTTGAAAGGAGGCGTCATCCAAGGCCGAGGAGCCAGCAGCGTTCAGCACCACCGAGATTCCCGATGGCCACTTCACAACCTGGGCGTTGATCTGCGTTTGAAGTCTGTTCATGGACTGCATCCAAGCCAGCTCCTCCAACTTCCCACTCGGGTCAGCGATGGGGCCCAAGTCGCTGATGCCGAACGCTGCGCTGGGAGGCTGTTCCAGCATGTCCGAGATGAGCGCCTCGAAGCCGGCCTTCTCGGGAGGATGAGGTTTGTCGACAAAGGTGAGTCCACCGAGCGCATACATGGCGGCCTTGCGCCCAGAATCGGAATTCAGAGTCGCGCTGTACGCCTTCGCCAGCGAGTAGAAGTCGTCTTGAGGCGAAATCGTAGTTTCGTAAAGAAGGGCAGCTACAAAGTTGCCAGCCGGTCGATCTTTGACAAGGTCTGGGCGGAGAGACAACGGTGTGGCCGAGTCCACCAGCGCGGTCGACGAGCGAATGAGAGTTAAGCGCAGGGCGATGACACCCAGGGTACGCAAGATGGCGTGCACGCTGACTGAAGCCGCCGTAGCATGCGCCTTTAATCCTTTGAAGGCCTGCTGATCGAATACGAGCGTCCGCTTGAGCGTCAGGACGGGGTCCTGCCAGACAAAGCCGATTGGGTTTGGCCACCGCGTTCCGAGCAGGTACGTGCTGATGACCTTGGGCAACTTCGGGACCAACAGCTTCCAGAAGACCAACTTCAAGAGGAAGAGTGTTGGCGGCACTATGTTGACGGTGCTCTCGAGTGGGGCGACAAGCGAGGTCTGCCCTTCAATCATCCCGTCCTCCACGAAGAGAAGCCGGAACAGGTTCAAAAGAGCGCGGCCGTCGAGGAGCGTGTGACAGCCCGAAACTAACGCCAGGCGAGAGTCGGGGCAAAGGGTAACCGTCCACAGCGGGCCTTTTTGGAAAGCGAACGGGGTCGCCGACAGGGCGATTGAGCGGCTTTCGAGCAAGTCAGCGAGCTCGGCTGGGCCAGACTGGACAGAGAGGATGTCGTCTGCCGAAAACGAGCCTGGAGTCCAGCCCAACGTGTCCATGTCCACGACAAATGACAAATGCGGCTCCTTGGCCAGCAACTCTTGGATCCTCTTCGAGACCTGCTCTTGCGAGGGGAATTCCTTCAGGCGCCCAATCATGCTGATGCTCCCACTTTCGCCCTTGAGCTGCCTGGAGACATCGAATCTCTCAAAGATTGCTGCGCGCAGAAAAGTTGAAGTTATCAGCTCGGCTGAATGCGCCACCAAGACGGCGGCAACGCACACAACTTGAGCTCCATGGTGGATGCTGATCAAAAGGAGGGACGCGGAGACAAGGGTTGCCGCGGAGGCGCTGGCTCAAGGCGCGTGCTGAGAAGACCGAGCCTGGGGCTGGTGGCGTGGCGACGAAAGTGTCATGCTCAGCGCGTGGTTCACATTGATAGCTATGTACAAAGCGACAAGTCTCGTCTCCCGTATTGTAAGTGGAAGTGTTGGAGGTGAAGCTGGGATGAATTTGATGCAAGGGTATGAGGTTGGAAATGGAGGCGAAGGCGAAAATCACGCTCTTGGTCGGCCGTCAAGATGAGAGAAGAGAAGCGGCGAGGCTGAGGGCGAGATCGTGGCGAAGCCTCCTTCTAAAGAAAGAAGAGGTGGATCCCAAAAACTGCATGCAGACAAAAGAAGCGCCAGAGACCAGCCTGGAGCGAGGTCCCCAAAAACTGCGAGCGCAAGCGGCCTATCAGCAACGCGGAGCAGGCAAAAAGAAGCAGCAGCAAGCACACACTGATTTCTATACAGAAGCAACGCCGGAGACCAACGGCGGCGCGGGCGACGTCTTGCGGCTGCCCGGTTTGCGATCCTTGGTGGCGGGCGACTCCCTCTGCTGGTTGGGGTCGAGCGACGTCAAGGGCTTGAGGGTGTTTTGCTCCTCCTCTTCTATGAGCTCCCTCTTCCACTCTTGGAGGCGTTGCTTGCTGGCGTCGTTCCATTGGTTAGGTTATGACGCGTTTGCCACTTTCGAGAGCCAAACTCACGTCCACTTGACCATTCCCTCTGCAGCCTCGCGCAATGAGTTACACGGACAGTACTGCATGGAGCGGAAGAAGCTCACGGCTGTAGGCGCGGAGCGCATTGTTCAGGTCGTCATCGCTATATCCTTGCTCCTCGTGCCCTTCGAGCGAGAGAGACGAAAAGCCGGAGCTGAGGTGGCCCTCCGAGGAGCCATTGGAGGATTGGCGAGCCATTGGTGTTGAGAACTGAATGGTGGGCAGAAAGCGGGAAACGCAGGCGGGCAGGCCAACGTTGGGAGAGTCGGTGACGAAACGGGAGCTCGCGCTGCTTCTTCAAGGGGGTGAGACGTAAGGTTGGGCGGCCTGTCGTGCTTTTGCTTCCAGTCCAGATCCAGCAGAGTCAAAGCAAAGTCCTATGGTGGTTGGAGGTCGAGGGCGAAGGGAAAGAGCGAGCCAGAAGGTCGAGCGTCATCCGGTCCGACCTAAGAGATGACGAAGTGTGGCAACTATCTGCTCTTTGAAAGAGCCCGATCTTTGCAAAGCAGTGAGGGGCTACCAGCTAAAGCGGTGGCGAAGGGTTAGAGCCTAAGGCCTTAGATCCTTAGAGCGCTTTGCCCATAATGCCTCCTCTCGCAGTGCTCGCATCGATTTATGGTTTCGGCTCCATTGCCTGTTGCTTTTAAAGCGCGTCTCTACAAGTCGTCATGCCCGCCCCCGCTTCTCTTGGCCCCAGACAAGCAGGAGAGGAAGCACCCTTGAGAATGGCAGCGGATGAGGTCATATCAAGATGTGGTTTTTATGGGCTGCCTTCTCCCCTGCCCAAAGACTGACATGCGGGTGCGAGATCTTGGGCCGGTTGAGCTGGGGACGGCCGGGCCTTCCATCTTAGCGAAGCAGACTGTTCAGGTCGACGTGTTTGCCGTATGGGTACCGAGAAGACTGCGTCTTTCTGGGTGCACTGGTGCCTCTTGACTGTGTAGCCAACAAAAAAGATCAGAAACCAGCGAGCAAGATCTGACAGACGGTAGAAGGCCTCACCTGTCCACCAAGTGCGAGTGGCTCAGGGTGGACCGCGTCGGCTCTGCTTCATTGGGCGTTGAAGTGAAAGATCTATAAGGTCGATGATAAGTATGAGCTGAAGTCTTCTTTTTAAGGAGCGCAAAGGACAAGGCTCACCGGTTGACTTGGAGGAGGGTTGAAGAAGACCATGTCACTCTCGCCAGCCCTCTTGCCTCCCACCACCTGTACACCACGCCTCCTTTCCCCTTTCAATTCCCCCAAACGAAAGGCAAGGAAGAAGTAGGCGACGAAAAAGAGGAGAAAGGATCACTGGTTGCTGAACCTCTCTGCGATCTTTTGGAACGTCGTCTTCTGCTCCTGCTGGGGCAAGACCGGGTGCTGGAGTCGGTGCTGGGCGAGCTGGAGGTAGTAGGCGCCGTCGAAGCCGCGGGGGGAGTAGATGCCGCCGGCCTTGGAGACCTTGTCGGTGGCCGACTTTGTGTCTGCGATGGGCCAGGACGGGGCGGTGGGCTCGTCGATTTTGGATACGTACGGCTTGAGCTGTGAGAGGGCCAAATCGGAATCATGTCTCGACTGGGAGGCAAAAGGCAAGGGCCACCCACCTTGCAATCCGCTGGCATGTCGGGCACGATGAACACCCGCATTCGGTCGTCCTTGAGCAGATAGGGCGCCTTGGATCTGGGAGAGTGCTCGCCCTGCCGCTTGCTGCCGAGGCCAGGGTAGGAGCCGGTGCCTGCATATGCCAGCATGAGTTGGACCCAAATTTTGAGAAGGAGAGGCGGACCTTTGTAAAAGTCCTTGTTCGCCATTTTAGACGTCAAAGGCAATCTCGAAGCTTTGCTGCAAGCTGCTAAGGATGGCTTCATGCTGTCACTCGTTGTCGATGCACCGCTAGCCGCATTCCAGGCAGTTGGGCTGTTTTTTCCCACCGCGCAAGCTTTTGGTTCCGCTCCTCCAAACTCCCTGCGAGACCTTAGTTGGCCTTTGCACCAATTAGACTACTCTCCTTGTGCGTGCTCATCCCCAAGTGCCCCAGTCCATACGTGCTGACGCCGACCTCATAGCCACTTTTTCACGTCCGCATCGACCCTCTGTCTTTGTCGTTGTTTCCCCTCTCCCGTTCTACAAGCATGGGCCGTTCTCTCCACCAGCTCTATTCCGCCCCAGCGCACTCTGGCACCGACGAAACCGAGTTCCCAGCGGCTCCAAGCGACTCGGCGGAGCCCAGCGTAGAAGCTCTCAAGCAGGCCAGGCTCGCCGGCTGGCGCTACGCCTTGGACGACTCGCTCTCGGACGACGCCGTGTTCGAGGCCTTCTTGCCCTTGTCCGACGCCGCCCTGCGCCAGCAGCAGTTGCAGCAGCAGCGCCAGCCGGTGGCGTCCACCAGCGGCAGCATCGAGGTCGAGGGCTCCCACTGCCCGCCCCAACACGTCCCCGTCGGCTTCAATGCGCCCGCCGCGGTCGAAGACGAGCCTGTGCCCTTGTCGCCCTCAAGCGGTTCGTTTCATGCCTCTACCATCCTAGCCATCATTGGCTCAAGTGCAGATGGGACGAGCAGGAGTGTTTCACCTCAACACGTTGGCCTTGCCCTTGGAACTGCCGTTGAACGGGCGGCGCTCGCTCTCCCGCGGCTCCTCCACCTCCTCCCTCGGTGTGAACGAGCGGCCAGCTTCGAGGGAGAGGGTCCGCGAGCTCGACGCCGGCGAGATCCGTGACATCCTGAACCGCCAACACTCCGGCCACCTCGGCGAGCTGGGCGCCCGGCGGCTGCACCGGCGTATGGTGCTGTAAAACCACACCCTTCGGTCTACCCCCTTTCCAATGTGGAGGTGGCGGCTTGTTGTCTTTTTTAGAAGGTGAGCGCTCGCCACTTCTTATGCATCCCGACATCAAGTCTCAAAGGGCGACTGCAGACTCTTTCTTTGGGGGGTTCTGGGCGATTTTTACTTGTATGGACAATTTGCTCCCCCTTTTCCCGTCGTCGTTTTGGCGCACCCTCTTGGTGTGCTGTTTTTCTCCCTTTGGCCACGACCCCTTGTACGACTTTGTTTCTCCTACCTCTCGATTTAATCCTCTGCTTTACTGCAATTGGTCGTTCGAAAAAGGGCTAGTCTATAGTCTTCCCATACAGTCCCTCTTGCCCTTCAGCTTGCACAGTCGCGAGCGTTGGTGGCGTTGCTGCACTCGGTTCCGGCTTGACACGTTCCATGGCTTTTGCGGTCGCTTCCAATCCTGGCGTGAGATCATCAGAAGCGCAGGAAGCACAGGCTGCGTGCTTCCGGAAGCCCAAGGGGGAGCGCAAAGCTTGGTGCACTGATTGTGGCCCGTGCACGGCGCGCTCCTCCGGAACCGAATTGAGCCCTCCCAATCGCCTCTTCTTCCCGAACGACCTTCCCACCTCCATCTTAACATGGTTAACGCTCCTTCCTCTAAGAAAGACCTGCGCGACGCGAACGGCATTGCGACCTGTGAGGGTTCCCTCCCCTCAGAATCCCCCAACGAGCCGCGCTGATTTTGCTTTTGGGTGGCAGACACGGCGCACTGGAACAAGGACGCCGCTAAGGACGACGACTCCCGCAAGGAGAGCCGGCTCAGTAAATACACCACCGTGGTGAACAGCTACTACGATGCAAGTTAATCAATCCTGCTCTTTGGGCGTCGGACGACTTTGTTTCTTACCCTTCCTTTGACTTGACACAGGGCGCCACCCAGTTGTTCGTTCCTCAGTTTGGTTTTTTGGAGTGATGTGCTCAAGTTGTCGACCACCCAATAGATACGAGTTCGGTGCGTTTTGGGGAGATTCTTTGTTTCTGCAAAGAGACCGGGTGGCTCATGCTTCAGACGTTCAGGCTGGGGCAGCTCGTTCCACTTTGCGCGCTACTACAAGGGCGAACCCTTCTTCCAAGCCATCGCCAGGCACGAGCACTACCTCTCTGCCCAGATCGGCCTCAAGCCCGGCATGCGGGTGCTCGACGTGGGCTGCGGCGTCGGCGGGCCGGCCCGCGAGATTGCGCGCTTCTCGGGCGCCACCATCGTCGGCGTCAACAACAACGCCTTCCAGGTCGACCGCGCCAACAAGTACACCCAAAAGACGGAGCTCAAGGACCAGGTGTCCTTCGTCAAAGGCGACTTCATGAAGCTCTCCGAGCTCTTTGGCGAGAACAGCTTTGACGCCGTCTACGCCATCGAGGCCACCGTGCACGCGCCCACCTTTGAGGGCGTGTACGGCGAGATCAAGAAGGTGCTCAAGCCCGGCGGAAAGGTCGGTGGCGTTCCCACTTCTTTCCGGCTCTGTCGTTTAAAGCTGGTCCACAGATTGGCATCTACGAATGGTGCATGACCGACGACTGGGACCCATCGATCCCCCTGCACAAGGAGATAGCGCATGGCATCGAGTTGGGCGACGGCATCGCCGAGATGCGCACCATCGACAACGCCCGACAAGCCCTTAAGACTGTCGGCTTCGAGACCTTGCACGAGGAAGACCTTGCAGACCGCGGCGATGCGGTGGTAAGCCGTCAGCCGCTCGTTGGAAACCCTTTGCTGAAGCCTCTCGGGGCAGCCCTGGTACTACCCCCTCGAAGGCGACATCTTCAAGGTCCAGACCTTCTGGGACGTCGTAATGGTCTTCCGCATGACCACCCTGGGCAAGTTCTGCACCCAGACCACCTTGAAGGGCTTGGAGATCGTCGGCCTGGCGCCCAAGGGGATGCACAGCGTCGGCGAGGCGCTCAAGACGGCCGCCGATGCGCTCGTCCTCGGTGGGCAGAAGAAGCTCTTCACCCCCATGATGCTCTTCGGTGAGTTTAAATAAGTTTATCGATTCCAAAGATTGTGTTTTCTGACGGTTAGGCTCTTTCAGTCGCCCAAAAGCCCTCCAACTAAACTCACCACCAAGCGCTACGCTTTCTAATACTCTTTCTCTGCTTACACCACCCCCATCACTTGTTGCATTCTCTCTCTCTTTTTGGGGGACTTCATCTTCCGAGGTCTTACTGGGGCGTCATCACTGGGCTTACTCTCTTGGGACACTTGCGCATTCTTTTCACTTCAACCGTAATCAAATTGCTTCTGCAAGAGCCTTCATCCCAATACCAATTACTCTTTCTGAAGGCCGCTAAAAGAATGAAACGCTGCCTGCCCTCTTATCAAGGTCCATTGCGCCCTCAAAGCCCAACCTTTGAAGTGCACTTTTCAAGAGCATGGCTGGAAGTTGTCATAGCCACAACCAGTCCACTGCTTGATGTAGGCGTACGAGCGATAGACGTCGTCCTGTTGCTAAAGCTCAGGAGTTTGCCAGCTTCTTGAGAAGCGAACCCACGCACGCCGGCATTGATACATTTGCCAGAGTCCACGGGCTGCAGAACCGCTTGATAGTCATTGACGTCGCATGGCGAATGAGTGGACACAAAGACCTAATTTGACCTGAGCATACTATCCGGCAAGCTCTCCAGCATTCGGCACAACCCACATCAACGCCGGTCTCGGGCCAGGCGGAAAACGATTTAAAGCCGTGTCGAAAGCCCTACACTGGCAATGAGTCCATGAAAGATACCAAGACAAAGTTGAAAGTGCTTAACTCGTTCGTTTACATCATGGCAGTCGGTTGTCGAAGGAGGGACATCGTAGTCTCTTCTATAGGCAGAGGCTCAAAGACAAGACTGGAATGCGTCGGCTTGTAAGATTACCTGGCGCCGGTACAGTCTGCACCCGAAAAGATGGCGATCGTGCTAGCCGCAGCCGAGGAAGCCAAACTCAAGCTGGCGGCCAAGACGTGCACAATCTTCATGGTTGGTGCGGAACAAGAGGTAGAGACTACTAATGAGTAGGAACTGGGGCCTTCGCGCCACCTCTTGCGCCAGTGTATCAGCCCAACTCAGTGAAAGGCCCGAAGTTAACGCGAAGGGAGCCGTGCTCTTGGTTTCGAGAGTTATCTCGAAGACTTCATGGAGGTACTTGCAAGAGGCGCGGCAAGTTGCTTGCCATTGGGAGCGACCTGGCATAGTGCACGGCAAAGGGGGAGGGGAGTATGCTCAGTCAGCATGAAGCTTAATCAGCTCATAGCAAAAACACTTGCAATGGAAGAAGGTCCACCCACTGTCAGCCAGCCTGCAGACACCGTGTTAACACTTGCAATGGAAGAAGGTCCACCCACTGTCAGCCAGCCTGCAGACATCGAACTCGACTCAGTCCACGACAACGGCAGCAGCGCCTGCAAAACCGAGCAAAATGACCAACGATCCACCGAAACGGTGGCCAACATGCAAGTTGAACAAGACGCGGCAGGATCAGCCCCCTTCAAGAGCAAGAGTCGGGAGATCCTATTCATCATCGCGATCCTGCTGGGCCAATCGTTCAACATGGTGCCCTTTGGAGCGCAATTGGCGACCATGAATGTGATAGCAGAACATTTGGGAGTGGCAGGTGACGCAGGGCAGATAGCCTGGATCTCGGCTGGCTATTCGATGACCTCCGGCAGCTTTGTTCTGGTCGGAGGACGACTTGGCGACTTATACGGACACCGCTACATCTGGCTTGGTTCTTTGGCATGGCAAGCCGTGTGGAACCTCGTCGCAGGCTTTGCCACAACGCCGCCGACATACGATCTCTTTCGGGGCTTGACAGGCGTTGGGGCGGGCATGATGGTGAGTGGCGTCCAAGTTGTTTTTGAGCGCCGGCGCATCTCGCTGAATGATAGATCAGGTGCCATGCAGCATAGCCTTGCTGGGTCATGCCTTCCCGCCAGGCCTTAAGAGGAACTTCATCTTTGGTCTCTTTGGCGCTCTGGCACCCTTTTCGGCTGCGGGTGGCTCGGTTTTCGAGGTGCTCCTTGGCCAATTTGTGTCTGTCGGTTGGATATGGTGGTTCAGGTTAGTCGTGCCTCTCGCTTCGGCTGACAACACGCGGCCACGGCTGACAAGCAAGGGGCAGCGCAATTAAGATGTTGGCTCTCTGCGCTGTTGGCTTCTTTGCCATCCCATCGGACCTGACGTCTCGTGTGAAAGGTACTGTTGATGGTGAGTCAGGAACGGTGTTCATCCCAGGTTGCAGCCTCTCAAAGAGCGCCAGTGATCGGCGCCGTGCTGGGTGTGGCTGGCCTGCTCCTCTTCAATTTCGCGTTTGTGCAGGCAGCGGCGGCGACATGGTCCTCTGCCACTGTTATCGCGCCTTTTGTCATCTCCATCGTCGTTCTGCTGTCATTCGCCTACTGGGAAATCAAGGTGGCGGCGCAGCCGATCCTTCCTTTCAGCATATGGAGGGCCCCTACGTTCCTGCCTATGATGCTGGCTTCGCTTCTAGCCTTCATGACGTTTGGGGCTTTTATCTTCTACTACTATGTGTTTGCTTTTCGTTATCGTGACACCACGCCGATCCAAATGACCGCGTGGATCACACCTTTTACCGTAGGCCCTCTCACCTTTCTATCCTGGCAAGAAGCTGAAGTCGTTTTAATAACCAGGTACTGGCCTTTGCGGCCGCCTGCCTGTCGGCGTTCCTCATCTCTCGAGTTCCCGCTCAAGTCATCTTCATGGCAAGCCACATTGCCCAAACGCGAGGTCTTGGGTTTAACTAGAGCTGCAGCTGGCCTTGTCGTGTCTGCTGACGTCCTCCGTCCTTCTGGCAGTCACCCCCGAGCACCACACAAGCTATTGGACATACAGCTTCTTTGCTCCGGTTTTTGCAGTCAGTCTCGCTCTCCAGACTGAGTTCCTTTGGGCCTAAAACCGGAGGGCAGGCTTTCGGGCCGGACTTGACCTTCACAGCCGCCCAAATCATCGCGTCCAACGTAAAGAAGTCCCAGCAAGGCGTCGCCGGTTCGCTCGTCGGAACTGCGCTCAATCTAGGGTTATCCCTTGGCATTGGTCTATGCAGTACAGTAGATCTTTATGTTGGCAGGACGAACGGAGAGCTTGCGGGCTTCCGGGCGGCAATGTATCTGGCGACTGGCTTTGCTGGGCTGGGCCTCGCTTTGGTTGTCTTATTTGTTCGGGTCCCAAAAGACAAACGAGAAGGCTACGATGTAGAGGAAGCATAGATTCGTTTCGAGGCTCGCGCATTGCAGTGAACGAGCGCCGCATACCGCGCTACTCCTGGCCACACCTTCTTCGCCTCCAGTCGCCCACATCTATCCAACCTATCATAAGCCCTGTGACATCTACATACGATTAGTCAACCAAAAATTGGTAAGCTGAGATCAACCTGCATTTTGCTAGACACTGCCATAGGCCAGCTCGCGTGCAAGCCGAAGCAATCAGGGCTTGCTGGACGAGCCCCTGCCTTCCTCAAAGCCCAAGTAGACTGTAGGTGCTCCGAAGAAGAGGAGCAGTCTGCTTCGTTGGGGCACGAAGACGCGACGGAGGGCGGGCATCGGGACGCGGTTCCAGAGCACAGTCATCTGTGAAAGGCGAGGCAAAAAACTCGAAGATTTGAGCTTGGCGTCCAGGCACCTCCAACTCTGGACTCGATGATGGACCGGGTCGTCGCATTCCATTCGAAGCGTGAGGAGCGAGGGCGGAAGGGCGTCGAGAAACATGGCCAAGGTGTCCGAGTCGCAGTCCTCGAAGGTGATATGCTTGATGTGGACGGAGCGAAGGTTAACGTGGCGCTCGAGCCTCGGCAGCTCGGAAACGAAAATCACGGGGTCGTTCAACGTCTCGCGAGGCCACTGATCGTCAAGCCTCGCCGCCAGGTCCAAGCTTTCGATGGTCAGGGCACAGTCTAGGAGGCTGTCGACATCGAAAAATTCGATATCAACCAAGGAGAGGTGGCGAAGCCTAGGCGCGATGAGAGGCGTGAACTTGTCCAAGTCGACGTCCGTCTTGGCAGATGGGTACACGTGAGCCAGCGTAATGAATCTTGCGTAGGGCAGAGCGAGGGCGCTTGGTAGAAATGTCAGAATGCACCTCCTCACGAAAAGAGCAGGGGAAGAGGTCTCAACAAGTCCATAGAGTCGAAATAGAGGTATCTGACCTCCAGTGACAGCAGCGGCGGGACAGAGCTTGTGAAATGACGCAGCAGCTGGACGGCAGTACACTGCGTGCCCCCGTCGACGACCAGCTTGCGTAGGCGTTTGAGAGGAACGCTCTGGAAAGGCCCAAGCATGAGCAAGCGATGCTCATTGACTTGGTTGGGACCAACCCACCTGAGCGATCGACTTCAGCTGCCAGGGCGGAGCGAGAATGACTAGCTCTGATACACTGGTTAAGGCTTGGGCCAAAGCGCAGCACACTTTGAGCTTGGTGCCGCCAGGCTCCTCGATGTCATCGTGTTCGCCGGCGCCCTCCCAAATGACCTTCTTGACAAGGTCGGCGGGCTGCCAGCCAACGGATTCAGTCAGCAGTCGGACCACGTTCTCGATTCGCGTGCAGTCTGGGCGGCTGCAGACGCAGAGGCGGCAGGTCGACACCAATCTCGCGCGGCAAGCGGGCAACAGCTCGGCGGAGGCTTGGAACGCTTCCATGCAGGCTTGGGCGTCTTCGAGGTAGCTCAAGACACGAGCGAGCACCTCTTTTGGAAGTCGGAGAGGCGACATCGTGTCGACACGTTTGTCGAGGAACTGGAGCAAGAAAAAGGGAAATCCGCCACCGCCGAGCTTCGCGACCGTTGGACGCTCCTGGTGCGTGGTCTGGGAAGTGCAATGCAAAGAGGCTACAATGAAAGACGTCACCTCCCTAAACAAACAGATGCTGGTCCTTGGAATCTAGTAAAATCAACCACAATATGGAATTCCCTCTAAAAAAAAACGAAGCCACACTGTCCATCCTGCACAACTGCCCGATGATTAAACACTACGCAAGAGCACATGCAGGAGAAATCGATCTTTCAAGCTTCAGGTTGGGAGACCTTTTTGCGGCCCCTTTTCGCAGGCTTGAGTTTGGCGGACGCGGCCTCTTCATCGGCCTGCTGCTGCACGTCGGCCATCGCCTCGTCCATGCCGTCATCCTGCAGCAGCGAATAATCCTTGGGCTGGGGCCAGCTGCCCGCTTCGACCAAGTCCATGTCGTCCAGGCCAAGCATGCTGAGGTCCTCGTCAAACTCTGCGAGAATGCCGAGGTGGGCGAGCTTGGAGCGGAGCGTGAGGATGGCGTTGTCTCTGCGCTGGACTCGGCCGTGCAGCTTGACGATGTACTCGTTGCTCTTGCGGAGTAGCGCGACCTTGGACACGCCCTTGTTCGGGTTCGTCGGGTCGACCAAGCCGGAGCGCTGGCCGCCCACGTTGCCTTCTCCAGGTCGCTTGGGCGCATCCTCGTCCTCTTCCGGCGGAATGTAAGGGAGGATGTGGCGCAACTCTTCGAAGCACGCCTTGAGCGAGTCGCGCCGGCGCTGCTCGGCCGCCTTGTGCGACATCTTGCGGTCCTCCTCGGGCGCCACGTCGTCGCCGTAGTCCGCTTCTTGGATCTTTTGAGCTGTAGAAGACACCGCGCGTCAACTTTTCTTGTAATTTTGAGGGCGAGAAATGGGAAGTGCACCCGCACCATTTGATTTGGCTTTTCGCGGCGCCCTTCCGCTGCTTGCAGGTGGGTTGACCGACGCCTTCGCCATTGCCACGGAAGCTCCTTTCGACTTCTTTTCCGTTGCCAACACTGGAGTAGCTGAGGAGGAGCCGTTGAGAGTGGTGGCGGCGGGCTCGACCATGAAATTCAACTGTTCAGGCTGCTCGGGACGAGTGTTGTTAGCTTCGATGCCCTGCATAGCCATGGATGAGGAAGACGAGGAGTGCACAAGGGTCGGGTTCAAAGACGGGGACAGGCCGGAAAAGAGGCTGAGGTCGCCTTGTGAGAAGTTCATGAGCGTCGCTGGCGTGATGGGCTTGGTGATGGTGGCAGCCGAGTCAGGAGGTCCATTGCCGTAGGCCGAGGCAGGGAGGTGGTGGTGCGGGGAGAAGAAGGAAGAGTGGTGCTCGGCGGGCGAGGGCGCAAGCAGCGAAGAGAGGTCGACAGGCGACGGCGATTCTTCGACAGCCGCTTGGGCTTGAGCATGATAGTGCTGCTGCTGGAGGGAGGCGCCGGAAAGCGGACGGGGCCCAATGGAGGTGTGCACAGAGGGCAAGATGTTGGGCGAGGCTTGGACGGACGATGAGGATGTGTTGTCCAGAGAGGCGCGTCGCCGGTGATGGGCATAGGCTGACCCGTTCAGCGGCTTGATGATGGGCGACGGCCGCGCTTTCGGCACGGCTCTTGAAGCACCCCTGCCCCTCCCGCCGCCCTTGGTCGCGCTCGACGGCTGCGAAGCGCCATTGCTGTTGCCTCCTCCGGCAGACGAGGAAGACTCGCCCGAAGAGGGCACTTGCTGCTGCTGCTGGGACGACGAGGCCATGATGCGGGCAAGCGACTGGACGGTGGCATCCTGCGGCTGGGAGAGCAAGTGGCCGAACCCGAGGGCCTGCAGCACCTGGCGCTGGCCTTGGAGGAAAGCGGACATGGCCGCTGCGTCCTGCACCCCTGCCCCTTGGCCAGTCCCGAGCTGGGCCACGCCTTGGGTTCCGGAAGGCAAGCTAAAATTATTGGCCGACAGGAGGTGCTGCAAGGCCTGGAGATTGTCTTGCGCCTTGGTCGGGTTGGAAGAGGAGGACGAAAACTGGGGCATGATGGCCGGGGACGACAAGGGGGAGAAGACGTCGGTCGGATTGATGTGCGCGTTGGCCATAGCGTCGTCCACAGCCTTGAATGTAGACGGCATGCCTGTAGACGCAGAGAAGACGGAGGACATGGGCGTCATGGCTGGCGACATGAGCGGCGTGAACAGCAGCTGCACACAAAGCTTGTGAGGAGAGCCGCCAGATATATTTTAGCCAAGGCAGGAAAGTGACTGACATCCGAATCGTCGCGGCGGTCCAACATCAGCGAGCCGGAAGCAGAGGCGACTGACGGAGCTGTTGTCCTGTAGCCGCTGCCGTTGTCCATGGCGGACCCGCCGGCGGTGTACTGGCTGGAGGAGCCGCCATTGATGGGAAAAGGCGAAGAGGGCAGCTGGAGTGGCACGAGGTCTGCGTCCTGCAGGAACGGATATTCCGCCTCTTGATGCTGTTGTGTAGAGGGCGCAAAGGAGGAGAAGGCCATCTGGGCGCCGCCGCCGTGGCTGGAAACGGGTTTGTAGGCCGAAGCAAAGTCGGAGGCGGAAGTGGACGCCATCATCTCGCTAAAGAAGTCTGTCTCCTCTGGCGTGTCCATGCGCCTCCTCTGGCGCACCTGCCGGTGCTAGCGGTCTAGGTGTCGACTGCTGCGTTGATGGAGCAGAGGCAAGCTCAGGCAAGGCGGCAAAAAATGGCCCAAGGGCCAGGCCCACATGTCACAGCTGCGACGCCGATCTCGTCGGAAGACCGAGCTCGTCTTTCTGCAGCGGCCACCACATCTGAATGAATCTGGCTCGCCCGTAGTCTCTGCTCTGATGGACAGGCTCAAGGGCAAGCTGCATCTGGGCCGGCCTCACGCCACCTTCGACTGCACCCTCTATCTGCTCGAAGCCGTTAATATCCCATTTGTCAACGGCAGCTTCTATCTCAAGTGGCGATTCAAGTCGACAGCAGGCTCCAACTTCACGGGCGTCAACTCGCCCGCCCGGGGGTCCAGCTCCGACCTGCCACACGCCGAGGGATCAACAACGTCCGACCAGCTCAGCCTGGCTCGCACTCGGACTCCTAGCAAAGGGCGCCCCTCGGTCTCTGGCGGCGAGCACTCGTCGCACCACCACAGGAGCAACAGCGGGAGCGAGTGGCACAAGTTCACCCGGGTGGCCGACCAGCACGAGTACAAGGGCCGGACGGACGCTGTCCAGCTACGGGCGCACACTGCGCACTTCCACAGAGCCATCGTCTGCCCCGTCTCCATCCCCATCAACCCCAAAACAGGCCACCTGGACCCGTGCTACGTCAAGATCTCCGTCAAGCAGGACCTACGTACCGAGGCGGGCAAGGAGGAGGAGCACAAGCTCGGCCACGTCCTCCTCGACCTCTCAAAGTTCGTCAAGCACTCGCCCGCGTCCAGCCACAATACGCCACAAAAGGACATCCTGGCCTCGTCCACCAACTCTCGCCTCTCCGCGGGCCCGTCGACCGGCGTCTCCTTCAAGCCCACCAGGGTGCTCCTCGATGATAGCAAGACCAACGCCCTGCTCCGCATCCACGTCGAGCTGAACCACATTGGTGGCGAAGAGTACACGCTCGGTGGCGATGAGCCCGAGTTTGCGTTGGGTGGCGGGTCGGGCAGCTCGAACGAAAGCTCGTCATCAGGCCGTGCGCGCTCTCACTTGACCTCCTCTGTGTTTCTGGGCCGCGTTTCTGATGGTTTCAACGTCTTTTTGTGGTGTGCAGGAGGAAGGCAGATGACTGGCGGCAGCTCCGAGACGTCCTCCGTCCACTCCTTTCAAACCGAATCTTCCTCCCTCTCCTTCCTACCCGGTGCTCTTCCGCCCACTCGGATTGGCGCCGGCGGCGACTATTCGCGCTCCTCTTCCCAGTCCCACTTGTCTCCCTTTTCCACGTCTTTCCAGCTCGGCAGCCCGTCCGGCTTCAGCCCGAGGGAAAGCAGCGGCGAGGACGTGCACGCCCTGATGGACTCCTTCTTCCAGCCGCCGGCTACACCCTCTTCTGCGGCCTCCACCTTGCCTGGGACCACCGCCCAGCGCATGGCCGCTTCCCAAAGGCTCAACCACCACAGTCACCACCACTCCACCGCGCCTGGGTCGAGGTCATCCAGGAACGCCTCCCCAGCCCGCTCGCCATCCCGCTCTTTCCTCTCCTTGCCGACCGTCGGCTCCTCGCGGCCGCCCTCGATCCACTCGACGGCCGACTCGACTTCAGCCGCCAGCCGCAGCCGCAAGAGCTCGTCCAACGACGAGTCCTCGGCCCTGTCTTCTCCTTCCAGGCGATCTGCTTTCACGTCGACCTCGACGACCTCTACGACAGAGGAGGAAGAGGACAACTCCGACGAGAGCCCGCCGACTTCCCTTGCAGAGACGCCGTCCACACCTACCCCGCCGCCACCGACCAGAGCGCCACCGCCTATTCCCGCTGGAGCAGGGGCGCAAGGCAAGAAGGCGAGGTTCAATCGAGTGGAGACGGATAGCGACAGCTCGTGATCGCGGAAACGATATGGTGTGGTGGCAAAAATCGAAGCCTAAAAGGTGCGGGCGTCCCCCTTCTATTTCCGCCTACTGAACAAGACTGAATCTCCTTGCTGGTTCTTCTGCAGATGGTCCGTTGAGGACTCCCACCTTCGCTTAGAAACTCGAAAATGGACAGCTTTAAAACCGACTCGTTGCACATCCCAAAACTCATGGCTTTCACTTCGAGCCACCATGTTATCGACACCCCAATCTCGCCTTCTTATGCACCTCGTTGATACTCCCAGAGTGTGGACCACTCCCCGCACCCCCCTTCGCCTCCTCGTCTACCCCAGAAGGCTGGCCGGCTTGCCGTCCTCCTTCGCAGGGGCTGTATTCTTCTCCCTTTCATTCGCCATTCGCAATATGTGGACGTCATTTTTAGCAGGTGGTGTTTGGTCGTCTGTGACCCCTTGTACAGCTCTTCTTCTTTCAATGAGCAACCGCACTTGCATCTTTCCTTCTCCCTCCCTCTCTGCTGCCGGGCTAAACATTCTGGGCTGAGAATCTGGACTGCTTGGTACTAGCCTCCACGCCAACAACCTTTGAGATCGCCGTGCGCCACCCACGATTGCAATTAGAGCGCACCGGTGCGAGACAAAGGCGAAACCTTGCTTGAGCCAAGGTCACCACCAAGTCGATGGCTCTCTCCATCGTATGCAGTTAAAGCACCTCCCAGCATCCCATCGTGTCTAAAACGAAACGACTTTCATGCCAACGCGCCCTCCTCGACTAAAGGAGGCGAATTCTTCCAGCGCGAATCTCTTTTGTCAAGCATACCTCTCCCGCCCTTCGTCGTTCCCTCCCACCAGCCTTCGCCAGCTTTAGACATGCGCCAGCAGTATTCTGGCGAGTCCACGCCGCCGCCCAGGTCCTTGCCTTGCACCGAGCCCGCTATCTCTCGTCGAGCCATTACCCCAGAGCCTCGGGAAAAGTTTTCCTATGAGCCGCCAGTCGCAGGAGGGTGCGTTGCTGTGTCCTTTTTGACGTCGAAACGCAGCCTGATCCGCGGTGTGCCCTTTAGGGAGAGCGCTTTGCTGCCACCCCCTGCTGTCAAAGCCAACCGGCCAACCTCCTCTGCGCTGCCGTACGAGTCGCCCATCTTGCACTCGAGCGCCGCAGCGACAAAGCTGTCCATCTTCACCCTTGCTGCGCAAAAGGAGGAGGAGGATGAAGAGGAGGGCCAATCGCCGATCACGCCGTCCATTAGCAATGGCTTTCAAACGCCCGACCTCTCCTTCTCCCCGGCTTGCACCGACTCGAGCTTGGGATCGCCCACCTGGCCTTCCATGACCCAGTTCAGGCAACCAGCATCGCTCGGCCTCGCTTTCGACGACCTCAGCATTTACGACATTGACCCGAGCGCCGCCATTTCCTCCTTCCAGAGCCGGACTCTTCACACCTGCGAGGTCAGCTGCTACCTGTCATCTTCGGCCGTTCCATCTACAGCGCGGTTTGGGGCTATTCGGCTTTCGATCGAGCCTCTCTCTCGCTTCTCTTTTCAGCTCGACCCCAAGCGCACGCAATCCCTCTCGCAGTTCAAAGACCAAGTCATCGACCTTATCAAACGTCAAGAGGCGCTCGCATTACCTTCCAACGACCTCACGCTATACTGGCACGACCAACCATTGACGACCCTCCCTCCCAATCTGTTCTTCTACTCGGACCCCGCATCCCCCTTGTTCTTCGACGCCGTCCTATTTATCCCCGCCTCGTCGTGATCTCTTCCACGCGACGGGGTTCCAACGTGTTGTCGCCATTTGTTGCTCTGCATTTTTGCCACCGTGTGTCGCCACCGAAAACGCGGAAATTTTGTCTTACCACCTGGGTTGTACGGCGTTCATCGCGTTTCCATTGTACTTTGTCATTCCATCGCAATTGATACATCGTTCGGGCTTGTGCTGCTTCGCCTCCAAAGGCTCTCGGCTTCTGACTAACCCCTCCGCCTGGAACCTTCCACCGCGTACGACGACCGAATTTTCTGGCATTTGCTGGCTGACGACGCAGCCATGATTCAGCCAATGCATAAAATGGCCTTTTCCACCTCTTGCCCCCAATCCACTTCCATCTCAGAGCAGGAACATGATGGCTTTCTTCTCCTACCCCGCGCCCTCGGCCCCTCGCTTCGGCCAGCAGCACTACGACGCTTCTCCTTACTCCCTTGACGACCTTTACCATCTCCGCGAGCAAGAAGCAGCCCGACAGCGCGAGCTCGACGCTGCCTATCGCCACCAAGTCGCGGCAGAAGCCATTCGCCGCCGCATCCAGCAGGAAGAGGCCGAGCGCCAGCGCCGCCTTTCTGAGGAACGTGCCCGCCGCCAGATCATCGAACAGCACATTCGCCAAGAGCAAGCCCGCCGACAGTACCTGGACGAGCAGCAACAGCTCCGTGCTCTCTTCGGCGCATCTGCAGCCCCTGCCTTCTCTCGCCACCAGCATCGTGCCCAAGCCCAGCCAGCTTTCAAGATCAGGCGTGTGGCCGTCGTCCCTCGTGCCCAGCAAGAGCACGCCGCTTGCGTGTTGCAGCGACGCTGGCGCCAGCATTTGGTGGAAAAGAAGGTGGCGAATCCTCAACTGGCCGCGGTCAAGGCGGGATTGGAGGCTTTGAAAGCTAACGTCGTCTTCCCTATCAAGTGGGTGCTCCTCTTCCTTCCTTTTGGAAGCTTCTCTGACTTTCGTATCGCCAGGCCCGTTTTTGATGGCACTCGCTTGGCCTACAACCACGAGAACGCGCCAGTCCACTCGCACATCAACGAGCTCGAGAAGCTGATGATGAAGCTCGACGCCATCGACTCACAAGGCATCGCCGGCATCAAGGAGCACCGCCGCCAGCTCGTTCGGGAGATCGAGGCGGAGCTTGCCAAGGTCGAAGAGTGGAAGGCCTCGCACACCCCTTCTGCCACCACCAGCATCCCCATTGAGGTCACTTCTTCATCGTCCGAAGCTCCTTCTGCATCTTCCTCCGCCATGGCCGTCGACGAGCCCACGTCTGCTGCCGACGCCGCTTCGCCCGCCGAGTCCACCGAGCAGTCGCCTTCCGAGCCCTCTGAAGAGCACGACTCCGACTCTGATGCTCCTCGCCAAGGGTCGGTCATCGTCATCGAGTCGTCGTCCTCCTCCTCCTCGTCGCCCGAGCCTGAAGCTCCGTCTGCCGCTTTGACCTCTGGCGCATCCTCCCCTGCCGCTCCCGAAGAATCGCCAGCTTTCACCGGCGGCATCCAGATCCCCATTGAAGTCGATGGCGAGGGCGCTGGCGCCACCGGTGCCGACGCCTCTTCGGTAGACGACGCCTCTCCTCAACCCGCCGCCAGCCCATCGCGCTCTCACACCATCGTCAAAGAAGAGGAAGAAGAAGAGTGGCACCCTTACGTCGAAACCCCAGAGCCTGAAACCGAAGAGGTTCAGCAAGAGGAGGAAGTCGCTTCGCTCGTTGACTCTGACGAGGAGCAGCACGAGCTGTCTTCTTTGCATTCGGACATGGAAGTGGACGAGGGAGAGAAGGAGGAGGAAGGCTTTCTGGTCTTGTAGGCTTGATTGCCATAGACGTCCACCGCACGCCACACTTGTAATTTTGATGATCCGAAATGCACACATCCCTGACAAGCCACTGAGTCTCAGTCTAAGTTCAAAGCCGGCTCAACGTTGAAAGGTGACAACGAAAGATATAGGAGAAAGACAAAGCGCGAGAGCATTTGTAGTTGCAAAGGGTTACAAGCAAACTGTCGAAAGGCGAAGAGACAAAGAAGCGGTACAAGACGTGGAAGGACACCCAAGAGTAACGATAAGTTTACTCGGCCTTCTCGCCCTTCTTGCCAGTCGCCGACTTGCCGGGCAAGAGCTCGCTGTGGATGTTGGGGAGGACACCACCCTGGGAGATGACGACCGAGCCCAAGAGCCTGTTCAGCTCCTCGTCGTTGCGGATGGCGAGCTGCAAGTGACGGGGAATGATGCGGGACCTGCGAGAGTGGACGCGCCCAGGTAAGCAAGGCGCTCAAAAGAAGCAATCAGAAGGAAGCCAAGAACGCACTTCTTGTTGTCACGGGCAGCGTTGCCAGCGAGCTCGAGAATCTCGGCCGCGAGGTATTCGAGGACGGCAGCCAAGTAGACGGGGGCGCCGGCACCGACACGCTGGGCGTAGTTCTGTTGATGTGACGGATGAGCGACCGCGCCTTGGGGGGAAGGGGGCAAAACAACAACTTACGCCCTTGCGCAAGAGACGGTGGATACGGCCGACGGGGAATTGAAGACCGGCCTTGGCAGAGCGGGATTCTGCGTGTTCAAAGCGAGTGAGCTGGAGCCGAAACCAAAACAAAGGGCGACGACAACATACGAGACTTGGAGGCTTCACCGCCAACCTTTCCGGCCTTGCCGCCTTTTCCTCCGGGTGCAGACATGTTGATGTATAGGGTTTGGGGGTGGGAGTGGGAGTGGGTGAAGAAAGTGTGGTGGGAGAGGAAGAGAAACGAGGCAAGCAAAGTCACCCACGCGAATTTCGCTTTCAGGCCAGCTGGCCTCAAATCGAAAAATGGACGTGTTTTTTCGGAGGGGCCGAGAGCCTTGGCATGTTTTTCGCACTTTGCTCCTCTCCCAGGTCTCGCCTGGACATGGCTGCTACATATTCTTCATCTCCAGACCAAGGGGTATGCCCATGCAAAATTTGAAGGCAAACGGGGAGATCGAGTCTGGGAGCCAGATTTCTGTGCCCGGCGAACTTTTTGGTTCATATCTCCTCCCCCAAAGTCGAAATGCAATGAGTCCACCACATTCATGATCTCCAAGCTCAGGAGCACCTGCGTGCCAATTTTGGAGCGAATCCAAGAGACCGACCAAATCGTCGCCACTTAGTAGTATTTGACACTGCACTATGATAGCTGGTTTGTAACAAACATCACGGAAGATGTGTGGCCCGGAGTCATTGGAAGCAAAGCCTCAAGCTACATAGTGATTTGAGGGCACTGCATTGTAAAGAGCTTGTCTTTGGCAATAGATATCAGCTGGAAACTTGGAAGAGCAGCGCTCCGACATCCCAATTGGCCCGTTATAGACACCCAAGAATTGGAAGCAACTTTGAGTCATTAGGAGTGAAGTGGCCGAGGAGGCCATCGGACGTCGATCGGGAGCGCCAGTCGTTGGAGTCAAGTTCAGTAGTCAAGGACGATGACGATCAGAAGGCTGCTCTGCTCAGAGGGCAAGGCGAAGCAGCAACAGAGGGCTCAGGTGGCGAGGGCAAGGACACGGGAGAGTGTGTGAAGAAAGACATGGAGATATCCCATTGGCAAAAGGTACAAGCAACGAAAGACGAAGGTATGGAGTCCGCGGGCTAAGGCATGGTTTAGATGCCGAAGCCGTAGAGGGTGCGGCCCTGGCGTTTCTGTTGTGTGGCAGGTCCCGTTGAGCACCGGGCACAAGGGCAAAGGCAAGGAAGAATCAAACATACGAGCGCGTAGACGACATCGAGGGAAGTCACGGTCTTGCGCTTGGCGTGCTCAGTGTAGGTGACTGAGTCGCGGATGACGTTCTCGAGCTGTGGTGCGAGGAGTGGGTAAGCCGATGACTCGAAGGAGGCAGGCAAAAAAGCGGGAACGCACGAAGATCTTGAGGACGCCACGGGTCTCCTCGTAGATGAGGCCAGAGATACGCTTGACACCACCACGACGTGCGAGACGGCGGATAGCGGGCTTGGTGATGCCCTGGATGTTGTCACGTAGGATCTTTCGGTGGCGCTTGGCTCCGCTGTTTGCCACCACAAGATTAGCGGCTGAAGACTTGAAGGCTCAAGGCGATGGGCTTACCCCTTTCCGAGACCTTTGCCGCCCTTGCCGCGTCCAGACATGTTTGATATGAGTTGTTGTGGGGGGGAGGGGAGTGGGTGAAGAAGTTGTGGTGGAAAGGGAGCAAGAGACGTGCTTGGAAATATGGAGCGGTCGAGAGGCTCTTTCTTTTGTTTTTTTCCCGACCTCGCTGGCCTCGAATAATATTGTGCACATTTGTGCACACTTGTGCACAACGCTGCACAACAAAGTAGACTCTCGACAACAATAACAAAATAACAAAAGGGCCCACTACCTGGCAGGAACCTTTCTTGCTCCCTCTCATCCATCTTCATCCGATAAACAATGGCCCGCACCAAGCAAACCGCCCGCAAGTCCACCGGAGGCAAGGCCCCTCGCAAGCAGCTCGCTGCCAAGGCCGCCCGCAAGTCGGCCCCCTCGGCTGGTGGTGTCAAGAAGCCCCACAGGTTTGTCGCCTTCCGCATCGACTTGTTGACTTTGAACCTTTGTTGACACTCGCTCTCGCCCTTGCTCAGATACCGACCTGGCACTGTCGCCCTCCGTGAAATCAGGCGTTACCAGAAGTCGACCGAGCTGCTCATCCGCAAGCTCCCCTTCCAGCGTCTCGTCCGCGAGATGTGAGTTTTGTGGTTTGTTGTTCGAGTCTGCCCTTGTGCTCAATGGTTCCCTTGTACCATCACAGTGCTCAGGACTTCAAGACCGACCTGCGCTTCCAGTCCTCCGCCGTCATGGCCCTCCAGGAGTCCGCTGAGGCCTACCTCGTCTCCCTCTTCGAGGACACCAACTTGGCTGCCATCCATGCCAAGCGCGTCACCATCCAGCCCAAAGATCTCCAGCTGGCTAGGCGCCTCCGAGGAAAGGGCCCCCTTCTCTCCGCTCCTCTCATCTCCTTGGCTGACTTTATTTGGGTTCACAGGCGAGAGGTCGTAAATCCTCCTCATCCTCACCGGCCGCCTTCGGGCTCTTGATATCTTCGCTCTTCGTTGTACCAGCCTATCTTTGGCAGTCTTTTAGCCCACTCGCTTCCCTGCAATCTTTGCTTCTTGCAAGCCTTGTAACCACTTCTCCTTGCCCCATTGCCCCTTCCGACTTTTGAGAGCGCTGTTTTGATTTGCTCCCTTGTGCGCCTTTGCGGCCAAGTCTGTGACTTCAGCTGCCTCATGATGTGCCTTGTTGTGGTTCTGAGGGACTTGAGCTGGAGAACTTCACGCGAGCCCGACTTGTTTATTGACACGGGAGGACAGGCATCCGTCGATTCGTTCCGGTCAGCCCTCTGTGTGTGAAGGCCTTGCGCATGCGCCGAGACTCGAGAGCGTCAAGCGTTCCATCAGGGAGCGGCACAGAGCCCATAGGTTAAGTCGGCTTGCACAATGAAAACAACAAGACAAGGTGGCGTGTGGCTTGCGCTAAGGTCAAACTCCTCAAGGTGCAAGGCGATGAGGCACTCCCCAACGGCAGCGAGCAAGTGCACAAGAACTCAAGACAGACGCTGGTGAGAAGGCGAGCTTATAGAGTCAAAAGCAAAGGCGGGAACAGCTCAAGATCAGGACAAGGGTCAAGAAGTAAAGGGCAAGGTGTGGAGTGGCAGAGCTCCGAGTGTACAATGCAACTGAAAGGCGAAGGGGAGAGAAGTACAAGATCACAAGCCCGAGAGAAAGCCCAGCGCTTATTTGCTGAGGAGAGCAACACGCGAAAGTCAGCGCAAGCTCAATGCAGACAAAGCGAGGGAAAAGCGGAACGCACGACGAGCTCGAGTACTTGGTGACACCCTTGGTGCCCTCAGAGATGGCGTGCTTGGACAGCTCGCCGGGGAGGATGAGGCGGA